>JBBBVU010000006.1:7969664-7998902 GCA_037177055.1 Atherinosoma microstoma
TCTTACAAACTGTGGTCTGTTTGTTAGGTAGTCATAAATCCAGGTGGTTGTGGAGGAATTCACCTGGAATTTATGGATATAGGAAGCCTGTTAGGGTCAAAGTGATTCAGTCTTATGGATTATTTGATCAAAACATGACGGTAAAGCATGTGGAAGATGCAGCAAAATTACAAAGTGCTGAATAATTTTCTTTGGGAATGCCACAATGTTAAACATCCTGGAAGAATAAAGTGAAAATAAAATTTGTAAAATTCTTCCTAAAGATTAGTTTAAGTCTGTGATCTGATGACATTGGCTGCAAGGAAAGCCTGTTGGGTCAAGATATGGCTAAATATGCTGTTTTCGTTGTTTTATTCAATAATATTTGTCTGGCTGTGATGCTATTCTTCATCCATCAAACTGTCTTCTCAAAGATGCATTCATAGAAATGTTCATTGGGCATGTTCAGAACTTTTAAATAAATCATATCCCAATATATTATCGCTTAGAAAAGTACATATTGTCACATTGTCCAACCGACATTTGAAGTTAACTCAGTCAATTTTTTTTTTTACCATTTCATGAATTGAATTCTTTTAGGTTAACTTGATGAGTTTAGTCAACTTCCTGAATTAGTTTTTTGTTAAATAAAGCTGTTTGCTGGCATGGTCACAGGCATTATTTTAGAGAGCACCAAAGCCAGAATTCGGAGAGCCTATTCATAGTGGAAACTTGTTTTTCTGTAGTACCTGTCAAACTAAGTCACGATCACCATGGTCACCTCAATAAATGTTAGAAAATCAAATCACCAGTCCAATTACCAGTAAATCACTAAGAGTTTCTGTACATAGTGATTACCATTTAATAAACCATGTGACTAGGTAGCCAATATTCTCAACAAAATATTCTTCTAAGTAGCTTATTGAACTTATTTTCTTATGTTTGGTTTATTTAAGGGGTGGTGGGCACATCGCGTTACAGCGAGACAGGTCCTGGTTTGAACCTTGGCTTGGGTCTTTTTGTGTTGTTCTCACAGTCCAAAAGCATGCATGTAAGGTTAATTAGTGTGTCTAAATTCTCCCTTGGAGTGAGCGTGAGTGGTTTGTCGTCTCTGCGTTGGCCCTGTGATGGACTGGCAACCTGTCCAGGGTGTACCCTGCCTCTCGCCTGACAGCAGGTGGGATAGGTCTCCAACCCTTTGCAACTTTGATTGGAGTAACTGGGTATGGAGGGATGTTTCATTTAAGTTGGATTGTACATTTTCAAAATCAACAAGACAACTAGGAACACTTACATTTTTAGATGACAAGAAAATCTTTAGAAACTGTTTAAATGACATTAATCAGCGCAAACAGAAATTACTCTTGGATGGCATTAAGCCATTGTGATGTATTGCTTCAGAAAAATGAGGTTTGGTTTATTTTGCATACTTGCTTAATCAGTGATGTTCAGATGCTTTTATGCTCCTACATGTTACAAATCAGTTTGTAAAAGGAGGAATGTATGTCTTTATGCATGTCTTATTTTAATAACACTTATTTTCAATTCACACTGCTTAAGTAATTATGCTTTAGGGGTGAAAGGTTTCTTATAATGAACAGAAATCCTGAACTTCTTGAAGCTAATTGCCATCTTTATCAGTGCAGGACAGCCATCTGCTAAGCAGCACACTTTAATGGAGATCCAATCGATATGCAAACGGTGAAAGCTTGAAAAAAAAAAAAAGCTAATTATCCCTAGCAGCACCATTGAGAAAAGGCTCATTCATAGTGTAGGGGGAGGGGAATAGCTTTCTTTGACTGAATTCGGTTAATCCCATAAGAAAATATATTCTCAGCCCGTTAGAAACCGCCTTCGTTTTCTCTCTTTTTGGTTTGCAACACAGGTTTTTATCTATGAGTACCAAGAGGAATAGAGAAAGGGCATCTCTTTCGTGAGTAAATGTCACATTGTGACAGGCGGTGCGGGAAGCCAGGTATGAAATTGGATCCCATGTTCTTTAATTTAATCCCAAGAGCAGACAGAGATGCTGTGAGATTGGATCTACTGTACGGATGGGGTCATTGTCAGAAGCTCGTCACTATGTTGAAAGTCACCAGATTGTCTCTACTGCTCGACACTCATAAAACGTACAACCCCGGACCACAGATGTTTCACTCCATAACTCCTGACTTTGTCACAGTTTCTATTTTACTTTAATCTGATTTAAGTCTTTCTTTCAGCCCTGCATCTCTTTCTATTTTTAACATAATCCTACCCTTCTTTCCCCTGTCACAAACCTCAAGACTAAAAGCATCTTTCTCTCTAAACCAGAGAGACTTACTTCTCTTTCTCTCTCATTTCACTTGTGCAGTTTAAAATACAGCATGCCATTATGTCTTATTGAAATGTTTTCTTTTTGCTGAAGGCAATTAAAAAATGAAAACAGTTTGGAGTACTTTCAGCAATCATGCCTTTTTGTGAGATTGTGTGGGAGTTCCTACTCAGTGAAAGTGGAGAAATTAAGAAAAAAAGTTGCACTATTTTCCTTCCTCAGAGATAAAACTTTTTTTTTAGTAGTTAGCCTTCTGTTAGTTTATTAAGATTTAGTGTTAAAATGATGCAGGATCGCTGGTTTGCCAATTGATTGATTTAATATCCAACACCACCTGCTAGCTCAGCAGCGCCTCCTATTTCCATTTGATTGCACTAGATACTTCATGTCATGTTCATATTAAATCTCCTGGAGCATTAGAAAAGAAGAAGGATCAAAGTCTCATTTAGTCTGAAGGGTGACATTTGTTTTGTCACCAGTTTCAGAAATAATTTTGGTCAAATATGACTTCCGCTCAGTGTCACAGAGAAGTGGGTTTCACAGCCGGAGGCTCTCGTAGCCTGAACATAACCGCTGCCGTATGCAGTAGCCTGAATACGGCTCATTTACAGAAGGATAATTTGACAAGTAGTTAAAGCTCAGATTAATGTGTAAATGACACGCTGACCTGTCTGTTGGAAGCGTTTCTCTCTCTTTTTTTTTTTTTAATAATTCACACACTTTGCCATTTTCACTGTTCAGGGAGGCTGATGGAGAGAGGATGTGGTTACCTCTGTGTTTTCATGCAGGGTGGTGTAAATAACTTAAACGATCGCTATTGAGTTTTAACACTGTTATCGGCAGTTTTCTTCGTGACTGGCATAAATCATTGAAGGTCAGTTTAATAGTCTGCTATTGACTCTAAGAAGTGCTGATATGAAAACTTAAATCTTTTAGCTGATTTATGAATCTGGAAGCAGCTTGAATTTTAAGTAAGAAATACCCATTACACTATATTTTAATATCACATGCTTTAAAGTGCTCATGACACGATTTTGACTGAAGGGTGGAGTTGTATAACTTCTGGTTGTGTCTGAGTTGGCTGGTAGTAGAAAATGGATTGAGTAATAACTTGACCTTCCTCTATCAGCTTTGTGTTTGGTGGTCTCATAGGTGGACAGGGAGTAAATATTTGGCTGTATGTTAGACAGCTGTCTAACTGATACAAATTTGAGAGTGAGAGATGAAGAGTTTGGGTGAAAGACAAGTGGAAATTTGGATGATGGTAGCATGACACCTCATGTCTTTCTTTTTTTGCAGTTTTCTTTTAAAAAAAAGATCAACGGAGGTGGCCTTTGCCATCATGGATCAGTTCATCTGGATAACGATGGCGGGCATACAAGTGGAACAGAGCGAGCAAAGGCTTTCTTTAGAGGAAAAGTCAGATAGCCTGGAGCAGTGATATGATAGGAAATTTTTCAGTCCACAGGCTGCAGACTTGGCTCCCATGAGTTCTCATAACTGATTTTTTTTTTTTTTTTGAATGTGTGAAATTAATGCGGGGTCACTTTGGGACTCTTGTTTGACGCTTGCGAGTGAAATCTCTCTGCAGTGACTTATTTTCAATATTTGGCCTTCAGAGTTCTCCTGCTCCATTTTTATGGCGGAGGGCATTAACTGAAGCAGCCATGGTTCCATATTTCCAATTTATCTCCGAGCCAGACGACAGTAAGTCTTCAGCCGTGAATTAAATGATGTTAAACACAAAAAGGGCTCCATCCTCAAGAGCTAATATACAGTATGTAAAAGTGCTGCATACAGTTTGCCAAAAGAAGATGCTGATTGGAATCTCACCACTCCAGGCTCAACCAATGAAAATTTGCAAAGCCAAGCAAAACTCATCACTTCTTTTTTGGCTGTTTATCCCCGTGGTCTAAATCATTATTACACAAGTGATATAATTAATGCTTAGAATATATACTTTGGTTTTAGGTTATATTCTTCTCACCTTAAGGCTTGTTTCACACATGTACTCCTTTTAAATGAGCTTTTTCCACATATTTTCAGAAAGGATCTTTGGCTAACCAGAAGAGCTATATGATATGACCCTTCTCATACACAGGCCATATCCATGCTGGTGTAATGAGCAGGAATACAATGAAGGAAAAGTGGAGTGAAGGGAATTAGAGCAGCATTTGTAGTCCTGAAAACATCAGTGGTGTGGACGCTAAGTTGTGCATCTTTAAAACATCATATTGGTGGGGATGTAGCCTGAGAAGCTTTTGAGATTTCCAATGCCAGACAGTTGGAAACAGATCAGGGCCGACGGCGTGTTTATTCTATTAATCTTTTATTATGTTGCATAGAAGCAGTGCTGCCTTTTCTGATCTGAAAACAAAGCTCATCATGAAGAGGCGGCTCTTGGACCATCTCCAGTGTGTGATTTTCTTTCTCTGCCTTTGTTAGCAGCCTGGGAAACGGCTTGAGAATGGTCCCTAAAGTGAACTCACCCTATCCATCTAATGTCCTTGAAACCTTAGACTTGTTTTATATTCTCTTTGGCTTCAGAAAATAGCCGGGGGAGGAGGGGTATTAGTTGGTTTCCTGTGCTAACCTTTTGTGCGGTTTAGAGTTGAGGTCCTCCTGAGTGGCACAAAAACTCTCTGAACTCCTCAGTCACAGACTTCAAAATCCAATCCTTTTTTTGTTGTTTCACAGCCCTGAAGAAAAATAAAATAATTCCCAATTTTAGTTCAAAAAGTTGTTTTTTTTTAGCTGCAAATAAGTTGTTTTATGGTTTAGTATATAGCTTTACCTTTCTTTTTTCTTAAAGAAAAAGTGTGTTCTAGTATCTGTTATTTTGCAGTGTTGTGATTAATTAGTGTAATTTCAACCATGCAAATGTGCTAATTGCTTTAAAGCATCTTCTATCCAAATGGCCAGTCTTACTGGAGATCTTGTGTGCAAATATGACATTCTCGTTTTGCTTCGAAGTGTGAATCTAACCAATCCCACAGCCTAACTGCAGGATTGAAGATATGCTCATCCCTCTGTGAACAACGTCATTACCCCTGTGCCTGTTTATGTGGGTCACTAAGCGAAGCACGCGGCTCATCAAATGCCAAGCCCAAACCATCGTCCAGCAGATGCTGAGGACAAGACTTGTGATTGTGCTGAAAAAGAGAGGACATTACATTATGTTTCGCAGCTGCCCCTCCCCTCTCCTGAGATTTTTCATCAACAATAGATGTCCCATGGCTGTTAAGGGGATTGGCCACATGCTGTTACTCACAATTGCTACCCAGCTCAAACCCAATCTGCAACAAATGAAAGAGTAAAGACCTTTTTTACGCATGGAGAAATTGTTTTCTCTTTGTCTGCCTTCATTTTGTGATTATTAAATCCTTTTTCTAAAATTTTGTACCATCACCCTGATTTGCCCTCTTTTTTCGTTTCCTTTTATCGCACTTCATCCCAAGAGGTGCAATTAAAGAGCATAAGGTCACCAGGTTTTTGCTGAGCGGTCCTGGCATGCAAAATGAGATGCTTCGAATGGCACAGACTGAACCCTTCACCTTTCTTTCATGGCCTGGCTGGGGACCATTTAAAACCAGAGGCGTCTGTTAGGAATCCCAAGAGTTCTTTAGATGATATAAAATGCTGCCAGGGGTTCTTACATGGTGGAGAACAGAGGATGAGGGAGGAGGAGATAGTTTGGTAACTTAATTTAGCTTTGATTGATGGTGTAAATGAAGAAGCTCATGGTATTTATTATTCAGTCTATACAGACTAGTGTAGCAGAAAGGTGAAATAAATGTTTTATAGAGCAATTGGAGGTCCTTAGGGTCTCCCTCAAAGGGAGGTTTTCACCCATTTTTACTGTCTTGTATGATTATTAATATAATCTACAGCGGGCAGGTTAGTAACTGAGCTTCATAATTTATCTAAGAAAGCATATTTGTAAAGAAAGCACTGCTTAAAAGAGACTCATAGGGGACTCTGACATGCATGCATACTAACATTTCCAATGCTGTTTTTAGGGCAGCTTCATCTTATGCAAGTCACACATACGCAAACTCCTCCTCTTTTTGTTATTTAAGGAACATTTTTTATTAAAGCACTCAGCTGGTAACCACTTCCACTAACAATTGCCTGCTCTCTCCTCCACCCACATATTAGGCAGAGCAGACAGGTTTTCCCTCCTTCGCAATTACCTTCCAGCGAGTCTTGTGCCGGTTCATGAAGAGGGCATTGTGAAGGTTACCGAGGGCGGGCGGAGGGAGTGGCTGCCTCCCTCATCATTAAGGGTGAGCGAAGGGCTTCGCAAATGGTGCCATCTCCACCTGTCACATTACAATCACGTGAAAAGTCGAGGTTGTGACTACCCACCCACTTATCATTTCTGTCTCCAGTGGGCTCCATCAAAATGCAATCATCTGTCTCCATAGCGACTGGTGCTAGGTGACAAACCAGGATCTGGGCCTTAACCCCTTCTCAGAAATCCACTACTTAGAATTTCTCTTTGTCGTGGTAATAAACAGGAAATGATTTGATTTAATAGGGGTCCTTAAAATTTTAAGGAATGTCGGTGGAATGGATTTTTGAGCTAACTTGGAACAGTCATACATTTTATTTATTTTTTCACAAAAACTAGTGTGGTTATAAATTTTAATCATATGACTCTAAGCAGATGAAAACCAATTGCAAATTAGTTTGGTAATCTGATTAAATGTAAGCAAATAAGCTATTGGAGCCAAAGCTTGTCCCTATGTTAAAGTCTATTAAAGTCTTGAACTGTTATTTTCACAAACTCAATAAAACCTAAAGAAAGGGGGGAAGTACTTTGCACGAACAACTATTGCCTGCTGGAGCCTTTAAGGTGCGGAGAGATGAGAAACTTGACAGCAAGTCTCTGATAATGTACTCTGGAGGCAAACCTCCTGTCAGAGCAGGTTTCATCTCGCTGCATGTAACGAGGGTCCTGGCTTGATCTTCATCAGCTGGCACCGCAGTTATGACGACTGCCTGGAGATCACAGTGATCACGGCACTCCAAAATGGACTCAGTGCTTCTTTCATACCAAGCGCTAATAAAAACTAGACTGTTTGAAAAGCCAAAAGAAATCAGACAGTTAAAAGAAGCAGCTTAGAAAAATAAAAGTAAAGAACGCAGAGTGGGTTCATGAACTTTCATTTTTTTTAAATAATCCAGAGTGGGATTTTTCCATTCTTGTAATGTCATGTAATGGAAATATTGATTAGATTTGCTGCATCACCTCTATGGCAGTACAGAGCAGAGCACATGATGAATGTGAAAGTAAAGCCATCTTTCATAATCATGGCCACCGCTCTTCCCTTCTTGGATTAGAGCAAGTTTTCCTCAGTGGGCGTGAGCGCATTATCAAGCCTCTGTGCAGGGATTATAGTCAAGATGATGAAAAAAACAGTTGCAAAATGTTTGACGAAGCAGGAGGATTATAAGGGATTGTCCTCCATGCTACTGTAATGATTCAATCTCAGATGAATTGAAGAGGAAGGTCACATTCTATGCATCCAGATGTGGCCTCAAACCTGTTATGTTATCCCTTCTTGGCTTTTGACTTGGGATTCTTAAACTCTGTGTTTATATCATCAGGAATCATTGACCATTCTGAGATGACGTAATTCCAGAGTGACTCATAGCATCTCTGCAACTGGAGTCATGCTGTTTGGTGTGTAGTAATCAGTGTTGGGCTGTTTTTAATCACAATCCTTCCTTGCCAAGCTCTTAAGCTTACAGCCGTATTAGGGAATAGATTTTGTTTCATTCACTTATTTTGGAGACTATAAATAAACAGGGCTTTTTTTAGCTTTGCCCCGTTGCATCCCGTCTCCTTTCTTGACCTGGATTTTTGGCCAAGTCAAGCAATAAGTCTTCCTCTTCAGACATTTAGCTGTCGGTGTGTCTGCCCGGCTTTTCATTTCTCACTGTAGAATCTGTTCATTGCAAATCGTGAGACTTTCATTCTTCAATAACTTATTTTTCTTCTAACTTCTTAATTTTTTTTTCATATTCTCATTAACATCTTTTTTTGTGTGTTTTATGAAAGTATACAGTTGTTTTTACATTCAACATTTTCCTCCCTACTCCTCCTTGGTTATGCTGTTGTCTCGCGCCCTCACAAGTCAAGTCAACTTTATTTGTATAGCGCATTTAAACATAGCAGCAGCCAGTACAAAGCACTTAACAGTGGTTAAAAACATAAACAAGAAACTCACAAGAAAAAAGTGAGAACATTAAAAGACAATATAAAACAATAAAAACACTAAAACAATAAAAAATGATGAAAAAAATCAATAAATAAAAACAACCAAGACAGCAATCACAATAAGAGACTTGAAAACAGCTAAGACAAAAACAGAGAGGCTCATGAAGGGCGGAATGCCAGGGCAAACAGGTGAGTTTTAAGAAGGGATTTAAAAACTGCCAGAGATGAGGCCTGTCTGATCTGTAGAGGTAGCTGGTTCCACAGCTTAGGGCCCGCCACAGAAAACGCTCTATCCCCCCACATTTTCCTCCATGACCTCGGTACATCCAGTAGCAGCAACTCAGCTGACCGAAAAGGACGAGTGGGAGCAAGGAGATTGGCAAGCTCTGAAAGATAGGAGGGGGCTAGGGCATCTAAAGATTTAAAAACATATAAAAGAATCTTAAAATGTACCCTAAAAGTTACAGGCAACCAGTGAAGAGAGGCCAGGACAGGGGAAATATGGTCTCTCTTCCTGGTGTTTATCAGCAACTGTGCTGCAGCATTCTGGACCAGTACAGGCATAGTGAACATCCTACTTTTGAAGCATTTGTGCCAGCTCAAGGGGAATATTGATCTCTACATCCTCTAGTGTTTCAAAAACTCTCACACACACTCTCTCTCAAACTTCCTCTTCATAATCTTGAATCTGGACTGAGCAAAACACAGTTCCTTGTCTCACTGGTAGTTGTCCAAAGCAAATAGCATCCAAGTTGGGGTTCAGGCTCTGTGCTGTAACTCTTTACTTGTAGTGGGTGAGTGGAGAGGAAGGAGGTGCCAGAATAAGTCAAATAGGGGGAAATTATTCCCTCAGATTGTGTAGCTTGCCACTATAGGGCTGGAAAAACTTTCAGATTGAACCCCAGAGTCAAGGAGGTGGTTGAACAGCCTCAGGCATTCTGGAAACAGAAAAGGGTGACACAGAAGGTGAAGCAATGACAGAGAAGCTGATACTGAGGAATGTGGACAAGTGTTTCAACTCACATTGCCTCTGGACAAGTTGGTTAGAAAGTCTGCATTTCCTCTCTGGCAAATTACAGGTTAGCAAAAAGCAGTAGTTGTCAGAGTCAATGTTCTCTGGCTGGAATTAGTGCAGCTACATCAATGATGTGAAGCAGCTCACATTTTTAAAGGAAATCAGATTCATTCATTTCCAAATTTCAGTGTTTGTTCCTTGCTGCTTGTACATGCATTTAAAGATGAACTATAGATGCATACGCTTCTGGGTTCTTCCTTTACTATTAAATGATGCAGCACTGCAAAATGAAGCAGAGCGGCTGCTCTTTGAAGATGGCTGGTTTCATTTGTCCTGTTGACGGGTGCTCTTTGTCAACAGGTTATTACACCTCTCCTAAATGGGCTGGGCCTGTGCATTTTTCAATGCGCAGCTAGTGACCTGGAAAGCTCCAAACAGATGGGATAAAGTATGCTATGCATGATGGGAAGCATAGCCATGTTTTATATCAAGAAGAAATCAGATTGCGCTTGCAAGTTGGACTTGTATTAAAGTTACACATGAAAGCTCAGACCTTTGCTACAGACAATATTCAAGACTTTTTGAATGTATTTGTTCTATAGATACACTACATGTTGCATGACATTATAACTGGCTGATTTGTTTGGTTGTGTCTTTATCAGCTGCATAATCTGAGCGTCTAATTTTAGATGTCATCTCCAGTCAGTTTTTTGGGGGTTGACGGCACATCAGATGCATGATCCTTTCTCTCCTACTGTGTTGCTGTGTCTGGTGATCAATCCTAGACAGGCTTTTTGGAGAAGGCAGAGAAATGTAGTTCGATAACACTGTATGCAGTGTGTAATCTCATCTGAGCGGCTGTCATATCAGACAGGGCTGTTGCGCTGACACGCTCTTCCAGAGTGGCAAATTAAATCGTTGCAATTAGATTGACGTGTATGCAGCTTGAAGTCTGGAGCCTCGCTAATCATGTCTGGATAGAGTGCATCCTGTGTTTGTTTATGATTAGATTCATCTGTGTTCGACTGTGCTGATGGACTACTTAGTCTCTAACACTTTTATAGTTTATTAATAATCCTTGTGAAAACCAGTCATGCCAGATTTAAACCTAATTCCTAACATTCACCGTGTGTGGAAATGGTTCTCTCTGTATAGCTGCCAATTTTTTTATGTCTCCTGAGCTTTAGTTTATATAGTAGTTTCTCCTGGCTGGAACAAGACATTAGCAAGAGACAAACAGCTCACTAAGATATTCAGTTTAGAGTTTATAACATGGTGGGATTAATAAAAAAGCCTGTTGGGTAAATTGATGAGCTGATGGATGTTTTTGCCAGTGACGGAACCTTTCAGACAGGACAAATTTTCCCTGCAATGCTGACTGATGCACGTTTTCCTCTTGGGTAAACGTTTTACCTTAGCCAGTAGTTTGGGGAAAAAAAGATTCAGCAACAGCACAGGAAGAAACAATAATGGTTCTGTGTGCAACATTTATTAAAGGTGCAGTGTGTACGAACTACTGACATCTAGTGGTTAAAATGGTCATTGAAATGATTTAAAATGCCAAGCACAGTTGTGAATGGACGGTGGCCGTCAGTGGCCAAAATTCTTCCTGACATCTACGAGTGGATCCAGTGGCCTCGGGTGCAGAGACGACTGCACTACAGGTGACTTCTTCAACATTGTGTATATGTGCACTGTCTTCTCCTTTGTGTCTTTTTAAGACGCTCTAGCACCTATCAAACAAAGATATATTGTAGCTGCTATTTGTGGATCAACGGCAAGTAGATATAAATGGCTCATTCTAAGAGAATATAAACATGAGTTATTTTTGTAGAGTGATTTAGATGCTGTAGTGGAAATTTTAAAACAGTCCGAGAGAGAGATCTTCCTTAAAAGCTTTATTACAGATTGCAATCTGGAGAAACGCATACAATGAGAATTGTAAAATCCCTCTGAAGGCTGGTCTTCTCTGTCTCCTCTTTTAAGCCCACAAAACGCCTGTTAGCGCATCTTTTTAGACGAAGTCCACTTCCAACATTATATGAAAAGGTCCATTTTCCATCTCCTCGTGGAACTTTGCAGAGGGTTATCGGAGGGTTATAACAAAACAGTGCACTTGGTATTTTGCAGGGCAGGTAGAGAAGCCCCCTTCCAAAGGTCATAAGGCCAGTCGCTCCTCAAGATGTGCAGTTCAGTTAATTATTAACAAGTTATCATATTTTAAACAATCAGATGAGTTTTCATAACAGTTAAAACAAGGTTACCCAAATCACATAATTTTCCATTACACTGCCAGTAGATAAACAGCTTACCATGATACTGTATATGAAACCTTTGATTTTTGTTACACACTGCACCTTTAAGTTAACCAGTTTGTAAAATAAAGTTTCTTTTATGATCCATCTGCAGGTGAAACAGGCAACTAATTTAAGTCTACCTGTTATTTTGAGACCTGTAATGATTTTATAGTTGGATATAAGTTTTTATATTAAGATTTGCAACCATTAGCCCCATTTAAATCTCACAGATGCCTCTCACTGGTTACTTTTTTCTCACTAGCCGGCTACTCCACTTCGATTCACTCCTCTTCTGTAACGATTTCCTGGTCTTTTAGGTTGGAAGGCTTCAGCTCGGATCACTGACTGGATCACAACAAAATGTAGTTATGTTGTTAAACAAGCTGTTGACACGCCGGACTGTTTCAGGTCATTTTATTGTTGGAAGGTCCAGTGCTTCCAAAGGCTGGTTCATGTTCTTACTGTCCCATTTTCAATGAGTGTTTAGTAGTTGTTGTTTTTTAAATGATGACCAAAATCGGTCTGATAAATCTTTAAGTTCAGTTAACGGTTCACAAGGCTGGACACCTGGGTACAAAAAGGGTTTAAATAAAGGATTAAGGAATGACATAGTTTTTATATGGGAATGTAGATTTTGATTGCAGGAAAAGAGAACAACCATTGAACCCCAAAAGCAATCGTTTGTTTGTTTTTTGTGTTTTGTTTTTTGTTGTCTTTCCAAGCCAAAACAACTTTGTTAAATTAAAAGCCACCATAAAAGCAAGTAGTGGTAGCAGTGGCAGTGGCAGTCGACTGTAATTTTTTTCTTCACAAATCAAACTAAGAACCTCTTAGCTTTACTGTTAGTGAGAAGTTTTTCTTTGTTGTGTATTCCCTGGCTTCTTGGTGCATTGTGCACCCACTAAACAATTACATGCTTTGAAATGAAGAGCTACTGATGCCCATGATTCTAGTTGCAGCCTCTGGCTCAGCCATCTCCTCCTCTGCAGGCCTCATAATTGAACAAATTTATTTTGACTCCAGCTCTAATATCCCTTGATGTATCAATTCTCTGTCCCTTCCTCTGTCTTGCCAAGAAAATGCTCTGGAAGGCACAAAACATCAGCAGATGCAAACTCTTCTGCAGGGCAGCGTGACTGGGTGATTACCATAATGGTGAAAATGGAGACACTAAGGGGGAAATTTAAGAGGGCTGTGTGGGGTGAGATGGGGAGAAATCATGACTGGATACTTCTTAGTTAGTCCATGCGGTTCATTACTTGTAACGGTTTCACTTTGATTTTAGTAGTGTGATTTTGTTGTTTATGGAATTTATCTGCGCAAATGCTAAGCAGATGATTTATATGCATGGATTTTGTAGCCATGGGAACAATGCACTTGTATTCACAGGACAAAAAGATTCCACTTATCTTTCTTGACACACAGCACTGACTATATGGTATCACCAATGGATGTGAGGCTCTTTTTTTTAGATGATAAACAGCTTAAATTCAATACTTAAATTGACCAAGGCATCATGCACTGGTGGAGAAAAGAACACATACAAAAATGAGTTGGTAACATTGAAGCTGAGGTTTTATAGTTAGAGGCATCAAAAATATATGACAGCTCCATCTGCTGATAAAAAATCATGTGACATAAAAAGCTTAAAAGATTGAAACTGCAACTAAACACATTTAAAACGCCAGCAAGAAATAATTGAAATGCTAAATGGTTTCTACGTTCCTCACCGACCCTCCAACATGCACAATAAGCTCTTAACACGTTACATGTCAGCGGTCCAGCAGCCAGTGTGGTGTGTTCTGTGGTCCTTTTCTGAGCCTACCTCCTCTTGTCTTTATCTTCCTCTACACTTGTCTGGACAACGGTGCTACATCAGTGTCTAAAATGCTACACAGTTGTGTAGACTCCTTGAAATTGGGCTCTTTTTCTTAGCCTTATAATTTGAACAATGTGGCTCAGTTAACGGACCTCTCCCATGGCTTTGTCCGTGGCTGTCACCTGGTCTTCGATGTGCTCCTTCGATAAGTCTTTTCTTCTTGTCTAATGAATTAAAACTAGAAGATTTGCTGTATAATGAAAACCTTTTGTGATGTGTGGTTTGTAGCTCCAAAGCTGCCAGAATTCATTACAGTCTTAATGATTTGACAGTTTCCAGAATGACTTCAAACTAATGATTGAATAGTAATAGGTGCAGTAATTAAGGGTTAAAGGTTTGTCAAGTAAAGAAAAACATTTTTGCAGTCTTGATTGAAAGTGAGGATTCAGTCAAAGATGTTTAATGAATCTCATTAATGCACCATTGTGTAAAGTAACTGATTGTCTTTACAGTGTTAATCAGTGGGATTTGTCCTCCTCACTTGGTGTACATCATGTAGGTGGGATGGGATAGAATCTACAATGAGTGACCTTACATCACCGACCGTTAGATTGCTGTGTGAGTTGTAACGCCCTTCTGGGATTACTAAAGTATTTTTTTCCATTTCATGTGTTTTTTAAAGAAACCGTTTTTTATAGTTAATTTCATATAGTGCAACAAATTAAAGACTGTAAAGAGTAACCATAGTCTACGGCAACATAATGTCTATAAATATCTTTCATCAAAACAGGTTTGATTTAATTGTTTTTATCTTTCCAGAAATATAAAGTACAGGTCAACACTTTGGAGACAACTGTCTATTTCTCTTAAAGGTGCAGATATTCCCAGTCATGTTTGTCTCCAATCAACATTACAGTTTTGATCGAAGGTGTACTATCTTCATCGGTTGGAAGCTGATTTTCTGAAGGGTTCTGCAAATTAAACTAGAAAACGTGTGATCAATTTGGCAAAAAATTACGATATGTATGATTTATATAGACTCATAAAAAGTTCATCTCCATCAGTTATGTCTTCTGATCTATTAAAAGTGTGTGCAGGTGTTTTCCCTTCCAAGAGACCCAGTTTTTGTGTTTTGTTTTTTTTAATAGACCATTGAGAAAGTTTCGGGCTGCAGCCTTGTCCAATGAATCAATAGCAACATGCTGGTAAGGTAAAGATCCACATACAGATTGAATTGCGATTAAATGACTATATTAGATGATAATCTTGGTCAATTTTCAGAAAAAGTCATTTATAAATCATTTCGACGAAGGTTGACTATTGGAAAAGGAAAAAAAAATCTCTGGGTGGGTGATCTATTAATCCCACTCACTATGCAAATCTAAACATTCTAACTTTCCACTATGCAGAAGATAAATATCTCTGCTTTCACAAATGGGAAGTACATGTCAAGTTCCACTTTAGAAATTAAAAAGTGCACAAATCCAAATAATTGCCCCCACTTCTTTAATATTTGTAATATATATAGATAGATTTTTATTATTATTTTTTTTTTATATACTTGTCTGACATCTTACAGAGACTTATGAACACAGTTGGTATTCCAATCTCGTACAGAAGCCCAACTTGATTGATAGGCATGACATTTATCACTCCCTGTTTCTCACTACCGTTTTCCATGTTCTGCTCTGTAACCTTACTTAATCCTGCTCCCTCTAAATCCACTTTCTTCTTACCCACAGTTGCTGTGCTTGTGCTCTTCATCAAAGTCCACTCAACTACAGAGTTTTTTCCTCGGTGCACTTTATACCCAGAACTAAGTCTATGCCTGGCATAGCAAACAGCTGGATATCGTTAGCAGCAGACAGACACATCGGCTCGCTGTCACGTCTCTTTGGTGCCAGGTAGCATTACAACAAACAAGATACCAATTGGCCTTCTGATTGATAATTGGATGCTGGCAACCACTAATAACACAGCAGTGTAATTAGTGCGAATCTCAGCGTCCGTTTCAATTAGATTTACTTTGATGACGTACTTGTATGGTTTACGTATCGACCCCATCTTTAATATTTCATTCCATCAGCTTTGTGCTGTGAGTTGACATCTGGAATGAGAAACCTATAACCCTAATTTGACTTTCCCCCATGGATGCATTAAAAAAGAATAAACATTTTTTTTTAATTCTGATTCTTTGTATCTGGTTAACAATTTTGCACTTTTAATTTACTCAGTCGGTGGAATTTACAGAGAAAATTGGATTTCATTTCTGGCATATCAGCGTATATTTTGTATGCATATGCAGCCATATGTGCTGGCTAAATGAAATTAGAGCAGAAATGTTGCCTCGGGACCATCCCCTTAAGGATTAAATAACAGAGAGAAAAAGCAAGAGTGAAACCTGTAATATCTTAAAACAAACAAGCTGCAGCAAGTAATTGATCATGTGGACCCAGGCCGTCTAATGTAACCCCACTGACTGACGCTGACTGGCCTGTGACGGCTATGATGAATGAAAATCCACCAACCAGGGTTGTACTAATGGCTTTTCATGTATTCTGTGTGACTACCGAACAAATGCACACACTTTTTCTGATGTACTCCGGTGTATAAGCACATGTGAACACCTGCTTTCTTACACTGGGTCAAACCACATGAATATGATTATGGATTCTTATAGATTCCAGGTCTAAAATTTGGTAAACCATGTCTATATGTCCTTTTACACTGACCCCATTCTTAGACTTTCAATTGTTTGGTTGTGGAAATGTACGGACAGTTTGAAAGTTTAATAATCAGTAATTCATAAAGCAAAAATGCCAAATAGATTATTTCTTGAAGTCAGCAATGACCCATTTGCAGTGAGGGAAATAACAGTATTAGAATAAACAATGTTAGTAACGGGCGCTACCTTTTTCAGTAGCGCATAATCTAACTAATTACTCTTTCCATCGTTACAACGCCGTTACCGTTACTGACGTTCACTGACTGCACGTTACTATTGTAAGATGAGGTTCATTTTTGTTTTCGTTGAACCGAAGTTTCACATTTGTTCGGACTATATTCTGCTGCTGCTGTAGTGAAAAGGAGGCGGAGGGATACAGTTGAAACAGGAGAATACACTCGAGTAGAAGAAGCTGTGTTCTGCTGTGAGCGGGTGCTAGCTGAGAATAAAGCAGCATCACATGTTCGAGCCTTTTATTCAGTTGTTATTAATGAATGTGCAGATGAATCTGAAGTTCTGTTAAAGGCGACATTTTTGAAAATTTTTTAAAAAAGTAACAGAATAATGACTTTTCCGAGTAATTCATTATTTTTATAATGCTGTAACTCTGTTACTAACGCAGTAACTTTTAGGGAGAAGTAATTAGTAACTTTAATTAATGACTTTCAAAGTAACGTGCCCAATACTGCTAATTTGTCATTTATCTTTAAAGGGATACTGTGTAACTTTTGGCCACTAGGGGTGCTAAACCTGTGACTTCCCACAGGCCACGTGACACTGTCGTAAAGTTAAACAGTGTCCACAGTTTTCACCTTCTTACTTTGTTCAGCCATGACAAACTTTCGATCGAAAAGGAGGAAAAAGTAGCACAAAGCAGAGTCCTCTGTGTTTATAGATGGGGAGATGTAAAGCAAAGTCCTCCAGGTCACATAATCCCATGAGAGATGGATCTGCTCTTGCAAAGTTACAATATCTGGTTTCTGAAGAGGGCAGCCCCCTCGGAGCGCCGACGTGCATCAAGCACTTTATATTGACCCCAGAAATCATTTCTCACTTTAGGTTAATTTTTGGGTGAAAAGTTACACAGTATCCCTTTAAATTGCTGCAAAATAATTGTGTTTAAGGTTATCGTTTGAAAGTTATTTTATTTTGAAAACTCAAAACTTGAGTCATATTTCCCATTGTTTTAACTTGACATTTCATGGACAAGTTAATTAGAAAAATACTCAAAATCTATCGATACAGGAACTATTATTTACAGCTGTATGTGTAACAAAGACCGAAGTGGAGGATTTTCCTCTACTGGCTTGTCAAACATTGTACTCTGTACTTGTACTTTTTGTACAATAGATTTATTGGCTATGGAGTGGTTATATTGACTTGTTTGCCTGGAAAAAAAATTGATGTTATGCACCCACTGAAGCCCTCTGTGACCCATGTGTGTATTCTGTTTTACTAATCTCCCATATCCATCAACTCATTTCGACTCAGCTCTCGACATGGTCATCTGGTCATGACCTCTTTGTGTTACTTTTAACACAGAGTAACACTTTTTCAATCTGATACACTTCAATAGAAGTCCTCCAGTGTGTGAAATAGATGCCATGACTCTGCTGGTAGTATCACTGTTGTGGGATGTGTCATGGTTGTAACCCAGAAAATTGAGAAGTAATCATTTGTTCCTTAGTTTAATGTTAACAAAAGTTAGATGAAAGGAAATGGGAAGTGTAGCAATAATGTACACATTCAAGTCATGGTACTCAAACTCTAGTATCCTTGTGAAGGTCTCTGGTTTTATTCTCTCACCCCAACGACAAAATGCCAACTTTGGTGTCTTAGAAGTTCTCAACCTTCAAGATGCTGTAAAATGATACCACAGGGCTACCCAGTAGGTTAAAGATGGATGCCAGTAACTTCTGACCACGATGTGATGAGAATATGCCCCAAAAACACAACATTAACCCTAAGTCCTAACTTTGGGAGAACAAGCTTTTTCATTAAATTTCTCTAAGAATCGGCCACAAGTCTTTATACAGTGATCAATAGGTAATAAGTTCTTCTTTTTAAAAAGTTCTAATTATGTGCATCGCCAGACTGTAAATAAGATTGTATTTATTGTTTGTCTTTAGCATTACTTGGCTTTAAATAGGATATATTATGGAAAACTTTAGGATGCGTGAGTGCTGATATGTGTGCCAGTTTTCATGTGTTTCAGTCTTTATAAATGCACAATATGACATACCCTTTGGCTCTTTCTTCAGAAGATCCCTTAGGCTCCTTCTATTTGTATCATGTGAAATAAAAATAGGGTCCAAGACCATGGAAACTGAAGGAGTGTACCATGATGGATTGATCTGCTTTGTGTAGCCTCAGAGTCAATCAGTCTTCGGTGATTCAGTAATCTGGCTTTGGTGCCGTTTTCAGTAGGAATTTTCCTCTTTGTGCTTTGCCTTCAGCTACAGAAGGCCACTTCTGGGTTTGGATAACCAGAGGACATTGAATATATGACTACACCCCTCCCCTCAATTGTCACTACTTGTCATCGAACAAAGAGATAAGACAGCTCAGTGAGCAAGCTGAAATGTGTCCTTTTCTGCCCTAATGGACGATATGTCTAAAAACATGCTTGATTTCCTTCCTCTGTCATAGAAACAGAAAGTACTTCTTTCATGATAAAGTAACATCTAATAGTACATGCGCCCATGCTATACAAAATGAGCAGATGGCCATCTAGAGTTATGCAGACTAGCTGAGGGATAGCACTGCTCTATTACTGACAATATAAGATAAAGCTGCATCAGACAAACGGATGTTCAGAGGTCGACAACGCGGTCTGTTATGGCTACAATCATGCTACAGAAACCAGGCCAAGACCTGGAAAGCTTCACATTTTAATCTGGTTTATTCACTAAAAATGCTGTTGCATTTATTGGCAAAATGTATGACACACTTCTTTCACTGAAGCCAAGTCAATGATTCCCATCCCTAGCTGGCCTCATCTCTTGATCTGTAAAAGGTCAGTATTGAAGAAGAGGGTTTTGTTCTCATGGTTATAGTTTTAAGTGCAGCTACTAGTGCAATATAGACAGCTTGACCCACAGTGTGAACTCTGACAGGAATAAAAATCCCCAAGAGGATGAAAAAAAGCCAAGTAGTTGATTGAAACTGACCTAACGTGACAGTAAGAGTTTAATGCCTGCTTTTCAAATTCGATTAGACAGGATGTGCTTCGTCTAACTTTGGCAGTCACATTTTAGAAGTGAGATGAACCCAGTTTATAAACAAAACTATCCTCTAGCAGTTCATTATTTTCCAATGTAATATTTAAAGATGTTGAGCTATGATCAACTGGGTCTGGTAATCTGTTCTGCACCAACTCTCGAGGGATTTCTAGACCCTCTATCTGCAGAAATTACATTTACTACCAACCATGACCCCTGTTTTGTAGGTTTACAGTCAGATTACTAAACTGCAGTATTCTGTAATGGAAATTCTGTGATTCGGGTAACCTTGTTTTTAACTGTTACGAAAACTCATCCGATTGTTTAAGATACGATAACTTGTTAACTCATTGACTGCCAACGACGCCATTTGGCGTCATTGGCAATGGCAATGGCAATGGCTCTGAAAATGGCTGGCAGTCAATGTTAATAATCAACTGAACTGCACATCTTGAGGAGCGACTCGCCTCATGCCCTTTGGAAGGGGGCTTTGTATGAAAAACTGTGCTCACAGGTGTATTGTGGGCTTAAAAGAGGAGACAGAGAAGACCAGCCTTCAGAGGCATTATACAATTCCCATTGTTTCTCCGGATTGCAATCTGTAATAAAGCTTTTAAGGAGGATCTCTCTCTCTCGGACTGTTTTAAAATTTCCACTACAATTCATAATCATTTTCTGTTCATCTTCATGAAGAAACAGTTTTCTTATTCATGACTATAGAAGCAAAGGGAATACAATAAGATTTTAAACAGTACATTTACACAATAATAAACACATGAAAAGAAAATCCTAAGAAAGTTTCAAGAGACTTGTTTGATTTTCCAAATTTTTTTAATTTATTTTTTATTTTTTTTTGTTGCCCAAAGGTATGGTTTCCATTTGCATATGCTGTGTCTTAAAAAATATGCTTGATAAAAGTCTTTGATGTGCCAGGTTGCTGACTGGTTGCATCAGATCAATCCAGCCATCTACTGTAGGGTTGGTTCTTCTCAGAGGTTTTTCATCACCTCTTTCATTTAACCAGGTCAGTTTCTACACTATTGCATTCTCAACTGCAGCTTGAGCCTCCAAGCAGTTTGATCCAGTCTAGTTTCTTGTTATTAAACCTCCAAACTATAATTTGCTCTTCAATTATTTTACAGTAATTCATTAAGCATAATGATTATTTTTCCTTTGTGCCAAGCTCTCTGTATGAGGTTGGGCTTCATTTGCATAATGTATGGTCATATGAAAATTAAAATGGGCCACCAGGATGGAATAAACACCTCAGCATTTCTCATTTAGTCAAGAAATTAATAGTTTCAAATGAGATTCATGAAGACAGACACTCACACATCCCCAGTAGCTGTTGAGACACATGGACAAATTTTACACACAGTTTAAAGATGGAAACACATCAACTCGGTGTTATCTAGGACCAGCTGCTAAATGCTTGCAACAGTTAGTGTGTCACTTCTTTCTTCTTCTCTGCTGGCTGATTCCTAAATGACTTGACCTTCAGTGTGACTGATTCTTTTTAGTAGATGCCTTTTAATCTCTGAGAAAAGATGCTTTTAAAGTGTACTGCAAAAAACCTGTTTTTATGTTATCATTCAGCATCTCTGTCATGATTAAAGTACAGCATGTTGGGGACTTTTTTGTTTTACTTACTACACATGCTGTCATCAAATCATTAAGTGTTTGGGGTTAAATGCCAGTACTTGTTTAACCCTCCAAGAATGATCTGTTATTTGCTGTACTTACATGTCTTTTGTAATGCAAAAACCAACAGTAGGCTATCTGGGTGGATGGCTTTGCTATCTTGGATTAAATAGTTTAGTATCACTGTGATGCACTTCAAAAAGAAGTGAATGATGTTGGCATGTACTTATACATGTATTTTATAGGAGGAATCGGTTGCTGTGATCATAAGTTTGATTCATAGCAGGTATTAAAGTTACTCCTGGTGTAGAAATCCCTCGTCTTGTTTCCAGGGTTACAGGGTTTGTAGCTGGAATGAAGAACCATCAATACTATGCTAATTAGCACAACTGAAGCCTTAATGTCAGCCAAGAAAGTTTTTTTTCTTTTTTTTTCTTCACCAGTAAGGAGAGGAGGGGTGATTACAGTGAATGATAACTCTTTCAGGCTCCATAAAGCATGTGAGAACTGCATGATAGCCTGAGAAAATACGAGTGTATCTTTTAAAAGACCATTCATTTCAAGAACCTGAAGTGCCTGAAAAATAGTTGCAATTACAGTGAAAAAGTGGTCAGGAAAGGTTGTAGCTGGATATTTGTTGTCTGATTGTTCGCCTTTGCCTCTCATTTTTTGTAAAATGTCTTTGTCTCAATGGATTTTGCAGGCGGTCTGAGAGGAGCATCCATCATCGACTCACTGGACACGCTGTATATCATGGGACTGATGGAAGAATATAATGATGCCAAGGAGTGGGTGAAGACCAGCCTGGACCTTAACTCGGTAAGAAACTTTTTTTCTCGGTATTTTCAAAAACATGTTGTTTTTAACATCTGTATATAAAAGAAACAAAAAAACTGTGATTGTGGCTCAGGAGGTAAAGTGGTGGTCCAATCCCTGGTCTCCCCAGTGCGCGTGTTGAAGTAGAGTTGATAGGTGTTTAATCAAGAAAAAAAGAGTATATAGGCTAAATTAATGTGTGAAAATTGGTGAATGTGGATCATAAAGTAAAAAACACAGGAAAAAAAGCTGCCCATTTAACATTTCATTAAGTTTTTGTATACATATAAATAGCCAGTGTAGCCAAAATAAACATGCATAATGCATACATCAGAGGGGGTGCTCTACACAACATTCAACATTTACTCTTCCCTGCATTTATCTCCACTAGTTTATTAAATAAGCTGTGCAAATGGTACAGTGATTATTGTTTCCAGAATACCCCAGCATCTGAAACCATTTTTTTTCCCTAAATCCTCCTTAAATACTTTGTAATCTCTCTTTTTTGTCAGTATTTTTTTCTCACTTTAAAGTGAGCATGACTATATTTGGTTACTTTGAGAGGAAGGGGGGCTTAGCTTGAGAACTGAACGGGAGACAACATTCAAGTCCCTCGCCTCCCTCTCTGCTGTGCTTTAGTTCTCTCTAAAACCCCTCTATGCAGATGGAGCTGCTTTATGCAAGCTTGTGTCCATGGCAACTGTAGAGTATTATAATTATTAGACGTACTTGGCTCTCTGATTGTTATGGAGACTTCTCCAAATGACAATATACTATCTAAGGCTTCTTTCTCTGGTAGTATTCACATTGCAGATGGGGATGCCGAAGTAATGTAACGGTGTGGTAGATTAGTTGGTTAGCTAAAAAATTCCTGCAAAAATCAGCTCTTCGTTACCTCAATCTGGATAAAATGCCTAAAACAAAACAAAAAATCCACACTCATATGAATGGGCAAAATCACTTCCATAACGAGCCCATATTTTTCCAAAATTCCCTGTTTCTTTGACCTTTCTTCACACAATGAAAAATGTCCCTTTGATGAAACCCATAATGTAGATGTACAGTGTTGGGATTACACTTCTTACTGTTTTTCAGGTGTGATGTAAAGTCCCCTGAACTAATTTAGTTAGAGTATATATTTTGGCTTTAACAGTTTTAAACTCGGGTGACTAATGACCCCCACGGGGCTCAACCACTCCTACCAACATAAACATAGTGACATTTTCAGCAGTGGCCTCAGTGCGTGCTGGATTGATTTTAAGCTGTGCTTTTGTGCTCTAACATTAACACTGTGTCCACTGAGTCTGACAGCTTTCCAAAGCTCAGGACACTTCGGCTAAAATCAAAAGCAGCTTCCTGTGTGGCCACTGGCTACGCTGTGTTACCAGCTGATGGGATTCTCTGGCTTGCTGAAAGGCTTTTGTGAGGCAGAAAATGTAATAAATACCAGAAAGAGGGTGGAAGAGGGGTGTGAAGGATGTTTTAGATAGAAAAAATTGTGCTAGAGAGGAGGCAAAAACAAGCCATGACTCTTTCATTGAGAGAGTCTGTAGAGACTGGGATGGGAGCAGCTGAGGGTTGCCAGGTCTCATATCATGGTGGATGGAGTGGAGGGTGGTGAAAATGCCATCCAGCAAGGGTTTTTGTATAGTGTGCTGCAAACAGTCAAGTGGGTGAGATAGTTTGTTGGTGGTTTCACAAGAGAGAGATCACTTCTGCCCTCCCTGTGTAATTACCCAAAGTTTGGAAAAACAACCATGACTTAATGTGGTACTGTAGATTCTTGATGATAATTTCAGAAATGCCCTGCATGTTATGACAGGGTGTCAAATGTCTCAACTTAATTTTTCTTTGTTTGCTGATGATGTATTCCTCGGTTGGATATGAAAACACTTGTTTATGTTCATATCTTAAAATATGGTTCTACAAAAATGAGTCCTGGCCGTGTTTAAGAAGTGTTCCATGGTACACATGAGGCACCCAGCACTAAACTAAACTGAATATTATAAATCCAACAACAGTGCACACATATTCATTCCACTTGGGAGCAGCCCTAGTTTATTATCGGAGCTAAAACACACTTGCAGTTGATGTGCTTTTATCCAACCGAGCTCAGCACAGTCTTGATTTCTGCTAGTTTATTTTGGGCCATAAAGAGATACACATTAAGTGTTAATTTCACCCACGCATCAAAGAAAGCTTTAGTGTATTTTTTCTTTCTTTTTTTTCCCCCCTCTCTCATGGTGTACACAAACAGTTTGTTGCTTTTCACAGGGACACAGATAACCATTATCTTTGAATGGAGCTGTGGCAGCTCTCACAGCCTGGGTGGAGACAGCCACCAACAGCCACAGTGTCACCAATCATAAAGACGGCAAACTCAGATTTACACTTTGCATTGAACCTCGTCATGGGTGTCATCTGCCACAATCTATCATCTTCACCCACTCATGCCTTTGTTGGTGGCCTCCAGCGGGATGACTTCCACTTTCTCCTCTATAGTTGGACTGAACTTATTAATGACAATCTGAATTAATTCTCTATATATTGAGATACTTTAAGGGAAAGGAATTTACATATTTTGGGTTAGGGGCTGTTTGGTGTCTTGAAAGATTTGATTGCATGTCAAATTGATTTAAATATCATGACGGCATCTTTTGGCAGAGGCTAAGCGTGAGCTTCTGTCATCTTCTTTTAAAATTAATCAGACAGTTTTACAGTATTGCAAACCCTCATCAGCACATTCACATATTGCTAATCAAAATATTTAGTTTTTAAATGTCATTCCATTATTGGATGTCTTGCATTAAGATTAGATTAAATTCTGAATTGGTGGCTTATTAGAACAGTTGAGCCAGGCAATTGCAGATAATTTATTTATTTTACATTAAAGTAATTAAATCAATGACACGGTTCATGCATGGTTGCTTCTTTGATATCTTGAGTTGTAATGAATTAAAGGCTCTTTTCTTTGGGTCAGTAAATAGTTGTGCATCAGAAATCCCATGTGTGACAGATCACTGCCATTTTTAAGAAATTAATTTGGCATCTTAATGTAAACTTATTACCTTTCTGTAAATTTTTTATGTATTATACTTTAATATGCAAATATAGCACTGTTTGAATTTTTAGGTTTTTCATTAATCATGTGATCAATCAGTCGCTGCTCAATTATTTATTTTCTGCCACATTTGGCAGGTTTAAATGATCATCACCTTCTGCAATGTGCCCCAAGCGATCAGTAATGTGTGTGTTTCACATTGACAAAAATGTTTAAACTTAGCATGTTTACAACATAAAACATTGTATCATTACTTGCATATATATCTATTGTATTCATAGTCACACACAAGTATCAAAATGAAGGATGTGGAAGAGGAGGGTTGTGCAGCATGCACAGCGACCCTCTATGCAACTTTTTATGCAATTTTCATGCATACATCTTTCTTAATTACATTACAATGTCACCAGTTGCAGTGAACCACTCAGCAAAGCGACATTCATCTGTTCAGGCCTGTCTATCACCCAGAGCTCGACACATAGTGACAGCCGGTCTATACCTTGTTAACGGTGAAACAAGGACATGACAGACAAGGACAGTGTTTCAGCGGTACAAACTTGACAGTATTTGCAGCAGGTTTCAGCCTTTCTCTCCCCACTAAAAGGCTTGGACATCAGTCGTGACTCATTATGAAGAGTTTTTCTCTCTGTGGGAATAAAACTAAGCAAAACTGCTGAATCCTCCTCTTGAAAATGCAACCAGATTAGCTTAGTAAGGCAGAAACAACAGGTTTAAAGCAATGCCAAATGAACAAATTGCATTCTTAGAGATGCATCTTGACAATGTGACTTTAGCATAAACAACATGTAGATTTGGATGACAGCTCAGACAGACTGGGCAATTCTGGTGGCTGAGCCTATTATCAGAACAAAAGAAGCCCCAGAATGATTCCACCAGGGTTGGCTTCTGTCATATCCCTCCACAAGCTGTTGCTGCATAACGACTCAGTATTTGGCAACGTCATTGCAGATCAGCCTTATTAAGGTTCTGACTTAAAAACTTATTTTTGCTTTGACTGCATAAAGGATTACTTATTAATTTGTTTTAAGGATCTTCCATGTTTGTTCAGTGAAACTTCTTTTGTTCTGATGCATCATTTTCCCTCTGGCAGCTCATCAGACCTATTCTCATTACAGAAAGAGTGACATAAAAAGATTAATAAGGAGGAAAAAGGAGGAAAAGGCAGCACAACATGTAATAACAGTATAATACTCTGAGATCGGTCTGCAGATTTTTCTCTGTTTGTCAGGGCGCAGTGCAAGCCATGGCAAAACCTTTCACCTCTCCACTTAATATGATATGGGTTTATAGTATTTAAGATCATAATCGTGTTTTAGAAAAAAATAATCTTTTTTAAAATATAGCTTTTTTTTCTTTTTACAGATTGTGATCTTTTTTTCAGTGTTTTCAGTGTAATGTTCCCTGTGTCACTGGCTGCAACACAACCCCCCTGCATGCTTGTTCTACCTTCGTAGTTAACAGCTAGAGGGGAGTTGCATGAAAATCTTAACCCCTTTTTTCTTTGCATATTGTTTTACTCATTGCTGCTAAAATTTCTATTAAAATACGATAGCATTGTTTAGATGATCAGCTCCAAACATTTAAAGATGCATTTTGATGTAGGAAAGGGTTTATTCTGAGGCTGTAGCTGTTGCTGCACAGTAAAACAGATCCTGAAAAACCTTTTAGAGTAAAATAGGATTTTCAGAGGCAGTTTTCTTGCCAAGTTCTCATTTTTTCACACTTTATTTTGACATCCATCATCCCCATTAACTGCCACTTTTAAATCCATTAAAAACTGAGAAAGCAGCTGCCTGAAAACACAGATATCCTCTTACACGATGCTCCTGTGGGCATCATTTATTATAATTTTCCTCAGTGTCAGACAGTAACTTTGAGTCACTGCAGATTGTTGGGACATGGTTTGAGAAGTTGGAGATTTTTTAAGTTTTGGCATTTTCTTATCTGCTTAGTCTTAACATTTGGGAACAAGGGGCAGTCCTAAACATATTATAATCTGACACCATAATAGTTATTTACTAAAATATCACACAAAATGAAAAGGCTGTTTCATTTTTAACTTTGTTTTTTGTAGATCTTTTAAAACATTTACTTACTGTTGGAGAAAAATGATTGCTTCTTTTAAAAAAAAAAATCAATTTTTTAATGATTTTATTGTGATTTTTGCTATTTGTCGTGGCCTTTTACTGCTTTTTAATGCTTTCTTTACACTATCTGTAATGCTTTTAATGTTTTTTGAAAAGCCCTTTGAATTGTTTTGAACAGGAAATTTGCTATACAAATAAACATGCCTTGCCTTTTGTACCTGCTTTTTTTTGGCTTCATTTTAATGTTTTATGTTCAATACAAATCAAGATCAGCAGAATTCATATTACTGATATTAGCAGTCATTGCTTGTTATTTTAGTTATCAGGAAGCTTGTTTTGGCTTGGATGACGATGTATAATTTGCAGTTTAGCTGCACCATGCACAGAAGGGCTTTGTTCCCTTTCCAACTTGCTACCATGCAGTGCTCCACTAGAGGAGTGTTTACAGCCTCAAGCAACTGCACACAACTTGTGTTGCTGCTTCACTTATTTCCTGTCTGTCTCTTTACTAGTGACTTCTTGGTAAGAACAAAAATAATTTGTTTTATTTATGCGAGTGTGTCATGTGATGTTAACCTGCAGGCTGTGCCTCAGATGTATGCTGATGTGTACAAAGTGCTGAAGTGCTGTCACACTGAATGATCTTGAACAGAAGCTGAAGTGTGCACATCTTCTCAGTAAAGCCTAATCTACTGTGATTTTACAGTTGTTGCGGTTTATAGATTAAAAGGTCCCCATGTGTATTTGTTAAAGATTCCCATGAAGCTTCTTCAGTATAACTTGAGACATCCGCTGGCAATAACTTCTGATGCCCCACCATGCTGAAAATCCCAGGATGGCAAATTGTCTGGATAATTTGCACATTCAGGCCCATAACTCCACACCTAAGATAAGTGACTGTGAGGTCTCATGGGTGTTGTGGGATGAGCCTGAAGAAAAAAAGCTGCATTGTCTTCTTCTGCCCTGCCTCCTACCATTAAACAATTCAGTAGTGCAGATGTTGGCAAACTGTCAGTAAACAGAGCCAAGTGCATGAAAGAGAGACAGCAGGGTGGGAGTGGACGGACTTCCCAGTTTCCAATATGAAGCGTGGTGCGTGGTATAAAACAGCCACCAATATATACTGTCTGTTAGGACCGTAACATAATTCCACAAAACAATGTTTACAACTGTAAGTGTGGCTAACTGGGTGAAATAAAGTGTATAGTTTTGGCACTAGTAGTAAAACATAAACAAATATGTGAAATCTCCAATAGGCAAATAATGAGGAATCAACAATAACCCCCCCCCCCCACAAAAAAAAGAAAGAAGACAAGAACATATGACAAGGCATATCTTGCCTTGGTCTTGACCAGGTAATCGTCTCTGGTGGGTAATGAAAGGGGATGACAATGTGTCATGTCTCAAAATATCAGCATCAGACCGTATGAAACCATACAAGTTACAACACCACTTGAGACTTCTCATCATAAACACAAATAAAAACCATGTTGATTACTTTAGAAATAAACCATCAAATGTAAATAGCAGCATTGTTTTACTAATGCATCTCCTCAAATGCTCAGCTCACCTCATATAAAGTAGTGTGCAGAGTTTCCTGGTGATGGAGCAGCTGTTTAGACTGCTGTGACTCGCATGGCAAAGCAGTTATTTAGCAGTTGCGAGATGAGTTTAATCCCCAACATCTCCATGTGTCAGTTTTTGGACCACACACTGAACTTTGCGTTGCCCCTTATGTGCCCATAGGTGTTATTGTTGAGAAAAAGCATTTCATAGATAGACTGCAAATAGATAAGACACTGAGTGGTGTTTGTTAATGAGAAACACTGTAAAGTAGGGCTGCTCGATTATGGCAGAAATAATAATCACGATTATTTTGATTGAAATTAAGATCTCGATCATTTAACACGATTATTCATTAACTTAAATAATGTGAATTTATTGAATATTAACAGTGGATTTTATACAATACTTTTACATTTTGTAATATACTTTAGAATTTCATTTATTTCATAT
>JBBBVU010000006.1:7999002-8039372 GCA_037177055.1 Atherinosoma microstoma
GTTTGTCTTGTTGTTGTCGTCAGAGGACTGCTTCTCTTGTGTTCTCGCATGTGCGTCAAGGACGTCTCGCGTCAAGCGCGCCCTCATGCGGGCTGGCGGGGAATTACGGGTTCAAAATGCAATTAATTGCAATTAATTTATTTTAATCGAGTAATTTCTTATCGACAATTAATCGATAATCGATTAATTGTTTGCATCCCTAATTAGCCTAAAATAATTATATAACAATGGTATATTATTAGAATACTTATTTAAGCTGTTAAGAAGCCCACATAGACTTTAAAGACATAATTAATCCTGATTTGTTTCTTTCTTGATCCTGTAGTTGTCGTGTGAGGTAGACTGTTAGAGTTGTGATTTCCGAGCTGCATTGAATGCATCAGAATTCTGTGTCACAGTTTTAAGTTTCATTTTCTATTCGTCGACCGGTTGCCGGTTTGAGTCGCCTTTTCCTGAATTATTTGGAGAACTTAGTAGATAAAATACCTCAGTCTTGCTCAGAAAACCATCTTGCAGAACTTTAAAGCTAAACTGTCCGTGTAAAAGATCCATTCTGGGATTTGACAGTGGCGCTCGATATGCAACTGCAAACAGCACGAGAGTAAACTGCAAAGGAGCAAAAAAATCGGATCATTTTGTTTTTATGATCGTTGAAAACCCAGATCGCAATTGAGATTAAAATTCGATTAATTGCCCAAACCTACTGTAAAGTCCTTTTGTAAAACTTGAATAATGCTTAAAACAAACCAGTATGGACCATTTGCCATAACAAAACTGGTCCCCATCAAGAAAAATTAATGAAAGCTTTTTTGAAATTCTTTTTAACTTGGTACAATCCTTTTAATGTTTCCGCCATGTTTTCACCATAGAAACGGATTGCTCTTCAGTAGAAACATGCTTTGATATATCAAACATATTCACAAAAGGTCTCCATTACTTAGGTAGGAAATGAGGTTCAGAGCTGCAGTGCATGTGTGTAAACTGCTTTAGTCTTGCTTTTTTTTTCTTTATTTTTGCTTGTTCTTATTTAGTGTAGTGGTTGTTTGATGAAAGCTTTCTTCTGCTGAAATATAGACCGTTAATAATCGCAATTGAGCGATGGGTACTTTCTTTAAACTGTGGTCTACATTATCAAAAGCACAGAAGCATGCTTCTCGCTCAAACATCCTAGAATAAAAAAAACAATAAATAAATTATAAAACCTTCCAAAAGCCTTTTCTGTCAGCTTTGGAAATCTGCATTTGCTTGAGGTCTTAGTTTCTTTGCAGTAATGTGAGCTCTGCAGCAGTAAGAGCAGAAAGTATACAGAAGCAGATATTGTATTTTATTGTGGTTGGAATCAGCTCAGATGCATTTCTGTTGATTTGTTTAAAGTGAAAGTGATGCTGGACCCAGAGGCAACATATTCTGCTTCCAGTCCAGACATACGGTTTATCTCATACTCAACATGCTGTTCTCACGGAGGAGAAAAAGTTTGGTGAGGAGTAAACAAAAAATAAGAACTTCGTCAAATCGTCTGAAACTGTTGGCAGCTACTCGCCAGCTACTTCACAACCACAACACACCCACAAGACAGAAACAGAGAAATATAAAAGTAGCTATTTCTACAATAATTGCTGAAGAAAAATTTGTTGACTAGCTCTGCAGATGCCTGAGGAAAATCAAGTGCACAAGATTTTATCTCGTGTATGCTTGGTTGCATTTTAAAGTATTTTAGGATAACATCACCCATCAGCCACATTGGATCCTTTGTGGCCTGCTGGTTATGTGGTGGCTCCTCTATGAACCTGCTGTGACTTGTCAGCGCATGTTAGATGTATTTTTATCATTTTGATGAGTTTTTTTTTTTTACTTATGTTCAAATTTTTTGAGTTGTTTTCTAAATGCCTGCTCTCATATGAAAACGAGATAACGTGGCATTGTGGCTAGAAGCAGGGTTGCTGTTTACCTCCAAAGAGCTGTTTTATGACCCTCACTAATCTAACTTGGTCCCACTCAGTGTCTGACAAAAAAAAAAAAGGCTGTTGGGAGATGGTAAAGAAAGACATCATGCCCCTGAGCTGAGGTCTAGCTGAGCCGACATTCTGTCTCTGGACCTGGAGGGCAAAGTACTTTTTGCGTGGGTTTTACATCACCATGGATACTTACCAGCGTGTATTGTATCCTTCATGAACTTCTCTGCCTGCTCATTTAGCAAACGCTTACATCAATTCTGCTTTTACTTTAGAACAGAATAGCAGTTTTAGATGGAAAAATAACCTTGATTTTAAAATGTCTAAATAGCATCAGATGTTTATCTAAAGAAAGTTGCGATTTCCCCCCCCCCCCCCAATGACTGAGTGTCAACATTAAAGCTGGTAGTGGGAGGTTCCACACATCAAAAAGGTAGAATATTAGACGTCATGGGTGCAGTCACACCAGGATAGTCCGCTAGACTAGGTACGATTGGGGTCTCGGTTAAGTGGGGCGGTTTGCAACATTCTTCCGGACCGATTTTGCGTCCACGCTGCACTACTAAGAGGAACAGACCATTTATATTCATCCATCGGTTAACGCAGGACAACTTTTGTTTCTGCCACGTAAGAGCAAAACATGGCGCTGCATCCGATCCTAGCGGTCTCGGGTTAAACACATTTCTATCAGAACTTTTACCGTGTTCTTTCACATCTGACCGGGGGCCATTTCTCTAATGCAGCACAGCCGCATACCATCCCACATGCACATGTTTTGGCAATGCTGTGTGCTGAACCCACAATGCATTTTGTTTTGTAGTCTGCTTGCTTTATTTGGTCTGAAGCGGACTGAGATACGCGCTTATAGACAGACCGGGTCCACTTCTTTGATCCGAATCATAGTTCGTTTGCACATTCACAATTCACCAAATAAAGCGGACTTTCTAAGAAAACGGACAAGGATTTGAATCAAAAAGCCTGGTGTGAATGCGATGAAGTTTAGATTTCTGCTGCATGTAATACGATGGCACTTAGCATCTGTTTCAAGGTCTGAAGAGTAAATTAAAACTAAGAAAAAATATATATATTTACGTGCATCTTCTGAAATAAATTAAATTCTCATACTACTACCATTTCATGAAGATGAATATTGAAACGTGTGTTTTAATTGTATCATTATTTAGCTCAGTTAATGACCTCATCAACATTGGTGGAAATTTAACATCAACATGAAAAGCTCCGGTGCCTCTTTCTTTTTGTTGTTTTGTTTGGTAGTTTGGGAGCAAACAGCCTCCTGAGTAAAAGTGAAGGATGTAGCTCAGTCATTAAAGGCTGGATGTAGTGGGATGTATATGATGAGAGACAGTTGCACACAGAGTCAAGAAGGAGAAGGGACTGCAGTGGGGTGAATAATAACAGAAGAGTGAGAGCGTATCAAAGTCTCATGAGGCTGGTGCATTACCATAGAGGACGCAGTGGGGGGGCTGTCGCATCCCCCTGGAGTGAGAAATGTGTCTGTATGATGTTGCTCACTGTGATTCTGCATACATGTGTGCATCCACAGATGTATAGAAGGTAGGTATCCAGTGAAAGAGGGGGATGCAGACTGATTGGTTATGATTTATCACCCTGGCAGCATCTGATTAATTATTCACCAGACTGTTACTTTATAAGTTAATGCATTTAGTGGATGTTTAATACATTCACTTTCTCTACGCACCCACTTGATGATGTTTGGGGAGATGTTATATGCTTATTGTGGACTGGGTTTGGAAGGATAGCTGTTTAAAGAAGAAATAAAATGCAAATTATATGTGATGGGCTTTCCAATGTGAACCGATAGTTTATTAATGCCTCTCTGCTTGGACCATTTAATCATGCTCTACTGGTCTGAGATGGGATTAGGTATTCATTGAAGCTTCCTTGAGTTTGTAAAAATGCATCATGGGAATATAATAGGAGTGCAGCGGTCCACTTGATGTATTGCAGCAGATAACCATTACAGTCTAATTTTTGTCGTTTAAAATGCTCTGAAAACCCCCAAATTAAATACTTCTAAATTCAAATTCTCATATTAAAGAACACATTAGAAAAGGGAGTCTTGTTGCTGAAAATTAAAAGGAGCTTCAATCTTGAATCAATATAAGTCCCTCTGATTAGTATAATCATTAATTTTATTAGTGTGGGTTCAATGAATAACAGTGCAATAAGCAATACAATAAAACTGGAATGTTGGTCTCTTGAATCACGTTAATATATTAAAATGATGTCTATTGGGGCGAGGGAGATTCTCATTAAGTAACACCAATCAGCCACAGCATTTAAACCACCTGCTATATAAACTCCGGTTTAAACTGAATGGCTGGAAGTCGATCACTTTTATCATAATTAGCAACTTGGGTTTCATTTGGCACAAGAGGTAAAAGATGGGCACATACCAATTAAATACTGAATAGTGGAATTCTATTCAATCGCTTTTCCTGGTATATGCTACATAAACAGAAAGCAAGTTTCCTTCTGGGAAGTTTTTCAAACAAACAAGTATGTATCTGTGTGCTGATCATATTTGAGGCTCTAATAATCTAAATGACAGGGGTTAAATTCTGGTCTTGAGGGCCGCTATCTTGCAGGTTTCCTGTTGTTTCCCTGCTCCAACACACCTGACCGAAATGAATGGGTCATTATGAAGAACTTGTGCCTTTAATATACATTGGTGTGTCATGCTAAAGCACAGTGGCAGAATTGGGGGTTGGAGTTGATATGCCAATGATAACCTTGAACTGGCAAGAGAGGTAGTCAATGAGGTGAAATAGTCCGTGGGTGCAAGGGAGAGACAGCGTTTTGTAACATGTTGCAAATTCTCTCCAAGGGACTAATGAAAGATTATTCTATTTCACCAGCGGTTGTAATTCAGCTGATTCCTTGCTGGCAGTATTTGAACACACACTGATGTGGCACTGAGTCGCTTCTGTTTCATTTTAAAAATGCCAAAGAAAAAAAGACAGCTTGAAAATTGCATCTTTTTTTGCATTTACATTATGACCGATATACCGATGTGTAGAAATTGTATTTATGTACTATTTTATGATGCAAGTCTATGTCTGTTGGAGCCACAGATGATTTGGAGCTAGCACATAGCCACTGTTAGTTCACCACAAAGCACTTCTGACTCTGCTGCATTTCTGTGTTTGCTTTAATCTTTTATACATGGTTTATAGGTATGTTAAATACAGATGGCTTTAGCATAATTTATCTGGGGGATTTCATGATGGAACTCTTTTTGTTCATGAAATATTCTTTCCTACAATGTTAAACTTCCTTCTGGCTGAACTTATATGTAGATGAAAACTGAGCAAAGAAAGGGAGCTTCTTCCTCGAATAAGTAGGAGGGTTTTCTTGGTTTATTGCAATGATGATCATTCAATAATCAAAGATTCATGATCTGAATGCAAGATTATTTTAGATCTGGGAAATCTAGAGGATAACCCTATTATTTAGAACAGTATAATCTTAATACAAATTATGCAAAACATGAACACAAAAGGTGCGAGTTATGTTATTATTTGTGTTTTGGCTCTATATTTGTGAGTTCTGTTTGTTTTTTTAAATAGCGTGATGTAAAGAGCACCCTTTCCATAAAAGGAGACTGTTAATTATGCCCCACAGTTAAGTCTCATTAACCTTTATATTGTAGACTGTTTTCACAACACTGGATTAAGCTACCTAAATCTGGTTGGACAGGAGCAGTCTCTGGAAACTTTCAGCAGCGGCAGCAGCTTTTGGTTAGCAGTAGTCTCTGCTACACTGACGGAGATTAGAGTAACAGGATCAAATTGGTCCCTTTCATGATTTCTCCATGTTAATTAGCTGTGTTAAGTTAAATCACAGCGAGAACGTGTGAATCACCAGCTCTGGTAGGAGAGGCAATCATCTGCTTAATTTTTATGCTTGCCTCATTGGATTCTTTTTTTTTTTTTTGTCACTTTGGTCTAATTTGGCTTTGAACTGTGGGAGCTTGTGGAAACCTGGATTGCGGCAGTGCTGAGAGTCATCTGCCCTGTGACAATAATGCCTCTTTATAAGCAGTAAATCATTGCATTAACGTCTGAGCAGGACACCCCACTGGGCAACAGTCTAGTCAGCGCCTTGGCACAGCACGGCACAGCCGCCTGCCGCGCCAGTCAGGCTCTTGTCCCAGGAAAATCTGGGCCGAGTGTGACGGCAATCTTTGCCATGACTCTGGGATGCTCATCAAGCAGCGAATACAGTCGGCGACATTGCGTAGTGCTGGTGAAGCACAGCACCTACAAGCTTAGACAGCAGTGTACCCAGTGAGTCATTACCCTCATTAATCAATTTTCCTTTCTGCCGTGGCTCCTCCTGCACAACAATTACATTATGTTGAGCAATTAAAATGCTAATTTTTCATTTACTGTTCTGAATATTTTAAATACTTGGAGCATTGTTAAAGTAGTTTCCAGTCACCTTTGTCTATTTTTTAAGTTATTCACCCCTTTAAACATGAGAGAGATGAGGGACGTGTGATATACAGTAATTTCCCAGATGAGTATTTGTTATAGATTCAGCATTTCTCAGGCATAGGAGAAAGGTCCTATCTTATGTTTGTGCAGGTAAGCAGTGGCTTGTTTGTATTTTCCACTGCACTGCACATTTGTTTTTAATGCTGAGCAATCACTGTTCAGAAAGTCTTTTCTTTCACCTTCACTGCAGCACTTTGAGAGGAGGGTTTCATCTCGGTGGCGATGGGGGTGAGAGCCTTTGTCTTTCCTTGGAAAGTTTTGTGTTTTCTCATCAGATTCTCAGTTCGAGCACAATGAAGAGAGACAAGAAGACCAAAAATAACAGGTTTTGTTTACAGATTTTTGTCATGCTTGCAGTAGAGCAATAATGCTTGCTGCGCCATGTGTTAACTTGCTTCCAGAAGCAGCAGGACTCTTAGATTGAACTCAGTGAAGCAACTCTTTGTCTGAATTTCAAACTACTTAATCTATGAAAGAAGTGTTGATCGTCTACATTTTCCTTATTATTTAGCTATCAAATAGGTGAAAATATATGTTTAAAAATAAATATAGATAAAATTTGTCACAGAATCAAGCCTCAAGTCCCCATCAATGCCATTTGCTCAGAATTTTTTAATACATTGGAAAGAAAAAGGGGGATGACAGCAACAAACCAAGTGTGCAGACCTTAACATATCTGACTGGTGATTTAAGCATCAACTAAGCTTTGATAATAAATTCAAACAAACCAATTAACTTCTGACTTGAATAACTTAGGATTTTTACTTAAGATTGGGAAAAAGCTACTAAAGGACAAGTTCAAAACCTCTCAAGTTATATGACCACAGAAAGAGATTAGTAAAAATTTAGCATCACCAATAGTTTGACTTGGAAGGTGCATTCTGGAGGCATCTCCCAATGACTAGTATGAACTTAAGGAATAGTAATGACAAGCCTGGCTGGTGTTGAAGTGGTTAAAACAGACTTGAGGTTCTCTTGCTTCAGAGTCCAATCCAATCTCCTGAACAGTAATGCAACTTTACTTTCTGCGCAGCATATGCTTTTTGTTTTCATGTAATCATACAAGAACAGCATATCTGAGGACTGTGGCATTGTTACTAATACCCTCTCTTAATTTCTTGTTCTTGTTTACAATTGAATGTTTTTCAGTGTGAGTTTTATTGTTTGGTGTTTTTAATATTTACATTTACCCCATTTGCACCAAAATAGTGGACTAGTTGGTCCAGCTTGATACAGCTGATGGAAATTCAAACCTCAGCATAAGCCGTTTGAGTAGAAATTGTGCCGGCATGAGTGTTTAATATGTAAATCCATAACATATCTTCAGATCAGTATAAAATGAAGTCTTACACAAAGCTTGCTTAGTGATTTATTGAGGCTGCACTGAGAAGTGGAAGTCTGAGTGACAAAACCTTTGTCAGCGTTACTCGTCCCCTCTCTCTGTACCGCTTGTCTGTCTTGCTGAGAGCCACGATCACCGATGATAAATAGACACTCCATTCCTATTCACAGCCATCGAAGTACCATTACTGAATGGACTACTCATTTCTGTATTGGCAAGATGGCTCAGCTGTCCTGCCAGAGGCGGTGGTGCTTTGTCTCAGGATGTGTCTCTGGCCTGCTGACTTCACAGCCCCTGCTTTTGTTGTGTGAATCAGAGTTATATAAAACACGACAGTGGCAAAAGGTTTGTTCACATGCGTGTTGGAGGTTACATGAAATCCGACTCTTAAGATGGGTAATTACAGCATGTCAGTTTATTACAGTCAGAATGAGAAGTGTAAAAATTGTATTTGTGTTCAGTTGAGCTGCTGCCTGCAGCTTCATATAAATAATGATTGATTGATATTCTCTTTAATTGTAAGCAAAAAAGTCAATAACCCTGAAGATATGTGGCAAACCTGTGTAATGTATTAATATTTTGGTGGCAACATCAAAGATTTAAACACATAATAACTCGAGTAACTGTTTTATTTATATTAATCCTTATTCATGAAATGATGCTCAAGTGTATACGTATTTCAAGTAAAGATCTATAAGGAGGTAAATGAGAGCAGCTGAACAGTTGTTAGTAACTCCAAGTTGCGATCGTATGCTTCAAAGTGGAGCAAATTGCCCTTTCTGCCACCCAATTACAGTTTCCTTCTCATCCACACTTGAGATAGCAATTTCCTTCTCAATGGGTCTCCAAGTCAATGAGTACCATTCTGCTTCAACCCTCAGCTTGCACAAGAGGTAGTAATTATGGTGACATATTGAGACGCATGTGGTGTTACCTGTAATTTTATATTTCATCCAGAAAAGGAAATACACCATACCTTGTGTGTCATGTTGAAATGGCAATACAGTGTACATGTCCTAATGACCAACAAGGAAACATTTGCTTTTATCAGATTCATAGTCTCTTCCTGTTTGGTAAGTTACAGGCACTCAGTAATTAAAGTGTTTATCTACACTCATGTATGTTGACGTTGATGAGATGAACCGGCAGCGTAGACATGTATTGCACAGCGGATTAAAGACGCTGGGCAATATATCGAGACTTTTTCATGCACAATATATGATGGATTATTGTTTCTATTGAGACAGCTTGTTTTGAGATAAAAGTATCTTTTCTTTTTGCATTTTGGACAACTGTATTATTTCTTAAATTATTATTTGTTAAACTCCTTTGACGGTGGTATGATATGACATAGTCATAACTGACATATTCATGTATGTATCTGAAATTTAACAATTGAAAATTCTAAAACTGAAAAGTTAATTACAAAACAACTGTCACAGTGGGTTGGAGGAGGAGTTTGCCGCTTCAATGGAGGGGAGAGTGTTTGCCAACGGAAAGAGATTTTGCCAAAACAAAAGAGGCATGGATCTTTCAGAGTGAAATTGATCATAAAAATAATAAAGTTATTAATAGAGCCCCAATGTCTTAAACATTTCTTTAGGTTGCAGTCTGCAAAGTGCAACAGTGTCCATTGAAGGTCTCTTAACAAATGAGTTGGATTGGAATATAACTTCACTGCCTAAAGCAGCTGAAAATAATCATAAAATCAGCAGAAGTTGTATTTAGGAATCATTAATGCAAAGTTATCAAATAAAGGTTATTAAACTATAAATTAACCATGTTCTTTCCACAGAACTGGACAACAGAGAGAAGTCACAAACATTTTACTCTTTTTAAGCAGAAATTTACATTTGATTTATTATTTTCTAATCACTACTTTTTTTTTAAACTGTTTTATAAATTTCAACATTTCTCAGCTGGTGAAGTAAATAAAGGTCTCAGCTATGATCCATTGAAACCTACTTTATTCATTTTCAAAGATGGCACAGCAGAGAATAAAATTCAGCTTTAATATCTTTTAATCACTATCCCCCTACAGTTGTAAGAGACTCAGACAAATGAGGAGACAAAACACTGGGGAATGTGATTACATGGCTTTGACTATCAAGCTTGCTTTGCTGTATTGGTAGATTTCTTTGGAGAGGGAATTTTCTTTATAACGAGGTTACAAAGAGAAGGAGGGAGCATGGGAGCGTGGAAGTTAGAGAGACTTCCTCATAAGCTGAAGTTCAGGGAGTAATGAGTCCATCAAACACCGGACAACCGGTTGTTGAAAAGCTTTGAGTGGAATACCAACTTCATGCTGGAAAAGGAGTTTCAAAAATCATTTAAACTTCAAGTGATTGAGTAAATTAAGTACAAAATTAGAAGAATGTTTTGGTAGGAATACAACAGAATAACCTAAAGTAGTAAAATAATCTTATTTCTGTCATTTCTGTCATAAAACATTTGCTCTTGTCATAGGGATTGAGCGTAGCTTATTTTGAACTGATATCACCCAGAATGTTACAAAGAAAACAAAATCAGATCTATCAGGAGTGATGGTTTCCTAAACTGGCTGTAAATGAACTGTAACACGTGGAGCCAGCCGAGACGGAGGTCTTCACAACTATTGTCCAAGCTTTTGAGCTTTGTGTAATTCCACTTAAACAAGACAACAGCAGGCTGAAAGATTTCTCTCTCCAGGTGTAATTAAGTCATTTCAATCTTTTTCACTTTTCGGTTGCTGTGGAAATAAAATGGGAAGATTTAATGTTTTAACTCCTTTGTATCCAAAGATACTTGAGAAGTCAAATGGGGTTTGAATTTGTTCTTTAAATCTGTGATCTACTGTTGGATGAACTTTTTAATCTGTCCTGAAACCAGTTTCCTTAATGAACTTGCTGCAGCTTAGAAATGTACTGACCCTCTAACAGAAATATCCCAAAAACAAACCATGTGTGACTAAAAGCTGAATTTGTCACAGAGGGATTTTATCTCAATAGCAGGCTTATTTGAGATGCATTCCACCACCTGATATATATTTAAGAGATATAAAACAATCATGCAATGCAAATCAGCACACCTGGAAGTGATAAATATCCCTCACGTTGTTATGCAACTCACAGACTTTACGGTGTGCTATGTGAAATATTTATCTACACATCTGGACGGTAGTATACCCCAGAGTTTCCCAAACCAATAACACCACGAGTGGAGTGAGATAAATAACTCATGATGTCTGCAGTGTTTCCTCTTTTTTTTTCCCCCCTTTTGTCTTTTATATGCCACTGCTTCACCCCCGATTGCAACATTGGCTGAATATGACATTTGACAATTTGATCTCTCCGTTTTGGTTCAACAGAACGGCGAAGCATCACTCTTTGAGGTGAACATCCGTTACGTCGGCGGGTTGCTTGCAGCGTACTACCTGACAGGCGATGAGGTAAGATTAATAGTTGTCTGTTATGCCTGTACTCTGGTGAGATCTGCGACTTCCTTTATCTCCAACCAGCCCTGCAGTTTGAATGATGAACGGGCTGCATGAGTGTGACAGCAGTGTGTTTGTGTGAACTTGTGTGTCACCACAGTGCTGCCATGAAAATATATTGAACCATTTAAGCATTTTCATTCACACGAGTTTGTATTTGAGATTATACAGAAGGCTGATTTTGGATTTTCACACATTCTGACCAAATGTACGATTTTCAGATGGATCATGTTGGTAATAACCCTATACTGCAGCTCCCCAGCAACATACATTTCAGTCTGTGTGGAAGTGATTTAAACCAACATTATCTAATGGCCAACAAAGGCTGAGTTCTGTTCCTGGAATCCAACTCTGTGTGACCTCAGCAAATGTTTCTTAACCAGTTTATGGTCTTGAGCACTTAAGTGAATGTTGGTCACCTATGGAGTGGAATGCACAGTAAAGGGGAAATGCTCAAGGGCGAAGTTAAGTTGTGATTGACATGCTGCTTTCATATGGACACGAGCAGTTTCCACTGTTCTTGGTCAGATCCATTGATCACTTTGTGTTGAGAGACAAATATAGTATACAATGTTCTCCCTATATTTACAGTTTTAGAGGTGTTGGGTGGAAAGACTGCAGAAAGTATATAGGAAAATAATCCGCCGCCCCCTTCCTTATATTGACATACAGTTGATGGTAAAATTATGTGTGACTTGGATATAGTCTTGATAAACAGGGGATGCAAATCTTGGCAACCAAGAGAAATTCACAAAGAACTCTGATGCTATAACACACAGCCTACAGCAGTAGTTTCCAACATATTTTCTCTGAAGACCCCCTTTATGTAACTACTAAAGAGCTGTGGACACCCTCGCCCACCTTGTGTTGAAACCATGCTTGGTTTTATGCTTTCATTAGCTGGCTTCTCACCATAAATGATGCATTCTGGCTGATCCATTTCCTGTGATCAAAATCCCAAGTTAAGGTAATTACCAACATATAGCCTAACTTTTTTCCCCTTCAAAATAAGGATGAATCATCTCCACTGTGGCATTTGTCAGACATGTCCCTTTAATGAAAGGGTGCAAAGTTTGTGTTTTTGGGCTCCCAAAACACTAGTTCCATGTTTATGAAACACCCAAATGATAAAAACTGTAAGCGAATACACCTGAACTCGTAAGGACATGGCCTTAATTTATATCCGTCTGGCTCCCTGTGCTCTTTGGTGGACCCCAGGTTGGGAACCACTGGCCTACAGCATATAATATGAATATGACACGTGACAATGACAGTAATTGAAACATCTGGTAGTTACACTCAGCTCTAAAGTCACATTTTTAAACCTCATTGTGGACTAATCTTCTGTAAATGATGGAAATGATGTGACAAAAAACGAAAGTAAAACATTTTGAAATGTCCTGATAAAATGAACAAAGACCATTTTAGTCAGCAGAGTTTTTCTAATTTATCTTTAAAGTACAGACCTCAGATAACACATTGACATTCATAAAATCTACAAAGAATACTGGATTGATTTTAAACTGTAATGGGTTTGTTTAGCTGTGAGCGTTCCCTCGATGGGCGTGAAGTTCTCTGGATAACACCAGAGCAGGAGAACTATTCCAGCTGCTCTTCGCAGGAGAGCCACTGTTCCCATCTTCTCCACTCTGGGAGGGTTTAACAAAACACAGATATCTTTGTCTGCTTTTCAGGGGGTTGACGCTAAATATTTTTTGCCATGTACTTTCCAATCAAATCCTGATGTGTTATATCTATGTTGTGCCTTTTATCAGATAACTTAATATTGTGTTTTCTGACTCGGTTCTGAAACGTTTGTGAACCTTTCCCCTTCTGGAGAGGGCTTTTTATAGTTTGCAAGCTCTGCAAACACTAATGCTTTGTTTGGATGTGAAAGCTCTGAAATTGCTTGAGCAATTTTCATGGAGCTCTGTTGATAGAGCAATGATTTTAACATATTCACTTGGTGTTCTTTTTAAGTCATTTGTACACATGCTTTTAAGTTCAAAATGGATTAGAATGGAGTAAATAGATATGGATGGACTTTAGGAAAGCTGTGCATATGTTCACTCTATTTTATTGTGAAAAATCCAACCTTATAATACAAAGAATAATCAATTCGAGGTATTGTATTTGTTGCCTTCATTTGAATTTTCATTGCAGTGTTGAATTGCTGCTGTTGCTAGGAGAAGCTAACTTAAGCACAATGGTTAAATTTAGGAGGCACAGTGAATTTGTCCTTGAAGAAGCACAGTTGTGGGAGTAAAGCTGCTCGGTGTAACAGCCTGTGGTTACAATGGACAGCATCCAGGTGTGAAGCTGTGAAACTTTATGAGTATTGAGCCTGGCCTTGCCAGAAAAGAAGTATGAACGCTGTGTATGAGAGCCTTGGCTGGATAAATAATGGCTTAAAATTGCCTCTGACAAGCACACAGCACAAGTGTTCCAGTTCATTATCAGGATATTGTGAAGTCACCGGAGGTCAATGTGTCACCATAATGAGCATCTGCCTGTAGCAGCCTCCTGGAGCGTACACATATCATACACTGCAGCTGTACTGTTTTGGACTCCACAGTCAGTGAGACAGGCTGAGATCTGAGCAGTAGCAGAGTTAATGGAAAGAAGATGCAGTGACATATGAATACTCAGTCGCTTTAATGGACATTGATTTGCATGCCAGTTGAGGCGAGAGCAGCGTAAAAAATGTCCACTACTGCTGGGTGAGTGAAATATGAAAACATTACTGGAGCAAAATATACGGCTGGATCTATTATTCCTCATTTTCTTGCCAGAAGATTTTCTTCTATTTTATTCACTGGTCTTTCACTGATCTATGGAAACATTTATTAATGGCATCCATTATGATGGTTTATGGAATTAGTGTGTAAAGGAAGACCAAAGTTTACCTTCATCTCATCATGTCACACAAAAAAACATGCCTGTTCATGAGTGCTAAGCAAGTTGGTTAAAAAGAGACCCCGCCACATTTTTTTACATAATTTACTCCGATTTGTTTTCGCCAGTTAATGCAAGAAGACTTGCTTTCCATCTCCTTCTCCTCTAAACAACTGCAGTCTTTCTCCACATTCTTTTATTTGCACTTGGACTTTCGCATTGTTTGCATGTTCCATCCTTACTTTTGTTAGTTTCCTAACAAACGCATCAGTGCCCTTCACACTTGTGTAGAAGCCCTCCCATCGCTCACTCGTGCTTTCTGTGAGGGGTTACCGACAGTGAGATTTATAGCTACCTGAGCCCTCCTCCCCTCGATTCTCCCCATTAGAGACTTCTCAGAACAGTCTGCTGTTCCATTCGGATGATAAAACCAACAGATTGAAGGTCTGCTGCTGCTTCAGAGACTTAAATCAGCTGAGACATCGTGCAGGAGACTATTACGAGATTGTGGATGCCGTTTGACCAGAGGATATTGGGCAGCTGGTGCCCCTGTAAATGATTGCTGGGGAACAGGAGATGATTATGGCCCCTTGCGGGGGAACAGTTTGCTGGAGAGGTGCTCGGGGCATAACTGCAGCAGCACCTGACCATTAATAACCTCCTGTTGTTTTGATCCTGTGGGACATACTTTTAATGTGTGTTTTCTTTGAGCCTCAGACGGCTCATGGTTGGTCTTTATGGAAACAGTCCCCACATTAAATGTCTTGTTCAAAGGGGTCTGGCTGCTGATGCCCCACTCTTTCATCATTCACCACCACACACTCTTGGCAGGGGCCGAATGGCTCAGACAGAAATGGCAATTAATCCAGGTGGCAGATATGTGCCCTGTTGATGTGTGTCCATCTTTATGTCAGTTTATCTCTGAGGCAGGGACACAGCAATGATCATCATTACTGTTTTCTCTTCAGATTGTTTAGGATAAGGATGTGCGTATCGATACGTCAATACCAGCCAGTCAAAGTATCGAGTTCAATATTTTTTGAATATCGAGATACCACATGCCTTTTGTTTTCAACTCTGAGAGTTTTAAGCAATAAAACTGCATGCAAGGCCCAGCCACAGTGTATTACTTATGTGTCACATGATTATGAGAGCCTATCAGATGTCATGATGCTGCTGCTACTGTTAGTGATGATGTTTTGTTTTGATATTTTACTGGTTTAATGCAGGTTAATTATTTACTCATCAGTATAATTTATTATTTCTAATGGATTTCTGTTCTTGAGGTTCATTTATATTTCATATTGCGCTTGTAATAAAAATAATAAAGATATTAATGCACACTGTGCAATCATGATTATCTTTTTAGGGGCAAAAAAAAGTATCAATATCGGTATAATTATAGATGAAAAAGTACCATAACCTAATGGTATTATATGAACAGGAAAAGTTTAGGTTATCACCCATCGCTCGTATAGAGTTTAATTATTTAGTCTATGAAAAGTCAGAAAATGGGCATATTTCCTCAAGTTGTGTCTGAAAGGTATCTTGTTTATGATACCTTGTTGGTTTTCTGATCACAATCACCATCATCCAATTTGTAGTCTGTTTGCAGTATCACAGCATTTTCAGTGAAACTTCAAAGGCTAACTTCTGTCCTTCAGGATTTATTGGAAATGTGTTCAGTTCACAGTATATCAGTGAACAAACACGCAAGTATGATTAGAGTGTCTTGATTTATCTGAAGAATGATCCAGACTTCAAATAGACAATATGCTTTGTATTCCCGCCTTTAACATCTCCCTGTTGGTTATCATGACAACACTCCATCAGTTTCAGTCTGTGTGTGCAGCTTTGTGTTTGTCTCCATACACACATGTTCATTAGAAGGGAGGTCTTTTCAGGTGCTTGTGCATATTTGATGCATTGCCTTGTCAAAACAAGTGTATGTGTGTTTTTATGTCAACTCGACCTCAATTTCTCTATCGCCTGCATGCCCACTGCATCCCTACTAGCATTCATCTGTGTGTTGCGTGTTTCATTTGTCAGTGTCCATTTATATGCATGTAGATGTGTGTGGCAATGAGAACTTTTTGCCTCATTCCCTTCCCTTAGCAAGAACAGTGAACAGTGAAGGGAAAGAAGCAGAGGGAGAAAGAATGAATTCAATCATTCTTGTGTGAAAATTGCTCCTAGGCTGAGCTGAGACAGCAGGGAGAGAGGACGGCAGCAGCCGGCAGAAGAAATACTTGTACTCATATTCTCATCTGCAAGAGGAAAGGGGAGGCAAAGAAAAGAGAGCAAGGATGATTAGGAAAGGTGAGAAAATGCAAGGAATGGATTCTTATGCTGATCAACAACCATGACAGTGCATGAGGGGGCAATACAGGGAAGCAGAAAGGAAGGGAAAATAATCTAAAAGTCAGAATCACAGGGTAGGTGTGTTCAGGCATCACATTCATCTAATGTTATCACTTTCAGGTTTCCATATTATGTCAGATCATCTTTACGTTATCAGTACAGTAGACCATCAAGATTTGCCTTAAAACTGCTCAAGATTAAACTGTATCAGCTAAAACCAGCACAGCAAATGCTTCCACGTGTACAAACTATTAACATAGTAAAGTAAATGTTTTAATACTGATAACATAACCTTTTGTCTTCGGATTATTTACCAACAACAGCCCCCATTAATGTTACAATCAAGCTGCAAGATTTATATGAAGCAACATTAAATCTAGTGTTTAACTGATGGTTTCAAGTATGAATATTTATTACTTGCTGAGAAAATAAACAGTGTGCGACACATAAAAAAACCCAAACCAAAAACATGAAAACCAACAATAAACTCAAAGTTGGGACTTGTAACAGCTACATTGAATATAAACAGGAGCAAATATAGTTCAAAAGGAAAAAGTTTCCAGGCAAAGAAGCAAAACAAAACCAGAAGGCTAAGTGCTCAAAACTCTAAGTACACATTCATACTCGTAATGAGATTATACAGAAAAAAATCTAAATGAGTACATCAGCAAGCTACAAACGCAATCTTGGACTGGCCCAGCTCCCAGCCACTGTTTGTTCCAAGTCCAGACTTCAATCATCTCACAATATAAAGATCATCTTCACAGTGCCTCAAACAAAACAAAATACTGTTTTACAACTTTACACTTCGGCAAAAAAAGTAGAAGTTGACTTGGTTTAATTCTGCAATAACAGTATGAGCTTGGAGATTGGCAGGCAAACTACGAAAATTAAAAAAAAATTGTTGAACATAGGACTACCAGTCAGCAACAAGGTATGGCCTGACAGTTGGGAGCCAGTCTTGACTAATAGATCAATTAGAGGGAATTTGCAAAGAAATGAACATACGTGAATAATATAGGGAGGAGTTGGCCGTCAACATGTCACTCTACAAAATTGCTTGTTCAAGGAAGAGGGTCATAAAATGCTCTGAGATAAACACATTTCACATATGAGCAGTTCACTATCAAATTATGTATTCATGATTAATTGATTTTATAAATTTAACATTTTCAAAGATTGACTACTACATCTTTAAAAAACATGTCAATTCAAAGAAGGAAGATCAGCATACACATAAAATGTATTCCTCAGTAGTACTGTATGGAAACGTACGTGCATACATGTTAATACCTGATTATAATACCAGTCATTTATTTAATTCCACTGCATTATTAATTAGTAGTTTATATAATTCCACACCATTTTTCTTTTATTCTTTTTTTTCTTTAAAAGTCTGTTTATCCCACACAATATAGGCAAAAAGGAGTATTGATTTATGACAAACGCTCAAGAAAAATGGTGATGGTTCAGAGTGCATGTTGCTTAGCTAGTGACAGTCCATCAGTCAGGTACAGTTTGAGTCTCAACATTTTTCTCAACATCTTATTGAGTTTTCTGCTGCAATTCTTCTGTTTAGATGTCTAACCTGTAGCAGGCGATGACAAACGGATATCACTCCCACATTTTGTGACGGATGATTATCTATATAAATTCATAAAACTGAGTGACCGATTCCAGATGTTTAAGCCTTTATCTGTTGCAGGGATGTAAAATGAACAGACTAAAAACAGTCAACCACTGAGATGGTTGAATTGTTTATTTCTTTTACACAATTTGTGGCCTATAGAATGATGCAGTAGTTCAGAATGAAAAGGATGTGAGTGGTGTGTATTTTTGCAGAATAAGAAAAGATAGATGGAGAGGAAAGTAAGAGGAATAGAGGAGAGATGGAAATGAGCAGAGATGGAAATCTGGAAAAAACTGAAAGTGTCTATAGTTTCTGTTGTGTAGACGGGTAAAGATCAGGAGTCAGACAGTGCAATCACTAGTAGCAGCTCCATTATCTTATTTCACGCTGCACGATCTTGTCAAGCAGCAAATAAAGGTCAAAGCACTCGCTCTAAAAATAGACTTTATGCAAAAGTATACACAGCTCCTGATATCACATCGTATGTTTTCTGAGAAATGAAACACTGCTGTTGTTCTCTTCTGGGACGAGATGGAATATATACTTATGTTACCGGCTTATTTTTATTTTGGGACAATCACAATTGTGTTTGCAACCTGTCAGGAACTTTAATCCACCTCGTATAAAGACTTGTGGAAGGCAGAGTTTGTGAATTGTTTGCAAGGGCCACAAATTTTACCTCCATCCCACCAAACTAAACTTTTCTCTACTAAAGTTAATAAACCTTTATCTTTGTTTATGGCCTGTTGAGTTGTTTTTTTTCTTTCTTAAACATAATCTCAAAAACACAACATAATTTTAGATGTTTTTGCTTTTGTAAGTTCGTGAGAAGTATCATGTCTGTTTTGTTAACTTTTATTTAATTGTTTTCTACCAGTTCATGTTGTTTTCCCTTCTAATTTGGGTGACCCATTTCTGCTTCCAAATATGGTTTTATTTTGGGTCATAACACAGGAGGGCCCCAACACTCATAAATAGACAATATGAACATTTCTCTCAGCAAAATGTATTAAATTTTGAATTTCTGTCAGACATGAAGTTTTTCTGTTTGTTAAAGCATCATAAGCTCATATAAATTATAAAGCAACAATATTTTCATCTCAATAACTTTCCCTCAGTAATTTTAGTCCTTTTAGTCTTTTAGAAACAACATTATGCAAGTCTGTTAGATTTGCAGAGTTCATCCAGCGGAAGCACACTTCCTACTTTAACTTTTTCTGTAGACAGCCTGACAAGTGAGGTAGATGTTCAGTTTCAATTGATCCTAGACCTTCAACCTCAGTGTAAATCCAAAAGAGTAGTGCTAAAATATTTTTTAAGCTCCTGGGCCATTTGAGTTCTGGGTGCTTTTGGTCAACTTGCACCTTTTGTGTCAAGAACTCAACTGTCATGAAGAAGAGTGGCACAGAAGAAGGGTCACAGATGGAGAGGAAAATCAAAGCACAAAGTTAACTAACAGTCTATATAACCTGTTGTTAGCAAGAAACAAAATTGCAATGTTAAATGAGATGGATGATTTAGTGACATCTAGTAACCAACTAAAACAGACTGCAAAGTTGTAGGAAAATCTGTTTTGTGACAATTTGTGGGAGATGATCAACTTCAGCTTGAACTTTAAAATCCACAGCAATTTAGAAAGAAAATAGAAAAACAAATTTCTGGGGATAAATTCCTTTAAAAGTTGACTTTAATTGGTGAAGTAAAGACTGATATTTGTTAAAAAGAAAACACAAAAAAACCCACATTTGCCAGTTTGCAAATCTTTAGCTTTGCTTTTAACTATAAAATGTGTGAGCACAGTCCAGGTAGCAATTAAATTTACCATCACATCTCTGGTGATATTAGGTTTATAAAGTCGATATTTTCCTGGAAGCATGCTCATCCTCTGTGTAGGAAAGACCAACTGGCAGATAAATGCTATTTTCAAGCCACTAACAATGACGTAAAAGTACAATGACATTATAGAATTAAATGTCTCCTGCAAGTGTTATTTATTTTAATTTCCAACATCTAGTGGAGACTGCGGCCCACTTTGTGACATCAACATGCTGTGTTTAAAAGCACTCTACTTTTAAAAGAACAGAAAACAGGTGACTTGCTTAGTCACGACTTATACCAGGACACACAAGACCTCCTAATTATGTTTCATCCTCTTTTGGCCTCATTTGTAACTGTGCTCCAGTTGCACCGTTTGCTTCTGGCTACAGAATGACGCAAATGTCAGCTACCAGACCATGTGCACCTGCAAAATGCTGGGTTAACAGAGTTTTGAATTGTGTGTCACTCATTCACTGACAGAGTGTGGTCTGAAGTTTTTACCTTTTGTTTTAATTTTATTTGCATTTTTTCTTGCTTTGGGGAGTTATCTTTATTCATTTATTTATTTGCAGTTTGGTGGATTTGCTGCGTGCTCTGCATTGCACGTGTCTGGCTGTTCTTCCAGCTTTAGCAGACTCTTGAGCCACTTTGACTTTGCAAACATTGTAAAAATAACTCGAACAGTGATTTTTCTGCAAGTCTGCCATTCATAAATCAAATTCAGCCGTCATGTTGGGTAATACTAATTGTGGAAAATGTTTCCTGTGTTTGAGTTGAAGCAGTCAGTCTGCAGCCCTTTCTGTCTATCTGCTGCTTTTAGTTCTCTCCCATCATCCATGGTAGCACTCGGCCACACAAGTTGCCATTTTCCTGCTGTGACTGTGTATCCCTGTGTGAAGTGTTTGGTTTTTTTCATGGGGAAAAATATGTCAGGTGATTTTAATTTTATTTATTTATTTATTTTCCCTCTACAGTACAGCAAGTTGCAGTATGTAGGGAGCCAAATGAATGAATCTGAGCCTCAGCAGCCCGGTGATCATTGATATCAGAATATGCATTGAGAGGATCACTTTGCAGTCATCCTGTGGGGAGCGACATAGTTATACTCTTCTGCCAGCTGAATGGTGCAATCCTTTCCCTACACCCATCCCCCAACATGATGGCTGTTTTTTTTTATAAGGCTGAGAAGCAAAGAAAGATGACGGATGAAATGTGTGAAAAATAGTTAGCCACTGCTGCAGGTAAAAGTGGGTGGAGTTGATTGATTGTGCAGATGATGCTGAGTATGTCAGTATAGTGATTAGATGAAGGGTGCTTCCTGTGATTTAAGAGGATATGTGGAATTGGAAAATATCTTTTCCAGTTTGTCCTACAATTTATTTAATGTCATGGAGCCATCAATGCCAAATAAAAAAAATTAAAAAGATTTTCAATGTCCTTTCTTCACTTCTACTTTAGCTTAACCATTAGTCAGATTTTTAAACTGTCATATATTGTTTACTGTGACAGCATTTCCATCATCTTAAGCTGCACTTTGTGTTTTATAGTAATTTACAAATGTACTACAAGCTGGCTAAACTAAGATGATGAACGTGGAGGATAAAAAATGACCTCCTTTTTCTTAACTCTTTCCCTTAAACATGATAGAAAAATGTTTAGGAAAACAAATGATGCAAGGATGATGAACACTTAATTTGACTGTAGTGTTTGCCTGGATGGTAATATTGCAACTGGTACAAAGATGGAGTTAAAACCCATCTACTTTGCCCTGTGCTTCTATAAAGTTTTTAGTTTTAGATTTATGCAGGCTGTCTGCATGCTACATACATCAGAAATTAAAGCAAAACAAAAACAAAAAAATGGCTGTTGCACCTCCATTATCAAGATTAGTCTTTTTAAAAGGGAAAACGATGAAAATAAAAAGAAAAAATGAGAATGTGTGCCCTCTTGTTCTCATTTTTATCTACATGAATCCTAATTAGTTTGACTAAATGAAATTAATTGAGTGTCGCTTTGAATATTGCAAGATGGCATTATCTCATTTACTTTCATAAAGGATGGTCCGGTGCATTCTATGTGAAAGCAGATAAGAAAGGAAAATACGGAATCTCATTTCCGTAGCAATTAAGAAATTCAACCAGCTCTTATCGTGGCAGCCACTTAGATACTCCTTGGTCATTTCACTCAGTTGGAACCTTCCTGAGCTAAAACGATTATTGCTGCACCTTGTTACTGCTAAAGCTCAGCATGTTAGTGTTGTTTCATTGTTTCATGATGATTTTGGCATTCTTCACTGAAGCAGTATAAGAAATGGGAACATTTGTGTCTTTGTTGTGAGTAACAAAGTGCATGAAGATGCAGTTTAAATTGGTATCATTCCTCTGAAAATCACCACTTTAAAATGATTACAAAAAAGTTTGGCTCTTTGGAAGCAAAAGTAAATAGAAATGAGGGGTGACTCAAGACTTTTGCACAGTGCTGCATATTTATTATCTTAGACAGCGTGTAAAAGCTGTAGCTCTCAGGAACTGGTCCCTGGACACGTCTTTTTGTTGATTGACTGCTGAAGGACGCCCCAGCAGCGGCGAGGCCATTACCTTCACAGCAAGCAGAAGGACATGCACTTCAGCCTTAATGGTACATTTCAGTCAGGATGGGCCTGTTTGTTGGTGAGGAAGAGCAAGGCACAGCAGGACTTACCCTGACACCCATTCATCCTCTCTGGTCATCAGCTTACAAGTGTACCCATTAGCTAATTGTATTACGCTAAACATGAAGAAACAGAAGAACCGCTGCCTCTGTCCGGGATTATGATAATGAATGTGTCGTGTGAGCACTTAGGTTGAAGGTTTGCTGCTCCCACATGCAAACTTCTGTCATCTGTTGTGACAATGCCGATCCACGGATTTATCTGAGCTGCTCAACATATGTAGAGGCTCCTCTGGTGAAAAAGGGAAGATGATAAATAACTGAATTTCACCAGGCCACCAACGGGGAGATTTTATTCCTTCTTTATCTTCTAATTGACTGCTGCATGTAGACTTTCTAACCCGTCTCCCTATTAATGTGCTGCTTTTTATGTGCTTAATAAATGGCCAATGCAGCTTCATAAAACCACTCCATTAGATTTGGAATTGAAAAGCCACAGCAGCTTGTGCTATGTTGCACTGCTGTGGATGCTGAAGAGACATTAATCAGCTAAATGGAAGTCAGTAAGATAGACTTAGTTCTCTGGATGAAATTGGACTATTTTTCATATTGTTGTCATCCTGCCTCAGTGGTGATATTGCATCTCAAGTTTTCTTCTTGACCCAAAATCCACTTTGAATCAACTTAGCTGTCAACAGTCTTTGCTGCTCTCCTCCAGCTTGTTTGCACTGAAGCTGCGTCCGTCCTGACGCTTGTTCCTCCTCCTCCTCCTCCTCCTCCTCCTCCTTGCTGGTGTGTGGGCTTATTTGCGGAAGAGTTATTGTTTTGTATACCAACACACACACACACACAAACACTCACACGCATAAGATGATAAACTCACAAAGTCACATGTTTATCACTAGCTCATGTTTAGAGAGGCAGCCACCCAAACCAATTCCGCAGGGTCTTGTTTTGAATAAAAAGCAGTTATGGCCAACACTGTCTGAATTCAAAATACCTTCTTGGCAGTAGGTGCTACATTGTGTTGTAAGGCTTGAAAAATAAATGCTATAAAATCAAAGTTCAATGTTTTCGGTTTCATTCTTTGCAAAGAAATGAGCAAGACCTCCTCAACAAACTGTGTCTGACTGGACTCTTTATATTCCAACAGTCATATGATGGTATACTGACCTCTGTGCATCGTGACAGCTTATACCAAGATATAAATGTGTGGATGGTTCAACTAAATTGAATGCAGCAACCTTCAAATTCAGTTTTCTTGAATTGAACAGCTTGCAATAAAATTTCCTTTACTTTAGATTGACTGTGAAACAGTAACTGTATGCATTACTAAGTTTCCCCTGCAATAACTGAGCCACCAGTCCCACCACACACAGATCTCCATTTCCAGGAAGGCATTGATTGAAGCCACAGCCATCAGGATCGATATTTCATGGTCAAAAGCCAACTTAATAAGCCCTTAAATTTTGTTGCATAATGTGTCGAGGTAATAATGGAGCCTCTTTAACTAAATCAAAGTCTTATTTCTTTTCAAGGCTGCATAACATCCAAAAACAAATGATTGGTAGTAGAACAAAATCATCACCGCTAATAACTCTTTTCCAATCAAAAGTATGCTGCAAATAGTTGGAAATTTTGTTTAATTGATTTTGGTTCCTCCTCAGAGGCACAAATAGGCGCTATCTGGATATCGAAGAGCACTGAAGCCTGTAATATAAAGACTCCATGAGCCATGCAAAGGCCCAATAAAAAGGCTGACATCATTAAGAGCAGCCTAATGATCCCCTGGATTTGATTTGTTTGGCCTTTGTCACATCCTCCCTGGCTGGTAGGACTTGTGAATAAAGGTAGCTGGGAAAATGGAGTAGGAGGGGGGAAAAAGCAAAACAAATTTCACCATCCTCTCAATGGGGCTTCTACTGAGGTTTGGGCTCATTTGTGCCTGTGCCAAAGCTCTCCCAGGCTGAGTGCAATTACTGCAGCAAGAATGTTATGTATAGCTAAAAAAAAAAAAAGACTAATTGAAGAGCTGATACAGACAGAAAACTAACATTCTGGCTGAGAAAATGCAGAAGCACATCAAGGATGACAGTTGAGAAATGGAAATAGAAAAAGACCTTGGATTTTTCTTGCAGGAGAAAACCACTGTATTCATAATTGTGGAACAATTTAAGCAGTCACAGAAACGTATCCTTGTAAGCTCATCTCGGCTGCAGGCCTGGAAGACGAGCCATCTTTTGAGTTGAGTGACAGGTTTATTTCGTGAGTGAGTTATTATTAGCCAACTGTATGAGACGCAAATAAATGTTAAATAAGCTGCATGCTCTGATGCATGTAACGTTTCGAAAGCTATAATGCACAATGTGTGAGCTGGCGGTTATGAGATGTTGTTCTTACCCAATGCTTCTTAATTCCACAGTGAAACTGAAAGGAGCGAGAGTGGAGCTGAGCAGTTATTTTAACTCTGCACAAATGGGATTATGTGTTTGTACATAGAGCAGAATGGGGGTTTGGGATGTGGAGCTTCCCTTTGAGTGCTAAGCCTGCAGCAGAGTCTACGAAGCAAGGCAGGTTAGTGTGCGATTATGATGATCCACTTTGATCTGAGGAAATGAAATTTCTTCCAAGACCTTCTTTCAGCTCTTAAGCAAATGGAGACAAACAGATGCACAAGCAGCCACACTATGCACAAACACATGCAGCAAAACACACCACATGATGCTTGAACTTACTGTATATTTGCCTCAATTCATACCAGGACATTGTCTTGTTGTAGATTATCAGTCATCCAGGATTTGGTCATACTTAGAGCTTGAATAAGGACAACTTAAAGAAGACATTTGACCTCTGATCTAGAGTTTCTTCAGTTCTAACTAGTTGATGGGGAGTTTATAACAAGTTGGCATTAAAGAGTGTTTCCATTTCTTTACAATAGTCAACAAAAGGTGATTACTAAAGAGCTGTTAGGCAGTGTGTCCTTAAAAAGGTTAGAAAACTGAACAAGAAGAGGACAAAATAAACCAACTATCTACATCAGATGAACCGCGTCTGAAAGTAATTGAGCCATCCTGCAACAACTGACCATGAAAGTAATAGAGAAATAGAGAAAAATTCATCAAAGACCTGACACGAGATCTGAGAGATGCATCTGACCCTTCAGTTGATCCATCAATTGTTAACTGAGGCCTCATCAGATATGGTCTCTATGGAAAACTAGCCATCCAGAGTCCATTCTTAAGGAAGTAAAATGAGGAGGAAAGACTGAGGTATGCCGAATGACTCGAGAACTGGACTGCAGAGTTGTAGCCGTGACTGTCAAGATGAAGGGAGTCTTAGCTCAAGCTCCTTAGATTCTATCTATTCTCCCACCTTCATCTTTATTTTCTTCATCTTGTTTGTGGTGTTCCTCCCTGTCGCTGCCAGCTGAATGCAAGGCTCTCTCCCTTTCCCTCACTTTGTAGCTTCCTGTAATGCTGCACACACAGTCAGATTGCCCTGGGATACAAGAGCCGGCTCAGAAACTCCACCCGAGGTAATCATGCTACTGAGGAAAGAGAAGTTATAAGCAGCATGTCCCTCAGGCCTTAGGAAGAGCCTTTGCTCACTGCACGTCTATGGATAGAAAACTCCATACATCTGAGTTTGCCTTGCAATGTGTTTAAATAGATCTCTCATTCCTTTCTGTTTTTGATATCTGAATAAAAACGTAAAATTTAACTGAGCAGGATGAAATCGTGTTCGCGCTCAGCTTTCCACCTCCCTTCTGTAAACACTTTGCTTATTTTATCTTTTGAATCTCAGTTCAAGGCCTCCTGTAGCAAATAACAGGACTTTTTTTTAAAGAACGCTTCTATATAGATACATACTCTAAACCTTCTAGTATGTAAATGCAGTTTTGTTCTTGTCCATCTCTTCTTAATCTCCTAAAATGAATCTCACTTGTATTTTTTTTCCCCCATCCACATCTCTTGCAGCGCTGCTGTCCGTTGGGATGAAGTGAGATTAAAGAAAAGACTGATTGATTGCTTTCAGACTCTTCACAGTAGGAGTTATGATTCCTGCTATGAATTCATCCACTTGATATGATTCTCTACATGAAATGCCTTTAATCTTGTAGTGCGGTTAGTGTCTTCTTAAGCACGAAGGCCGAGTTTACTGACGGCACACTGCTGCTGACACTCAGCTTGTGTCACACGGCTCGTGATCAGCCTGTGTACCGTAACCGTGTGCCATAGTATCATCTCTCGGTGGCCTGATTGGAAGTCAGAGCAGATGTTAATAATGGCAGGCACATGTCATGCTTTGAAGGCAGGAGAAGGGGTCAACTGAGGAAAAAACCCATCAGTCCTAACTCCTGTACAACTCTGCCTGACAAGTCAGATTTTGAGAGAAATCTGCCTATCCATCAGAGCCCAAGGTCTATGCGTGCAGTCCTCCTGCTCAGTCATGCAGGAAATACAAAATCTGTGTGGTCTCACTGTGCTTTATAATTCCAGAAGGGTTTGTAGTTTTTTTTTTTCTTCTTCTTTTCTTAAAGCTTCATGTTTACGGCTACACATACAGTTCACCTCTACAGCTCATTGTTTTCCACAGGCTGCACATACAGGTGTAAATAAGATAAAAACAAACTGTGTGTTGCATTAAAGTGCATTTCAACACCATTCCCATAAAATGTTATTTTCCTGAAATGACTGTCTTCTTGAATTGTGGCAGTTTTTTCATTTAAAGATGTCAATGACTAAAACACAAATTAGATGAGATCATCATCAGTTAAAAGTATTTGTTAATCTTATGATTATTTTGACAATTGTATGGTTTTTCTTAACACTTTAGATGTTAGGACCTCAAAACCTGCAGTGGAAAAATCTCACTTGCTCCAGCTGTGCACTGTGTGGAGGGAAGCTTATCACGGCTTGCAGAGCTTCACAATGAAAGGTAATCCTGGAGCCTGATTAGTAAAAGACTCATGTCCACAAAAAGAGGAAAGACAGAAAAAATAAATAAATCATATTTTCATTACACAGTCATTTAGCGGACGCTTTTATCCAAAGGGAATTACAAATGAGTTTTTACCAGTGATGCCAACACTGCAGGCAAGGAGGGGGGTAAGGTGTCTTGCCCAAGGACACAACGACAGCTGATTGGGGCAGGAGCGGGATTCGAACCGCCAACCTTTGGATTATTGGACGACCTGCCGTATCACCTGAGCCACTGCCACCCACATATTGGCCTATCCGTCCGCACGTCTTCGAGTGAAATTTACTGCGGATACCCGATACGTTGCAGGACTCTGCCACACATTGTCTTTGTGATTATTGTTGCGGTCATTTTTCTCTCGCTTGTCAAAATGCTAGAGTAGGCTACTATGAGTTGTGATGGTATAAAGTTTGAAGTGAAAAAGTGACTCTTGCATAGCTGCCGGCTCTGGTGATGCAGAGTTTTTGTCATGTGGCACTAAAGTGTAGTGTTATAATGTTTAGCAAAGTCACAGTTTACCATTGAGTAAATTAAAATGGCGTGTCTCTCGTCTTCATCCACTCCCCTTCTGTAGCTCTGTGTGTGAGTGTGGGGGAGAACGCGGTGCTGCATAGCTCTGTGTGTGTGTGTAAATGGGAGGAGCTGACACAGGCAGTACAGACACATGCGACAGGAGCAGAGGGAAAGAATGTCCGTGCAGCGAAGGTGTTTTTGCTGTTTGCGGCCACATGTTGGCCGATGTTGATAACTAGGCTAGACGCTATGATCAGCCCGATTAATTGGCCGGCTGATATTTCGGTCGGACTCTACTCAGGATAAAATGATAACTGAATTGTTGTTTGTTTGTTTTTTCATATAAAAAGCAGAGGCAACTGGTTTCGGTTAATGTCTTCTTGGAGATTGTGGGATAATTTTGTCTCCAACAGTGATGAGTAACCTCGCATAAAGCACCACCGCTTGTTGACACTCAAAAGTCTAACTTATTTGATGCCAGTTTATTTAAAAACATAAATAATTAGCTTAAGGTTGTTTTGCTTTTCTTTCCTTGACAAATTCAGTGACAAATGCAATTCCTTCCAAATGCAGCTGTTGTATTTGTTCCGGGGCTAGATTGCAGTGCATTGTACAAGTGTGGTCGTATTTGTATGATAAATGTTTAAAATCAATTCTACTTCAAGTACAGCACACCGTCTTGATGTATTCATTCAAATATTTATCTTAATTAACCTGCAGACATCTACTTCATTTTAGAAGCTCTTATGTGGAAATCGTTTGTTTGGTTTTCATTAGATTCTTATTTGTCCTTTTCATTTTTCCTCTCTTATTGGATTTACATCTGTCAGATACCTCCCATGTGAGTTATTAGTTGGATTGTTTACTCCAGATACCAACCCAGTATAATCTTTCTTTCATTCAAACTGGGGGTTTTGCATTATTACAACTGTAGTTGTCAAGTAAAGGACAGCAATGTTTGTTCACTGACTCTTCTGAAGCCTGAAGCTTTCATTTTCTTTCCGTCTGCCTCGGGGCATGCCAGCCATTCATTCTGGCCTACACTTTTCTTCCTGCTGTTCACTGTAATGCACAGGTGAGGATGAATGTTGAATTTAACAAAAAATATGCTATATTCACTGTGGTGGTTAAGGCATAGTGAACCCATTATTCTGTGTAGGGTAGAAATAGGATTTGACAGTTGGGGGTGAAAAGGACTTTGATATATTGGTTAATATGCATGCAGGCTTAAGCCCACGGCTCTGAAGCTGCTCCCATAAGAAGAGGTGAGCAGATCAGGTATTAACTGCTGAAAAGCTGAAACTGGTCTTTTCGGGAAAGTAGGACAAGTGCTATCTTAGCAGAGGGATATTTTATCACCAGGTGACAGTAGCCAGGTGGTGGTTGTCACATTTATAGGTACAAATATGGTACATCTGAATGGAAGCTTAGTGGGTGAGGACTCAGACTTAAGCAAGCGGATGCTCATGTTGACTGCTTATATATGTGTGAGCCGCTGGCAGATACACACAAAGTACTAACTCACACCTGCAGCACCATAAAAAGACCCATGTTGGAAAATAAATTAGTTGTCTATATTAAGTGCTCTGGGCACCCTCACATCTCTTTCCAAACATTAATTTCTCTCCATACCCAGGTCTTAATAAATGGTTTACAACTTTGAAGATACAAAGCGATGATAGGAAGATGCTTTTTAATCTTGCTCATTATTTATTATGTTGAGTGGAGGGACTGATTTACAGCCAAAGTGGTTGGTATTGAACAATTCCAAAAACATCTGTAGAGTTTAACTTAATGATATTACTTGATCAATGGCCTAAATAACCTATTGATGTGTCATATTAGATTTAATCAGACTCAACTAAAACAAAATCGAGCGCTAGATATTATTTGATAATCTTGTTTGATGTTTGCTAAATGCTATCTTTATATCTTTTATATAATAGTCTTTCTTTCTTTTTCTCTTAATGATGTTCAGTATGCAGGTGTTGGTTAATCTGCAGCACAGAACAGCCAATGAAGTACTCTATGTGGTCTGTGTGCTTTGACACAATAAGTCAAGGATTTGTTTGTGCAGCTAATGCCTTTGTGACAGGTGACTTTTTCATAATTACCACAGCAGAATTGATATTTCTGCCGCCAATAATAATAATCAATATTATTCCCAAAAGATCTGGAAATGTAATTTTTCTGATGATCAAAGTGGAGTGAAAGCAATTTAGCAGTAACGTTTACAGCAGACCCTCCGTCCTCCTCCTTCCTGCCTTTAGCCTATGGTATACCTGTATCCATGGCAACCCCAACAGTCATTGTGCCAGATGACGGGAAGTGTAGGCTTGTTTGTACATGTAGACACATGCTTTTGCCCCATTCAAAGTGGAAGGACAGTGAATTTCTGGGTGGGTGGTTTATTTGTTAAGAAGCTTAATAGCAGAGATGATGAAGCTTGCCCTGCCCCTGTTGGATTTAAATACAGGGATAGCAGATCCGCTTCCATCAGGCAGGATCAGGGAGCAAGTGCTGAAGTTATGTCCTTGCTTTCTTTACCATCCTTTGGTAAAGCCACTGGAGGGTTAAACAATACTTTCCATAGAGCTTGGACCCCAATTCGATCAACTTCCTTCTGTAGTTTTATCTTGTTGATCTTTGAGAACTCTTCATATTGAGCCAAAAGGAAGAGAAGATGAAGGGGGATATCTGCGTGATGACTGTTTAAGTAGTGGAGGAGACAGTAGGAGGATGGTCATCCAGGCGTTTCAGACTATGTAGAAGTGGATTTGCTGCTGCCGCTTTTTTAAAATTGTCCTGTGATATGATTAAAGGTCATCCTCCTTGTCCTGAGGTCTGTGAAGTTATTAACCTTCTACAAGGCTTCTCCATCATGTGTCATCAGCAGAAGGGGATCAGCCTTCCTCTTGAAGTCTAGGAGGAGTTCTTTGTCTTTCTCATGTTCTTTGTTCTTCATGCCTTTTATCTAGTTAAAGTTTTAATTCTAAGAAATCACAATCAAAAAAGGTGAACACCCTCAGTAGAGAATGGACTTGGCCAAAACAAAATGTTGACATCGCAAAATAGTTTGAGGTAAACATACTGAATTGTTTTTACTGTTTTATTTCTGTGTAGTTCATCAAGTGAGTTACATGTGAATGAAAAAAAAACGTTGTAACGCCAAACTCCGCCCATTCTTTACTTAGAAAGTGAATCATGTTAGCAAAGTAACAAAGAGGGTTCATATGGATATGTAGAGAAAGACTTTAAAGAGTGAACTATTTAAAAACAAACAAAAAATCCTTAAACTGAAGGTTTGAGGACTAAACGTCTAGTTTACATACTAAGTTGTACAAGAATTAGTATTCTTTGTTACCAAGAAAGCTAAACCTCACTGGTCTAGACGAGCAGGTGCATTTAGAGTGTACCACCCTGAAATAAACAAATAATCTCAGACATGATAATTTCATTAACCTGTAATTACATCCCAAGAGACAACACCGGCTCATTCTCATCACTGCCTCTAAGTGAGTCCCCAACATGTCAATTCTCCATGGCCAATTCCTCCATTGTTTCCGCTTCCCTTGAGCTCATTTTCCACCAATTCCTCTTCCATCATCCAAACCATTTTGGAGGCTGAGATTGGGCCAATTCTGGCCAGCACAACATTTCATTACAGCCAAATATTGAACACAAGGTGACCTCTGCTCAGTTCCCTGTTCCCACATCAAGTCATGACTTCCTTTATGTCCCTGAGAAAAAGTTTGTTTCATTTTTTTGTAGCCAACTGTCTTAAGAGCTGAGGCTTCACAATCAACATTTCCATAATGATATCAATCAGAGCCAATCACTGAGCCCCCTGTTGATGATGCATGCTAATTTAGGCCTTAATGAACTTAATCTTGCTATGATTTTCTCGCCAGCTCTGTGATTGCATTGATAAAGTTAACATGCATAGTAACTCAGCGCGGGGACAAGTCTTGATTTGCCTGTCAGACGTTTGTGTAGAGAAAATGTCCTCGCAGCTTCAAAGGAAAGACGCTGGCTCAAACTGGCAAAGGCTAGCAGTGACTGGGAAGAATGCCAGCATAGTTGGGGTGGGAAGTGCTTTCTTTTTGTGCCAATCTCTGTGTTGGCACAGTGCAAATCTTCACATTCAGCCCACAGAGCATGAACATGGACTCTGGCAGTTGCTGAAGGTAATACACAGAGGGGGAAAAAGTTCTCTCATGTTCCCCTTATTCGCAAACTTATGACCCCTTCCCTCACTCCATCTGTAGCTCTTTTAGGTGTGACAAGGTTTCCAGTAGTGGTACGAGCTTAATTAGTAAAGGTAGCAGGGACACAGTTTGAAAATATAGATCTGTATTTAAAATGCAAACTCTTGTGAGAAAATTCTTAAGCATCAAGATATAAAGATTAGAAATTTGAATGACTTTTGACATCAATATGTCTATCCATCTATTTTTCTTCTGCTAAACATTAACACGTATGCATCTTAAAGTTAATAAGTCCAAAACATTTCTTAAAATATTTTAGTCTAGTTTGAAGAACATGTTTATTCCTTATAATACAATAGTTTTTCTTCTCTTTTTTTTTTTTTAATGCTGCAGAGTGCACAACTTGACCCGTGTTGAAAGTGTAAACACTTTTCTCAAAAGCATCTTCTGCTCGCTGAACATCAATTTTAATTTTCAGGGTGCTAGGCAGCCACAGAGCAGCTCAAGGCTGTTTACTGTGGGGAGAAGGTTTAAGGAGTCAGAAGGTACATAGAGCTTTGAAATTTTCATTAGTTAACCTTTCTAAATGATGACCATTAACAAGCCATTACCACAAGAAGGTTATTTACCGTATATGTACTTGATAAACATAAAGGCAAAGTCAATACTTTGCAAAAAAGCTGAAAGTTAAATCTCTTATCTGAATTATTATACAAATTACAATTAATTATTTATAAAACATTTCTTCTGAAATACAGTAAATTCCTTTTATTAAGAAATTTTTTTTGAAGGCAGTGGAAAGCAACTATCCAACCAAAAATGTAAAGTTACTTTAATGTGTATGAATAGCCATCTATCTCAGTGCAACAGTAACTTTGGCCAGAGAGTCTGTTTAATCAGAAGGCTACAACCATTTCAGACTAGTCTAATGGCTCTCAAAGGATCAGTGAAACTAATCTAATCCCTACTTCCAGGACAAAAGAAAATGAACAGAAGAGAAAGAAATATACTACATATATACTAAACCATTTAAACACTTCACAGTAAATACATGGAAAAAATTGCAACGGTTTCTGAGTGTGTCGGTAATATTTAAGAACAGGATAAAGATAGCAGAGAGAGAAATGTAAATTAAGACGAGAATGAAATTCTTCTTATATAATCAAGTCGTAATTGTGAAACGGTGCACTTTGGTACAGTAGCTGCCAGACACTCTGGCCACTTTAATTGCCGTTTGCTGTTAAAAACAGCTTCTCTGCTCTTCGCACTTGAATGATTTCAAACACCTAATGGCCTCTCCAACAGTTTTTATACCCTCATTTTTAGAGTTTGAGTGCGCAGTTAGATTGTTTCTGTGTGTGCTTGCTAATTGGGATGTTTGAGGTGATGGCAAATTGCTAGATCATTAGTCTTCAGAATGCACAAAATGAGGCAAAATTCAAAAAAATGAAGAGAAGTGACAAACAGAGCCACTGTGAAAAAGTCTGCTGCCGACATGCAGGTACCTGCCCTCACAATGTGACACATTTGCCACCTAAAAGAACTAGGTCCTGCTGGTTCCCTCTTGCACATATTCCCACCAAGACAGGAGAGCTCTTTTCACGTGCTACTGGTGTTTGGAATAAGCCGAAGCAGTGCCAGGCCCTGCAGAAAAGAAAGGGAAAAAAAGGAATGTTAAGCCTTCTGTGGCAGAAGTGACAGAATATCTTCCTGGGAGACCTTGGCTCCAGTGTCACCACACTGGACACAGCACAGCACATGAAATTAATATAAGCTGACCTGCGCCCTCCTCTCTCAGCCTTAGTGGGAACAGCAGGCTTATTCCATGAGGCACAACCTGTGACTTGTCCCAGTAAAGGCTCTATGTCCTGACTGGGATGAAATATAAAAAAAATGCAAATCTGCATGGACCCTCCTTTGATTAAAGCTGACTTTGGCTTGAGAGGGTAAAATCTCCCTGCCAAGGTGACTTTCACAAAGCAAAAACTTGTCCAGATAAAGCCCTCATAGACATCATAGTTTAACCTGCAGCCTCACCGGCACGCATCAACATGCTTCCTCTGCAGGATTTGCTCTGTTGTTACAGAGGGGCAAATAATTGGCAATGTAGCACTGTGTTAAGCTGATTGTTTTCCACGCACCAATAACTTACATTTGAACATCTGAGTCCCAACCTAGGCCGACCACTGAATCACACAGCAGTGAAGGCACTCAGATGTGACAAATCCAGCCAATGCACACATAAGCAAACACTCTCAACCCACACCCTCACAGAGACCCTTTCTGCAGCTCAGCGTTGCTCTGCTGGCTCATGAACTGCGGACCTCCTGACGTGATCAACAGCTGTGTCTCAGCCGAGCAGAGAGCTGATGGCCACCTGGTGGTGTTCTGCCTCAGTGTTGCCCGTCATGGTCAGCCCTCGCTATCACAATTTGTCTTTTTGTCCACATTTCTACACTGAGTTGAGTAGGAAAAATGGTTGTCACAGAGTGGGCTGCCTGTAAATGGTAGCATGCATGTGAGTGCTTACCTGTCTGAGACCTTTGCAGATTTTTAAGGGTTACAGGTGTGTTAATGCTTTATCTGCACAGCCATACAGAAAGCTGAGAAGCCCATTTTCGCAGAGAGAAGAGCTTAATGTTGTGTAAAAGCTGGGACGACAGTCTCTCCAGGATTATATTTGTGTTGCATTCTAGAAAGCAAGTGTTCATGTGTCTCTGTCCCATCAGACTCTCCTCTTCATTTTTTATAGAACTTTCAGTCAGAAGTATAAAACTCAGAAATCAGAACTCCAGCGGCACATGCATTTCTTTTCTTTTCTTCCACTAAATCTCAATCACTGAGGAAGTCAGAGCACATGTTCCTGTCTCATTTTCACACCAGGATTTAGACTTTTAATGAGCTGTTTCTATATCGGTACCTCTGCCTACCATAACCATTAAACCCGTCAATTAAAAATGAACCACAGCTTTACGGATATTGAGGTTCTCTGCAACATCTGTGCAAAGGCAGTTATTAATAGTGCCTGTAACATTAATTGATCACATGTAGCTATAAACCTAAATTTTCCTAAATGTTATGTTTTTTTAAGCCAATATTACAGCAGAGATGGAGAAATTAATCATTCATACTTCTGACCCTCACATTCCTCTCCTTCCACTTCAGCAGCCCTTTATCTTGGCAGTTGCTGAGCAGTAACATTTAATTAGCATCAAAAGACCAAAGCCCATGCAATATCTATGAGCAGTGGCATTTGTAGCAAGACAGGGATCCCTCAGATGACCTGCGGGTGTCACACATTGAGGGGTCTTGGGAATATCAGACACCATTACTCACCATCTTGTACAAATATTCAACCTAGCATCCTCAGCCCAGAGATATTCCAGTTGCTTTGTTAGGTCAAACTCCAAGCGCACCTCTCATGACGAAGTGTCAGAGAGATTTATTGTTGTTTATGTTATCACTCGTGCCTGTAGCTGTGTTTAACCAGCTGGTACAGGGCACTTATTTTTTATGAGCTAGAAATCTGATTTACTTTTGTGTCTAAGTAACGATTCATAGGCAAAACAAGCTGCATTTCTCTCAAATTAGGAGGATTGTGAGGGCAGTCGGGACCCCTTACTTCCATGTTCTGGAGGATTTGATTCAGGCCTGTGAGCAATTTTACATTGGTGATAACCTCAGGTGGAAAAACTTCAGGGTGGATGTCCTCAAGCATGGCTTGAACATGAAATTTGAGCTTTATGAGCGATCTCCGTTCTCTTTCAGCCCAGAATAGCTCTACTGTATCTATTTGTTTTCCTGACTCTTCAGTGCCTGAATTTTGCACCTGGGTGTTTTGGCAGGAGCCAAGCAAATCTGTTCAGCTTTTCTAACATTTTTTATGCCTTTAAACTGATGAAGCATGTCCAACCCTAAGCAGCAATCCTCTTTATGGATGAATTGTGTGTCTGAACTGCAGTCCGGAGTTGTGTTGATGCATGCCAGCTCAGAGACAGAAGAGTGGCAGCAGGATGGATGACACCCCCCAGTGAGAAAATGAGTGGAATCGCAGTACTTTCCACCCAGCTGAAACCCAAGACAGATGGAGCTAGTGAACGCTGCAGCACATCCCCCATTGAAACCATGGTAACAGTGAGGCAACAGGAAGCCTGCAAGGCCAATCAGAGAGAACAACACAGAGCTATCGAAGTAGGTCCCCGAGGTAGACTCAGAGAAGATGATGGCCCAATGGATGGAGGATGGTGTTTAAAGAATTGGGGGTTTCCATTATAATGATAGCAGAAGATTGAGAGAAATTGAATGCCAAATGTTCTGTATCCTAAGGGAATGATTTGATATAGGCTACAACAACCGGTGTGTTAGATCACAGGCAAAATGGGAAGCCATCAAAGCTTGTTAAACAGAAGCAGACTAAAGCCTCAAGGCATGTCTACAGTTGATGTGTTTTTATAGAGTTTACACAACATTCTGTATGTAAGAACTGCCTATCTAATATGAATTCACCTAATTTCTCCTTGTTCATTGTACTTCTTGTATGCCGCCCACATGGAATTTATCATTTCAGTTCAGCTGCACAACAGCAGCCTCTCAACTGATGGAGGTTCAGTGTCTTGCTCAAGGACGCTTCAGTGTTCTTGACCTCAGGCCCTTTGGCTGTATGGAAGTTCCAAGTTGCCAACATGCAGTGAACAACCTTTTTAACCAAGCAGCTAGCTTTTAGATGGTAAATTTGCTGTAAAGATCTATGCGGCCAAATGATTCACACAAAAGATTGAGTCTCGAGACCATAGAGAAATTTCCTCTGCTGTGATAAAATCTAAACCATCTGCAGTATGTAGTTTAGGTGGACAGGTACATGATTTATTGTGCAAGATAAAGCGGGAAACTCTACAGAGAACAATGAGAACAATCTTTTTTTTCTTTTTAAATTGTGTGCTGAAAAAGCATCCGTCGTTCAGTTAAATTCAAGGTCCACGTGCCTCACACTGAAGCTGACAGCAATCCTTGCATGACCTCATTCTTCGAAGCTGTCTGCTTTATTTTCTGACTGTGGTTTTACCGACAGTTGTAAAGGAAATGCTTAAAAAGAAAATAGATGCCAAAAGACGACCTACAATCTGCATTACCAGATGAGCTCTGCAGCGCCATCCCACCTCAGATACAGACGCTCTCGGATTTAGCGTGAGTGAGGCAAATCATGCTTTGACACAGGTAGGGTATAACTGCATAAATTATCATCTCAAACAGTTTCCACTGAAGCAACGTGTCTAACTTCCTCCATAGATCCCCATTTTTAACCCCAAAGAATCTAGTTGGTCCTCTATCAATTTGAACCGCTTTTTAAAAAATACTGCTTTCCAGCATCCTGATGAAAAATCTGTCATAATTAAAAGTGAGTTGTTGCCTTTGTTCTCACTCCTTCTAAGGATTTGTCAAATTGTGTTTTAAGTATTTGTTATACATTTGAGTTTTGCAAAAAAAGGATTTAGACTTGAAATGACCTGGTGGGAGTTATCTGCACGGTTTGTACACAATATTAAGTGGAACAGCCTTTTCTTTTACACTCTATGGGTTCTTTGTGACTATATAGGCTTTATTCAATTGTTGCAAAGTGAACAGATTAGAGGTTTTGTCACTCAGGTTAAATTGCATGACAGATTGTCCTTGCCCTCCCATTTGTTGTCAGCCATGACAACACAATAACTTTCTGCAGGAGCTCCAATGAAGGATTCATGCTATAAACATTAATCTCTAAATGCGTGTTATGTGGCGTCTTAATTTACAGCAGGGAGAAACACATCCCCAGGCAAACATCCATCTCTCTGTGGCTTCCACGCTCTGTCTTTCCCTACATGCACGGCATCACAGTGGCTGTATCATTCAGTGAGTCGAGTCTTTGATGAGGCAGCCGATGCTTTGAAGCCCAGGAGCTCCTCTCCTCCCCCCTTTCACTCCACAGACAACGAGCTGATATCACCAACTGAACCACAGATCCATGCTAGGCCACACAGATAACCCAAATCTAATCTTCCTCATCTTGCCTCGTCTGCTCTCTTCCTCAGGATTCAGACACAAACCTCATCCACCCTCCTTCTCCTTCTTCATCATCTCTCCCACCGAGGCTGTGACTGCTTTATCTTTTACACTTTATCCTCACCCCCTCATCGCATTGTGTTCCTCCAATCTCATTACCACCCTCATAAAATCTGCTGGGGTTTTTTTCACAGATTTTCTTCACCTCGTTTTGATAGCAAGCAACAGGTATTTACTCCATGTTGGTTGCCCAGCATTCAGAAATGTCTCAGAAGAAGCAACCTATAGTATAAAACAAGAGAGAGATTTAAAACTATCCCTGTATGCTTAGTAATGTATCGCAGTGGTAAGTATGCAGTCGCTGTCATTGCTGGTGTCCTGAAAGCTGCTTGTTGGCAGCACAAAGCCACCTCTGTACTCTAGTTTCATATGTATGACTTTTTGTAGAATTTGTGCCGGCCCACAATTTCTTTTCATTGGCAGTATAGCTGTATAGAAATACCTACAATATTCTTTTTCTTTTCGACTACACTGCACAAATCCTCAATTATTCCACAACTTTGTTTTGTGACACCTGCGTGCTGTAGCTGCATTTCAGCTCTTTGAAAGGAGAGCAGGAAGAAATCCTGGAAACATTCGGACAGAAAATAACCCCGTCTTCATTTAGCAAACAAAGTTTGTTTTGGCAAAATTGACCGATTGGGTGTCAAAAGCAGAAACACTTATTCTGCAGAAAATGTTTCCTGGGGTGTTTTAATATACATGATCTGTATTTGTGGATGCGAACAAAGTCACAAATCTGTTATCTGAGAAGTAACTAGTAGCCTGAGTAAAGCTATCAAACTAATGTAGAGCAGTTAAACTCCACCATGCGTGTAAAGACAATGAAAGGAGTTAATAGCATTAAAAAATGTAATAAAACACGAACTGTTGACAGCTCCTGCTGCTCCTCATCCTTGCTTTGTAAAAAGTATCATAGGCTTTATGAACTAGCATGAACTGGCAACTTTCATATCTGATAAGCATTGATGTGGAAATTTCTTTAATCCTACATGAATGGGTCTGAATTCACCTCTGAATTTTTTTAAAGGGCCCCCATTGTCACTTTGAGTATACCCATATTTTTAGTGTGCATTTACTTAAAGCCTTTCATGAAAAGTGACTAAGTGGTTGACACCCTATCAATCCAAAACTACTTTACAAAAGAACAAATATATAATATCTCTTAACTTTTCCCCTCTTATTGAGCTTTCTTCTTGTAACATTTTTTTTCCATAAATATTTTATTATGAGCTTTTTATTTTTCAAAGTAATACACTTTTCAACTATACTTGTACTTACAAAGCAATTCAGTATCACATATTTTGAACAAATATAGAAAGAAAAACAATGACAAAAATAAAATAATCCATAAACAACACATAAAACAAAATAGAACAGGACCTTACAAAAATATAACTTCTCTTTTAGAATTGAGGAAGTAATCATCTCTACATGCAGTACATAGCTGCGAGGGCTTCAAAAATTAGTCAAGTCATCAGAAATATCCAAGTCCTTGATAAAGTCAATAAAGGGCCCCCAAATCTTTTCGAATACTTTTTTTTTTTTTTACTTATGGATGTATGTTATCCTTTCCAAAGGTAAGCTACACAACATCTGTTTTAACCACTGGGAGATTCTAGGTCCATTTATATTTTTCCAATTTAAAGCAATTTTTGCTATCAGTGAGCTGAAATCAATAAAAGTACCTTCTGCTTTACTAAATTTATGTCCATCTGAATATAAAGCCATTGTAAATAATTTGGAATCCAACGTAATCTGTTTTTAAATTATCTTTTCAATAAAGTTTTTCATGAAATGTTTTAATTTGACTGCACTCCCACATACAGTGTTATAACCAATGACTGTAAATGAATGGACAGACCATCCGGGAGGTTTGTGAAGAGCTGAAAAGAAGCTCATTGGGAGGTTCC
>JBBBVU010000006.1:8050479-8070843 GCA_037177055.1 Atherinosoma microstoma
TTCAGGGCTTTTAATTCCCAGTCTGTCACTTTTTTTTTTTTTTTTTTTTTTTAGCTAGGCAGAGATGAGAGGCACCTTTGTAATTCTTTCTGTGTGAAAAATAAACAAAAGGAGCACAAAAACATTCACACACACACACCTTGTAAGTGTATTTTCTATTCACCAAGATGCCTTCTTCTGTGTTGTCTTTGCAGCTGTTCAAATATAAAGCCATGGAGCTCGGAGAGAAGCTCCTGCCTGCCTTCAATACGCCAACAGGAATCCCCAGAGGAGTCATCAACCTGGGGAGGTGAGTCTCAGCACCACTCTCTACCTCCAGATGTTTTTCACCCATACTGAGCTGAGAAGTTAGCTGGCATTAAACAGAAAAGTTGCCTTCAATAAAAAAAACGGTTTCACTAATTCAACAAAACTCAGAAAAGCTAAATCTTTATCTCAGTGACAAAACTTCACATGATTATTAAAACACTGTAGTAGTAGAAGTCTCCACATGGAGGTCCAAAGTCTGTTTACTGACAAACCATCAGCTAGCAGCCCAGCTTTAGAACTCTGATGACATTTGGATAAGAAGTCTATGTTCATTAACACGTTGTAAGATCACATAGATAATATTTGCACGTCTTTTGATAAGTTTAGTTGATTTTTAATTTGTTCCGAACCATTGCTTTTCTCATCTAGAATCTTTATTGACACTGTTGTTAATGCCGGAGTCACGCAACACAAGCTCAAGATATTTTCCTTCTAACAGCTATTTGATGGTGGATCTTTGCTTCTCCACATGTTTACATTTGGGTCTTTCAGCAGAGGTGAAGATAAAAAGATGCATCTTGTTTGCTGGTGTTACTGTTTTACACTGAGAATAAAATCAGAGCTGAGAAGCTTGGAAGAAAAAAAATCTGACAGATAAACGCTGATAACACTGTGTCAGTTACTGTGACAGGCAAATTATCATCAGTCACCTGCATTTCTGCAGCATGACTCTTCTTGTCTTCCTCTGTTCTGCCTTGCCAACGCATGGGGCAGTGAATGAACAGCAAGCCACACAGGCTGCATTATATTGTTTCAACTGAGAGTTTATCTAAAATGTCTGATTATAAATTTTCTCTTTCAAAATCCTTTGTTAAGCCTAAGTAGTTAGTCCTCCTCCAGTCATCTAATCTTATCTTCTTTTAAGACTCTTCCTGGCACCTCTGTTCTCCACCTGCTACCAATTACACCAGCAGCCAAACTGGGCAGCTGCTGGCAGATTTAATTACCTTATTCTACAGTTAATTTCTGCTACATCACCAACATGTGCCCATGACACAGATGGGCAGGAGGAACTATGCTGCCTGAAGTGAGCCTCGTAAAAACAAGTCTGTGCACGCACACATCACATCACTTTAAAACGGGCATTTGCAGTATGCAAAACCATCAACATGCTGTCATCAACATTCACAAAGGAGACTTCAGTTATGAGGCACAGCTTAGCAAAATGGACACTAAGTGTTTCCTCATCAGTTATAAGGTGGTGGCTGGTGCTTGTGTTGCTCCAGATAATGATTAGTGTTACACTGTGCTGCCGTGAACTGAGACCTCCAACAGTTGAGTCAGGTAATTAGTAGAAAGCATTTATAGTTTGTTTCCTCCAAAAAGTAAAAACTTTCTCCGGTCGTAAGCACTCTATTCTTTTCTTCACTTTAAGTGGAAGTAAACTGTTAATGTTAATAATGCAACAAAAAAGCCTGTACAAAAGCATTTACATCTTAAAAGTCAAAAATATGGATGAAATTGAAAATAATCGTCTGAAGATGAAACCTTTTGTTAGGAGCAGCCTTGATCCCTTTTACTGCTTTTTTAAAATTTCCATTTGCTTTAGATAAACATTTTTACTGAGCATCATAGGGGGGAAAATTGTTTCAAACCAAAATTCTGCACTGTGAAAAGCACAGCAGCTAAAGGGAAAGAGGGCACACCATCAGCAACCAAAGTCCTGACAAGGTCCCATCAGTCTTTAGTCTTTATGGAAGTCCAATCATGATTTCAATAAGTCATCCTCAAAATGATTCATACCCTTCCATTAAAGAAAAGGCAAAATTCACAATCGTCCCTTAAATAATTGGACACTGAACAAAGTAATAATAAATACAAATTAGCTAAATTATAATTTAGTGAAATTAGCCATTGTTTTTTTCATTCAATTGAGTTGAAAAAAATAATAAAATACAAACAAACAAAGCGGTCCTGGACCAATGAGAGCACTTTGCTGATGAGCAGTGGGCCAAAATACCTGTCGACAGGTGCAGAAGTCTGATTGAGAGTTACAGAAAACACCTGATTGCATTGATCGCCTCAAAGGATTGTTTAACAAAATATTAGTTTACAAGTGACGTATATTAGTTCATCGTATTTTTTGCTTGTTTTTAAAAAATATTTCTATTGAACCACAATTCAAAAACAATGTCATGATTTCCATTCAATGTTTATTTATTATTACTTTAGTCAATTTCAGCTTATTTCAGTGACAGCTGTCTTTTTCCCTTCTTTAATGGGAGGGTATGGGTCATTTTGAAGACGACTGTATATAGTCTGGAACTTTTAATTATTCAGCATCATAATTGTCCTGGCAGCTGTGATCAACCCAAATACAACTACAAAAAAATATACTTTATGAAACATTTGAGGTCTGTGTCTGAACAAACATAGAAGTCACACATTCCCACAAACAATTCAGAAATTTTACTCTTCCAACATTCATTTTTATTTTTCAGTTTCAGCTGTTTTGAAATTAAAAGATCAATGTGGACTGACTTCTTGCTTCCCTGTCATTTTACCACAAAATGCCTGAATGAAAGTTCAAGATTTTTCTGTTCAAACAGTTTTAACATAAAAGATTGAAAAGTTACAGAAGAGTTTCAGTTTATGAAACTGTAAAGCTGAGCAGCATCGTTGTATTTTGAAGTAGACCCCAGTGTGACTCTTCAGCGTCTCTGAATACAGATGTTGGACAATTTCTAAAACATTTTCTTTTCTCTTCAAAATATAAACAGAAAGTTATCTCCTCACTAAACATAAACTAATTGAACATGGTTGATTTATCATGCTCACACTGTCCTCTTAGAAATAAACATACTCATTCCAACAAAAAAATAAAGCTGAAATTGCACCTTCTCGCACATGTAAAATAAATACAAATATCCAAAGCACTGTTTCCAGGCTAAAATCATTTGAGCCGTCCTGTTAAAATGCACAAGTGGCCAATTTCCTCCACATTATGCATGACATGTGATATTGATTTTCACTTTTTCCATATTTTTTTACACCTGATTATATTCCTGACAGCTGTGGAGAAGCATGCATTTATTAAAGGAGGTGAAAAGATTAATGGATGTTTGCCAGCGATGATTATCAGGCAGCAGTGATGCAGAGAAAAAGCCCCCAATTCCATCTCTTTCCAAACACACAAACACACCACCTGCTGCCCCACACCTCTGCACAGATCCTCAGATTGATTCTTGTTAAAGGTGGAATCGGATATGACTCGAGCCAGTCCCACTAATGATGCAGCCCCCAATCCTTTAATAGATGCATTCATCAGAGTGTAAACTCCCCCCCTCCCCCCCTTTTCTCTCCCACGTCTTCTCCTCCTCTTGACTGTTCAGCCCAATTCATTATCCCATATCTGATATCCTACAACTACTCTTGGAGGGTATGTAAAGTCGTGCTAGTGCTCTACTCTGCTTATCTCATCCCATGTTGAGAGCACAAGTGCAAAACACATTAACTCACAATAAGATTTGACTCATGATTTCATTTCTAGGTCCTTTTTAAAGCTGTTATGAATACATGTAACTTAGCAACTGCTGAGTTTTAAGTCGATGTTTATGAAAACTTCCATAAACATCAGTCAGAACGGTACTGTTTAGTTTAAATTGACATCTTTTGACAAATTATTGTGGTTTTTCAGCCAACATCGAAAGTCATTTTTATACATATTTCAACTACAACAAATCTAGAAAAATCCACATTGTTACGCTCCCAGTCCATCATCTAAACTGCTCAAAGTTTTCAATCAGATGTAATATAGTTAATCTCATAATGAAGAAGTCACCAACACCTGTTATAGTTTCATAAGTCACCTGAAGATGAGTCATTTAGCCGGTAAGTCTGTGACGACCAAGCTGCAACGTACATTCATGCTCATTTGCCCAGGATGATCAATTCAGGCTGTATGTAATGTCAAACCACAATCTTATCATGAAAGAAGCTAGTACAGGTAAATGTTTAGCAGTTTTGTTTGAAATATAGGTTTTAAAGCAGCACTACTGAACTTTGGCAGATTCACCCCCTAATGAGTGTTGATTTGGCATCCATATTGTATCCTGTCTCTTCTCAGAGCTCTCTTCAGACAGTAAAAGTCAGACCGATTATGACTCTTGTCTTACCTCTTCCTGTCACTTTCTTTCTTTTCCTTTCGTCCTCTGATAGTGTTCTCTTTGTTGTTTTAATGAACAAAATATACGATCTGTCCAGCAGTATCACACAAAGCAAAAGAAGAAACTTTTTCAGAGTTTGTAAATTTCTGTGTCCTGTGGTCATTTCTTCTGATTCTGTAATAGCTGAAGTTAATGATTCCACAAATATTAAACCATTTTATTAGTTATCTTCCTTTAAAAGACAATATATCTGCTTATTTGTTGAATGTGTTTTTACATGTACAAGCCTAAATGTTGTGCCCACCACACCAACAATGTACTGGCAAAGTGGTGAAGTTATTTACAGTGAATACGTGGAGGGTTGGAGGTTTACATCTGCTGTGATAGCTGGGTCACAATATTTTTTCAATACAAAATAATTTTCCTGAAATGTGGGGATTTTTAGAAGCAAGTTTTGGTTTAGCTTTCCAGCTGCAACTTAGTGGCTGCTTTCTGTCCTACTTCTCACTTCACTCACTCACTCCAGTAAGCATTCAATTTTTCCGATGACTTGCGTCAATACAAAAGCAGGAAACCGGAGACAAAAACAGGACTTCTGTTTGAAAATAAGCCATCCAGAAATGTGTCAAATCCAAACTCTGTCAGGCTTGCTGGTGGGGAATGTTTCTGACTTTATATGCTTCTATGTGAAATCCACGATACTTATGTTCATCTGGTTTGTTGTCTCTGTTGCAGTGGCACCAGTTGGAGCTGGGGCTGGGCCTCAGCCGGGAGCAGCATCCTGGCTGAGTTTGGGACCCTTCATCTGGAATTTGTCCATTTGACCGAGCTGTCCAATAATCCCATCTACAAAGAGAAGGTTTAATATGTGAATCACATTAAAAGATTCACTTTGGTTCTACTGTTTCTTTATCAATTAGCTGACATTAGATGGGAAAATAATGGAATTAGATTCAATTTTAAGATGCTGGTTTGTCATTGTTGTACCTTTTTAATTTCTTATTATCACAATATATCTGAAAGGTAGCGATGCAGCGCAGGTTTGCTTTGTGAAACAATGGCAGTACTTGATATAGATGACATGTGTTTGTAGGTGATGAACGTCAGGAAGCTGCTAAACAAAATTGAAAAACCCCACGGCCTGTACCCCAACTTCCTCAGCCCTGTCAGCGGCAACTGGGTCCAGCGTGAGTAATGCAAATTATTAAACATTTGTGAAATAATTCTTTAGGGTATGGTTACCTTTAATGACTTCCTTGCAATGTTTAAGAGAAGGAGAAAAAACAAAACATGCTGAAGATAAAATCTGTATCAGATGTGCTTTGGCGAGGTCGATGTTCTCTTAATCGTCAATATATGACACTATTTGTGCTTTCATAGAGTGGCTCAGGATTCATGTAACACTCAAACACCTGACAGACTTCAACTCACCTCACGTGTCAAAGCTCTTTTAGCTGCTGGTCTGAATCATCCATCCATCGTCTACTTCCTTTCATTTTTAATATCGGCCTCATACAGCAGCAGCGGCCATATGACTCCTATTGCTCTAGGTTATTGAAATGATAATGAATTCAATTACTTCAGGAAATTGGATCTTTCCAATTTAACTGAAAGGTAGTGGGGAAAAACAGAAAAAAAATGAGGTGATAAGGAAAGGTGCTAATCTGAATGATTTTAGTGGCTAATTTTTTGTGGATTAGCATGCAGGGAAGCAAAATTATATATAAATGCAGGCACAAAGAAAAGTAACCTTTAGCTTCCCTCATTTGTCTGTGTCAAGGACAGAGATATCAGGGCTGTGATAACCTTGTGGGAGACTTATTGAAGGTTTATGTTCTTGAACTGAGTGAGTAGTAGTGATGAAGATGAAGGCTCACGCATGTTCTGACATATTTATCTTTATTCATCTGAATGTTGACTTAGAAAATAAATTTTTAAGACTTAAATAGCACACATTTACAGTGAATACCTTGTTCATGGTCATATGGTCAAGTCCTTTAAATTAAACTAGACACTTGAAACTGGCTTAAAAGACTGAACTTTGGAAACTACTGCCATAGCCTGCAAAAGAAAGTAAGATTAAGATAATAGCTCACATGTTTTGAGTACTGTAAAAACTATGAAGGGTAACTCATTTTGCCTCCAATTTCCCTCTTTAGATCACGTTTCCATCGGCGGCCTTGGGGATAGTTTCTACGAGTATCTGATTAAATCATATCTGATGTCGGACAAGACGGATGAGGACGCGAAGAACATGTACTACAGCGCGCTAGAGGTATGGAAATCGTCGTCTTCTAATGCACACATAGAAATGTGCTCGCTTGGGCATAGCTCAGTTACATAAATGATGATTATAGTCATTTGCATAGGCCTTTGATCAACAAAGTGTACAAAGCGCTTTACATTCAAGACAAATAAAAGGCCATAAACAAGAAAACTGAAAACATTTTGTGAAGGAAACATTTTAAACCCTTTTCATAGAACTAGAATAATGAAGGACAATTACCCACTTTGTGCTTATATTTTGCCAAACAGTAATCCACTGTTTGCAGGACAGATTTGTGCAGATGAATCAGCTGTGATGGAAACACACATATAAACACACATATCCAGTATTTTAACTTAAGGCGGCCACTGAAATTTCCTCAGATATCATCAGAGGTTCAAACTAGAGATAGAACCACTAATGTTAATTTCTCTCTGGTGTGACTTGCTGTTTAATGGCTGAGGACCCCTGTGCTATATGATTAAGTCATATGTTTAAACAGAGATCTAAGGTGAGGGCACAGCACAACTCATTATCTTTGCCTTTCAAATCAAACTAGACGGCTAATTAAAATACAGCATTGAATGAAAAAACATTCTCCAATTATGTTACACCATATTACCACTAACAGCAGCTAATTAGTAGCGAAATCATCTGTCTGAAGCCTCAGAAAAATATATTTTCTGAAAAAATGGTATAGTTCATCCTGACAGTACTGTTAAAGAAAACAAAATGTGGTTTGGGGTTCAGGAGAGAGTTTTGTTTTTATTTTCTACATGCTTTAACATCATTTTTTGTTGTTCTGTTGCTTCATGTCACCAGACCTGAAGAAAAAATTTTTTTGACAGCACTCAAAAACTCCATGTTACAGTAAAATCTTCATACGATGCTTCCATAACTCAAGTTATATGATAACTTGGGATGAATCCTCTTATTATTATTTTGAACTATGGAGGCCGCCATAATTCTCCATGCACAATGCTTTCCTGGTAAGAGATGCAATGTGATTGAATCCAGAGTTAATGTTTGTCACTTTTGGCCAATTAGCAGGAAAGACTATGTTGTTTTAGGTTGCGGTGATAAGGGAAAGGAAAAAAAGGCTCATCACTGTATGCCACTTCATCCGTTGAGTCATTTGATATATCTTTTTGAAGAAAGGAGCATCGTGGGTGCTGCACAAACCTGCATCACAAAGTTCATTGCAGAAAAATAAGAGGCAAAGACCAACAGAAAATTAATTACAAAAGAACAAATCTGACATGCAGAAAGTCTCTTCCCGGTATATTCCTGCAAAGCTCTTCATGTTGCTCCTCCACAGATATGTTATTAACCGCTGAACATTTACACATTTAGCTAGCAGAATTATTGAACTTTAAAATATTGCAGAGGATGCTGACTCTGCATCGGTCTGTTATGGAGGAGAAGGAGGCTGCTCTCAATTTACCGGTTGATCTACTTCCCTACTTTAATCTGCTTTGGCTAGCGACTGAAAGAACGAGATCGCGAATACGAACGGTCAAAATGAGTTTCCCCCGTAGGGTGGCTGGGAGAGCCTGGCCATCCTGGAGGGGCTCAGAATAGAGCTGCTGCTCCTTTGCATTGAGAGGAGCCAGATGAGGTGGCTCGGGCATCTGGTCAGGATGCCTCCAGGACGCCTCCACCGTGAAGTGTTCTGGGCACATATCATCGAGAGGAGGCCCTGTGGAAGACCCAGGTCATGCTGGAGGGATTGCAGCTTGGCTGGCCTGGGAATGCCTTGTGATTTGAGCTGGAAGAAGTGGTCGTGTAGAGGGAAGTATAGGCTAACCTGCCTAGGCTGCTGCCCCCATCAACAGACTCCTGATAAGTGGCAGGAAATGGATGTACGGACGGATGGATGGACGGACGGACGGACGGATGGATGGATATTGCTGAATCATTGTTTTCGATGTTGTCAGGAAAACATTTAATATCTGAGCTTTTCAACTACTTAATGATTGTTTCCTGTCCTGTGTTACTGCAGGCGATCGAAGCTAACCTGGTGCAGAAGTCACCTGGTGGCCTCACCTACCTGGCTGAGTGGAGGGGAGGAATCCTGGACCACAAAATGGGCCACCTGGCATGCTTTTCTGGGGGCATGATTGGCATCGGGGCGGATGATGGAGCACCAGAGAAGAGGCAACACTACCTTGACCTTGCTGCTGAAATCACACACACATGCCATGAGAGCTACACTCGCTCAAGTAAGTGCAAGTGTCAGAGCACTCCAAGTGTGCGCTCAGGCTTTATTCTTTGTTTTAAAAAGTTGTACACGAGTCCATTAGGGTGGCTTGTAGTCATACAGTGGATGAAGGATTTCTCCCGCTTCTTTAATTTATTTCACACATGGAACAGAGAATTGCAGAGCTGTGCTCAGGTCCAGGCCTAAAATGACTGTGGTTATTTCTAACCCCACCAAACCTGTTCTACGAATGAATTTACCCCATCCAAAGCAAAGAAACATATTTTTATTATTTCCTTTTCAACATCAAAGACAAGTACTTGGGAAGCTTTTTTTTTTAAAACAAAAAAACCCCACATAAAATATCTGACAGTATATTATAAATCTGTCCAGATTTGTACCACCAGTATAAAGCAACTACTGACTAAAACAGCACAAATGTAGAGGCAGTGCACAGTTTTCAGTCAAGTATCAACCCAAAACTGTAGAGTTTCAGCAAAAAATAACAACTCAGCTGCTTCATTGGACTTTAAGAGGCTCCCTTTTGTCAGTTTGTGTTTTATTTCAGCCATCACTGGGTGCTAGCTTGCCAGAGCACTGCAGCTAATTGGCTACATTTTGTCCGTTTCTGCTTCCCTGTGGGCTTAGGTGCAGAATCAACTTCCAAAACATAATATGCATCGATGCAGACAATTAGTGGAGAAATAGAGGGAAAATTTGTATTAAAAATAATTCATGCCTGACCCAACACTGCAAAATGTCCTCCTTATGTCGCTGAACGCTAACTAAAGGGAATATACCGGAGCAGCAAATAATTGTTTGATTTCAAATATGAATTTCCATTTGGTGAATATACAATCCTGGAACACATTGTAGTTTGTGCATATGTAATGTTTGTGCTTAAAAAAAAGAGCAAAAGCCAAAACTTTACCATTGTACTATATGTCTTGGTGGCAGAGACAATATTGGCACTCAGAGGCAGAAAGCAGAGTCTAGTAGAGCAATATTGTAAATTAAAAGGGCCTTGGGCGATTTAATTGTGCCCTGACTCTAAAGGAGAAGAATTCAGTTGGTTTCTCTTCAATTAAGATACGACAGGTTAAATAAGAACCAAGTTATTTTCTAATGTCTCACGGCTGTAGGCAACAAACATGGAGTTTCTGACTGTGTCCAATACTGCTAATCAAAATTAATAGTATTGTGTGAGAAGGAGGAGAGGGGTAATCAAATAGGTCAAAGTAAACATTGTTGCAGAAGCTCTATTTGCAAATTTGCAGTGGCTCCAACCTACAACAGACCAAGAATGGCAGCAATAAGACATTAAAGATGCTCCCAGGAGAGAAAAGAAAGGGAAAAAAGTACGAGAATGTCTGCTTACACATTTTGAGAAGATTATTGTTTGATCTCTTTCTTGGCACGTGTCCTGGCACTGACAATAATCTCCTCTGCTAATTTAAAGCTCTTTTCTTTCCTTTTTTGCCCCACTCTGTTTGGTGGGCTGCAAAGATTCATCGTCAACCGTTCCTTTGCCTTCACTTCAACAGTAAGCTAATGTGACTCATCGCATAACAGGTTCCTTGATGTGCTTTGAATACTTTTGATCTATGGACCCAAAGGTTTTGCTTTCATAGTCTTCCACCAGTTTTTTCTGAGCTCTTGGATTTAGCTGTTGGCAGGAAATAGAGAAGTGAGGTTTGCTCTTGCGTGTGTGTAACGCGGCTGGCATTTAGCTGTGTCTTAATATCGATAACATAAGGGCTTGCACAACGCTGCACCTATAGATCTGTCATCTTCGCAGCTTTAGTTTGATGGGGAAGAGCAGCAGCTAAAAAAAAAAGCTAGAAAAAGCTAAGATTGTGAAGTGAAATATTGATAAAACAATTGAATATCTAAACTTTCATGTTTTTATGTCCTTCTACTTTATGCAGGCAAGCATTAACCGGTTCAATATTAACCTTTTGAAGGGAAAATACTCAAATTAAGTAGCAGCTAATAAGACTCTTTCAAACGTAGTTCTGAAATCATTTTCCATCTTGCTAAGCCAAAGCTCTTGAAAGCTTACAGACTTCACTTTCTAGAAATTTGCATTTCAAACTTGCAGCCATTTGAATAGTTGACTTGAGGATTTCTGAAGGATCTATTATCCACATTTATAAAGTAATGTCCTTGACACCTCTTTGATTTTCATGAGATTTAGACATATGTAAGATTACTCTGTATGAACTCGGCTTGGTGAGAAGATAATGTAGTCTGAGTCTAAATGAATTTTACCTCAAAGTTACTCCTCAGTTCCGGAAGAAGCAAAGCACATCCTTCCACAGTGAAGTGACTGCTGTAAATATTGGTGTCCTGGTATATAGCAGTTTAAAAACTGATGGTTGTCATGTTTCATACCATATACTTAATTATTCATGATATTGTTAAGGAGAAAAATAGAATTTTTGTTGCACCTGCACAATCAAGATATTTCCTTTTATATTTTTATTTATTTAAGGCATTAAAATTCCAACAAATATTAGACAAGTCACACATTAAATATTATAGTATCTATATTTCTAATTGCTTCTGTAGCTCTTTCTCTTCCATTTCCCTGTTAAATGTGAAGAAGTTTTCCTTTTGGGGGGTAACTCTTGTTAAGGGCAGCATAAATTAGACTGTAGTGAAACATGCTTTAACCTGTTTCTGTACTATCTGGTCATAAGCTAACAGCTTATCTTCCAACTGACCAACAGGTTGTCTGTTTTCCCTCATTACCTCTTCACACAGTGTCTGATGAATAATCTATTCTTTGAGTTTGTGAGGAACAGCAACACATTTATTGCTTTGATGTTTCCTTTTGTGTTGCATGCTTACTTGAACACTGTAATGAGCCAGCTGACCAGGGAGCCATGCTGTCTGTGATGACTTTTTATTTCAAGCAAATTTTCTTTTCCAACTGGATGCAGCTACTTGAAGACTGTTAGTGGCTTGCTTCATCCAAACACACGCCTAGCACAAGGGGAAAAAATCTCAGCCAAAAGAGAGAAGGAGTTATTTAATCAGGTTTCCATATTTTAGATGTTGCTTTGCCAATTCTCCTGTCCCGATCTTGGCAAGAACAGTTTCCTTTGTTCAATGAGTTCAATAAAGTTTCTTTGCCATATACTTTTACATTGTGCTAGAAATACAATTAAAAAAACACAGAGAAATACGGGGTACAGATCCCCTCTCAACAACTGAAAATATATTGGTTCATTTCTGTAAAAGCAAAAGTTAATTCCATCTAAACCCATATTTATTAATACATTTTTAGAATGTAGAAATAATCGTTTCACTTTTCCCCATTACTTTCTCTCACAGCCACTAAACTGGGACCTGAAGCATTCAGATTCGACAGCGGAGCTGAAGCCACAGCAACTAGACTCAGTGACAGATATTACATCCTGCGACCTGAAGTCATCGAGAGCTACATGTACATGTGGAGACTGACCCATGACCCGAAGTACAGAGAGTGGGGCTGGGAGGCTGTTGAGGTGAGATCATCCATACACCGTCATTACTCATGTTACTGGCCTGAATGTAAGATGAGCACTCCCAAGGGTCAAACAAACCTCCATTAAAGCATCATTTAAATCCCAAATTAATTTATACTATCCAAGTGAATTTTCATATCAGAAAAACCTGAGACCAGCGATACTGTGTATTTGTTTACATATGCATTATTTCTAAAGGTCCATCTGATTAGGTTAGATTAATACAGAGATGCTAAACTGCTGATCCGACTATAAGAAAACACATCCCCAGTACTGTAAACATTAATCCATTAAGACCAGAAGCGACGTTGGCATGTTTTATGTGACGTCCTAGTTTTAAAGACACATGATCAATAATATGCATTTTAAAAATATTCATGAACAGAAAGTCTAAAAGCAATAATTCAAAACAAAGCAAGTTTATAGCTCTGAAGTCTTATTTCTAACTGTTTAAGAGGCTGACAGTGAAAGCTGTTGGTAAACGGTTCTGAAGGTTATATGAGAATTTAAGTCAGATTTAAGTCTTTTATCAAGTCTTGAAATGCTTTTCAGTCTAAGTATTACTGGGTTAAACATTCATTTTTCCTCCTTTATATCTATAAAAGTAACAATTTGCAGTGTCGCTGGGGACGTACACTAAGATATTTGCAATATAAGGAGTCCTAATATGCTGTAGTTATGCTCCATCATTATGTAAACAACGGAACATGTATATATGTATATGTACCTCAACATTTAGAAAGCTGAATACAGCTAAACGCAGAGGTGTAGGAAGCTTGTGTTTCATTTAAAACGCAGCAACCACAGTGTACACACACAACTTCTCAGTGAAATCATAAAGTAAAAATGTGTCCTTCATCAAGTTGTAGCGATGATCATAATGCTCATTGAGTTCATTTGAAAAAGCTATTAACGGACCTAAATGACTGAACAGCAACACACACTTAAATCAAGAATAAAATCGTGTTACATTTAAGTGGGAAATGGGTGTACAGTGTCATTCTGTGCCTTATACTCCCTTCTTGTGACCTGGATTCTCATTTTCACCTATTATGTCAAGCCCTTTTAACACACTCAATTACCCTCCACCAGCTTCCCTGATATCATGTGGCACTATACATTAGTTGCTAGATGAAGAAGCCCCACTAGCAGGAGAGGAAGGCATTATTAAAGTGGCAATAGACGGGACATTTATTGTGGTAAACTGAGGGCTGGTGTGATAAGAGTTAGCATTAATTTAGCCCAGAAGAGGCGAGATCAGGCTGATGAGTTTGACGGGCCTGTAATTATCAGGCACAAAGGTTGGAAGCAGTGCACAACACTTGTGCTCAGGAACATCAAGCATTAACACGTCAGGGTCTTTGTTAATTAGCACGTATAAGCCAGCCCTTTGTAGCTGGGGTAATAATGAGCTAATCCGCTTGGCTAGCTCAGGCACTCTTCCTCTCGCCCTCATCAGATTTGGCGTTACTTGTTAATTGTGTAGCTGAAGGGCTTTACATATTCCTTCACTTTTTCTTTAGGTTTACAAGGATGCTGTTATTGAGCAAAGGATTTGCTTTTTTTCCATCAACAGAGTACAAAACAGTGTTTGTTCATATCCTCTGATTTCCAGATGCTGATTGTGATGAAAGCTCATTAAATAAAAATGCAAAAATAAATGAAGTATTCATCTATTTATACTGTCAAACTGGAAGTGGTCTTGACTTTTCTCTCATTTCTACCTGCCCTCTGCCTCATGTTAGGCACTGGAACAGCACTGCAGAGTGGAGTCTGGCTTCTCTGGGATCCGTGATGTTTACACATTGACAGCCAGCCACGATAACATGCAGCAGAGCTTCTTCCTCTCAGAGACACTAAAGTAAGTCCCATTTCTCATTTACATCCTGGCTGGTGAAAGACATGGCATTTTAAAATCTGCATGCAGAAACCATAAACGTAACACAAGGTCCGATACTGAACGCTGGGGATTCATCTCTGCTTATCATCTGTTCTGCCTGTGAAGCACACTCACGCTGAGAATGATGCACAGACGCTGTCTCCGCTTTTGAAGTGATTCCAGTCACACTTTGAAATGGATACTTTTCGCTCATAAAGGAAACAAGGATGGTGACAAGACACCTTCATTTTCCCTCTCCTTTTTGGGTCATTTAGCAATGCAAATCATTCACATTGCGTGCCAACGTATAGATGATAAAAGCCCTTTTTTTTTTCAAGTCAGGGTCATTCAGGATCTTTCAGGTCAGCAGGCAGAAAAAAGCATGAATGCTTCACTCAGTGTTAATAACTAATGTGAATCTTTAAAAGTGAAGTCACTATGAAAAACAAAAGGATTCTTGCTGGTGAATAATTTAGCTGATCCAAGTAGGAGCAAAGTATTGCAATATGAAAGTTGTGGAGATGTAGCAATATTCTGCTATAATGACAACTGCAAAAACAAAATAAGGTGACTTTGTTGAAGGATGATAGTGCAGGGGCAGTTATTATGACTCTCATCTGATCTCATCCCAAAGCATGTTGCTTACTTGTTTCAAATGCAGTAGATGCAGTGATACAAGACACAGCCTCTCATTGTGACAGTAAATTTAATAAACTTTGATCTTAGAAACAGTGTTTGGAGGCAGAAACTCAGAGGCTTGCCTTATGAATTTCAATTCAAGTCACATTTAGTTTATTTTCCGTCTACTTCTGTGATGCCATTGCAATACTCTGAAGCTGTTTACACCTGGTATTAACTTACACCATGGGTGATCCAACCACCTACTCACCAGGGGCCAGATGCATTAAAACTCTGTTTGCACAAACCTAATCACTTCCACCATCACTAATAGTCGCCATAATGGAAGCAACTGTAAAGAACAAAGTGCATTCATCGATAGAGAGGAAATAGAATCTGTTTTATGTGGTCGTCTCAGTTTGGAAATCATGAGCAGAACAAAAACTGCTGGATGATAAAGGAAACAACCACCAGCGCTGAGTGTAACAGGACTGGCAGCTTCTGCTTTCTCTGCATTAAACAAGCGTACAGTATACAGCCCCAGCCTGAAGCTGCATCTGAGCCATCCCGGAATAATTGCTCTCGTTTCAAAGCTTTATTTGCCAGATTCTCACTCAGCCATAACCCACAGATGAGACACAAAGCTTCAAACCTACACATATAGCATCACTAGCATATCGGTATATTGAAAATAAAATTCCCATCATACTGTATAATTCTGTTTCAATTTTGTTTCCCTCTTTCATTTTCTACTTAAGCTGTCATAAAATGTGTACATGTGGTGAGAAGAAAAAATGTTTATACATCTGACACATGGAGGGTGGGGTTTCTGCTGTAATGTAAAGACGTAATTGATCCTTCTGAGAAATGTGCCTTTTATTCTAGCAGCAATGTGAATATGAAGGTGACTGCAAGAGATATAAATGGGTAGCCTGATTCTGACAAAATCTTTCAAACTAGCTCAATACAGCACTTTTTAGACATATAATACATATCATTAAGGATTTATTGTGTTACTCTGTTAAATTAATGTTCGTCATGGGCTAACACAAAAACCCATCGCCACGAGCGAGCTGCATGCTAAGGTGAGAGCTGGGCTACGCAGCTGTGGTGATTTTGACTGATCATGTTTTTGTGTGCTCAGGTATCTGTATCTGCTCTTCTCTGATGATGACCTCCTGTCTCTGGAGGACTGGGTGTTTAACACAGAAGCCCACCCGCTGCCCATCATCCGCAAGAGCTGCCTGCAGGATGAAGCCACACAGGATAAGACGGCCTCTGAGTAATGCTCAAAAACGGAGACAGCCACAGACACACATCTGCACAGCTAATGTCCACAGATTCACACAAAAATTGCTAACACCAATTCAGTGGAGGTTCGGTTCAGTTTCAGGAGTGTGTTACTGACTTTCAATTCCTTTCCAGTAAAGGATGTTGTCGTTTTACGCTGTGATTGTATATTCTTACGCCGGGGTTACTTCTTGCTGGCACTTCTCTTTTGTGGACAATCAAAGCAAACATGACTTTCATGAAAAGATACCTTTTTTCTTTCCTTCTTTCCTCTGTGAGGAAAATAATATAACTTACAGGCCCAAATGTATGGGAGGAGGTTTGAGCTATTGGGCCATGCTGTCAGAAAGAGAGAAAACGTATAGATTACCACTTGAGTTTTGCTTCTTTTCTTTTTTTCCCCCACAATCTTAAGTGACAAATTATTCCCTTTGATCTTGTTATTGCAGTTTTTCCTTTGTGAGTACACTGTTTGACCAAAGGTTTCTTTGCATTTCTGTTTCCCTCTTTTGAAGTTGGGTGTTTTTTGTTGAATTTGAGGAGAGATTCGAATTTCCAATAGGAATTACATATTGATTAATGTACAGACAAATATGAAATGTGACTCAAATCCACCTCTAAACTAATTTGATGTCATGTTTCTTACTGAAACAAGTTTGAATGAATTTTTTAAAGGTTGGCGATGTCATGCAAGCAGTCATGTCTTATGCATCCAGGGACCTTTCTCCAACAGAACAGTGCTTTCTCAGCCTTTCACATCAAAACAGAGAACTCTGTCCTTTCACTGTAATACTGTGCAAGCAGAAAGGGAAAGGACACATCTGCTACCCATCTTCAAATGGGTTTTTTCTGTTTCGGTTGTTTTTCTGCTTCGCCCTGCCTTCACACGTGCACCTCTACGCCTGCAGAGATGATCATTTACTTTCTCACTGTTCTTTTCGTCGCTGCTCTTCTGCACAGTTGTGGAGCGAATGTGCTGTACATACAGATGAAGTGAGTGACACCTGTGTGAACTTGTTTTTAACTTTATTTAGACTTTTCTTTTCTAAAACTTCAGTGGTTATTTTTTTCTGGGTTCTCTTTTGATTTGCTTCCCTCAGGTGTTTCAGTAAAAAAAAAAATAATCTAAATTTCTGGTTTTATGTCTAGTTCTTGCTGATATTAATTATTGTTATTACTTATTCTTACTGTTTGATTTAACTTTAATTGTTGAATATTTTCAAATAATGATAAAGACCTGTGCAACTTTGTACATTTAAAACAATCAGTTGTTGTGTCTTTATTTTTGGCATTGTTGACTCATTTAGAAAGCCTTAAAAAAATGCATACACATGTCCTACTTCCTGTGGCATTTGTTTTTCAGTGATTTTGTTTTTCTTTTTTTGATAGCTGGAAGCTAGTTTTTTTTCTTTCTTTTTTTTTAAGGCACACAACCTGCAGTGAAAAAGACTAAAAAAAAAACATTTTACTCATCTGGTGTTTACATTTGATTCAGCATTTGCTTCCAGGAAGTTCAATACAGTTTTAATTAAAAGGGCACGTCCCAGAAAAAGAGTGAAGGTGTTTAGCTGTTGTCCCTCTCTCTCCCCCAACCCTAACAAAGCTTAGCCTTGAAATCATCCTCTCCAAATGATCCAGCTGTCATCTGAATCCTAATGTTCGGGGTCATAGATAGAGGTGATTTAAATTTGGTTTAAAGCATGCAGTGTTGACAAATAACACACACATAGTAAATATCACACAACTTACATCCTGCAGCTAGAATTTTCTCAATAATATTTCCCTCAACTACACCATGATAATGAAAATGGGTAAAAAGTCACAAAAAGTATAGCTTCGTATGTGAGATCTATGGAGAGGAGAGGACTCGGGACGATCAGTAAATGAAGAAAACACTACAAATAATCCCCTTCCCTCTTTTTCTTGCATCTTTGCTGTCCCATAATTCCCCAGCTAGCCAAAAAAAAATAAAAAAAATGACAGGACTGCTGTCTGGCTTGGCAAGACCTCCAGTCGATGTGTAATGAAGTGGGAAGAGCTATCTCACTGTCAGTTATCCTCCAGCTGTCTCAACTATGACAGCGGTTTTACAAAGAAAAACTGTCACGGAAATGTGGTTCAAAAATTAACCAGCACAACTTTCTTGTAAAATCAACCCTTCTTGGGGTCCGGCTCCAAGATGGATAAATACTTCTAATTGTCTTGCATCTTACTAATTAACAATAAGAAAATTTGTATAAATTGAAGTATACAAGTATGATATTGACTTTTTCTGTTTTATTCTCGATATGGAGACCCTCACTCTTCAGAAAGACTTCTAAACCCCCTGAGCTATACGCTTCAAATCCATGTGTTTGTATACTTGTATGTCTCTCAGAATTTGCATTAAAACAAGCATACAAGCACATCAACACAGAAGATGGTCCATGTCTGAACAATGGGACCACCTCCTGTTGCTGATGTGCTGAATTAGTGGAAAGCAGGTTGCTTCTAGCCACTTGTTTTTCTCCCATGTATAGAACGATGATTGCACAAACAATAGCTGCAACCAAAGTAAGGGGGATTAGAAAGCCTCTCCCTGTTTTAGAGATAACTGAAGAAGGGAGCAAGAACAAAAGTTATTGGATTCGAGAAAGCCAAAGAAAATAAGACAAAGCATCTTAATTACAGACATTTTACTGTGAGAAATTACTGTTTCCCTTGACCTTCTGTTGGGCCTAATTAGGGACTGATTTGCATTTTACAGGCTGCTTACTTTCATTTTTGTGGTACTACTTAAGTTGTTAGACAAAAAAAAAAACTTTTAAAGTTTCTTTGATGGGGAGTTTTAAGAGATTGAGAATTGAGAAATGCGAGCCCAGTCTGCACAGCCTGCCAGTTTGACATAAGGTAGAGCTAGCTAGGCACTGCTAACGATGGAGCCACAAGACCAAAACAGCAATTAATCGTGTCATCTTCTGCAGCCACTGCGCCGTATGAGTAGCATGCAAAGAGGAGCTAAAGTTTTGCTTGGATTCAAATGGCTTTCGGGGGAAGCCTTTTTTCCCCCTGGCAAGTGTGACGCAACTTCCCAGTTCACGTGCACGGGCATATTACTGCACGGTGGCACAGTCAAAAATATGTTTACTGGCCCAAAAAATTCTGCTGCTTATGGAAGCCTATTGCATTCACAGATCGAGAATCAATGTCCCATTAACAGGCTGGTGAAGAAGTTGACAAGTTGTTGGGGAACATTTTCATTTGAAGCAGGTGTGTTGTAGCAGGGAAACCTCTAGGACAGCGGCCCTCAAGGAACAGAGTGGCTGATCCCTGCCAGTCACTCAGTTTTCCCATCATCAATACAGAATCTTGCTCGTAAATTCATGCAACTCTGGACTGAGTTGAATGTTGTGCATTAAGCTGATCCAAACACTGTTACACTGAAAGTGTGCTACACTCAGAGGGCTGGATTATCCTCACAGATTCCAATAACGTAAAACCTTGAACATGTTACTATTGGTCAAGATCATTTTAAACATACAGTGCTTGTATTAAGACAAGCTGAATTCATCAGATGTGCCTAAATTCAATGATTCGTTAATGTCGACGAGCGGTGCGTGTTATCTCGTAAAAAATTGCAGTGCTATTTTTTTTTTTCAAATTATTTCATTAATTCAGAAATGGAGCTTTTTTCATTTTTTCAAATAAAAATTATCTTGTTAATTAAAAAAACTGAGTTTTTTTCTTAAGTGAATGAAGTATGTTTCTGTAGGTACTGCTGCGTGCAGCTGACACAATCAGAAGCTAGTTAACTGTTACTTCATATTTTTCTACATTTCTCATGCTTTTCTGTATTCATCTTTTGGAGCCCCGAGGTGACACTGCAGATTTTTTCCTTTTGCATTACCACGCAATAATCTTCCAATAAGTTTTACATGCCCTCCCAATACTTTGTGTCTGATTACACTGCTGCGAGAGTTCCTGCAGTCTTTTGAAGCTGTTTTGTTAAGTTTTTCAAGGTGTTTCTGGTCTGCATCTGTCCCTCTCAACATCAAGTCACCATAAGCACATACACCTAACATTGTCTATGCTAGAGGAAGCATGTTTTTCTAAGGTAGTGCTGTAATTACAAGTGCAGACGAAGAGGTTCGCTGTAATCAGAAACGTGGCATGGTCCTGCTTTACTGTTTTGTCTTCAGAATGTA
>JBBBVU010000006.1:8078168-8142509 GCA_037177055.1 Atherinosoma microstoma
TGCAAACTCCACACAGAAAGGCCACTGTTTCAAACCCCTCCCCAGCTCGAACCAGCAACCCCCTCTGACTCAAACTCTGCCCCGGGACTCGATCCAGTGACCTTTTTGCTGTGAGGCTGTACAAATATAATAAACATATTTAGTAAATGATCTGAGAATGTAGAGAAGGTGAATTTTCATCTGTGTGGCTAAAACATGCTTAAAATATTACTACAGCATAAAACATACATTACATGCCTCACTGAGTTGTGTTGACATGGCATGATATATTCCATCACTAAAGGATGCTGATGTCCAGCTCCTGCATAAGATAAAATCTGTCTAGCGGGACAATTTTTGGATTTGCTACAGGCACACTAACATTATGTAAGCATTCGAAGATGCCATCTCACCACAGTCAGCAGTTGTGAATCATTGTGCTCTCCTAGAATACCACAATGCTTTGGTATGTGATTTTTATCAGATGCTCAATGGTTTACTTTAAGCTACCTTCAACTATATGATCTACTTTATAATTAGATAATCAGAGACAACATAAGCTTGACCCTGAGCTATCTTCAAAGGGGGGGAAAAAAGAAAGGGCAACCTATGCTCAAATACTTAATTGTCTACTTTTAGATTGTTTTTTATTTTCAATACTCCTTATCAATTTAATTTTCCTCTCTTCAGCCCTCATGTTGTACAAAGTGTGGTGTAGGCTGAAGGCAATCAACTGATTAACGATCCAGTCTTGTGGATTAAAGATGGAAAACATTTGTCAGATCTATACCATTTCAAAGTATTTAATTCTAGACCATTTAACTTGCAATGACATATTAAGTTCACATATTTTTTGAAACAGGCAAAAGTGTCACGTTTTACCATGAATCAGAAAACACTGTTTTGATGACAATCAGCCCACGCTTACATCTTGCTAATTGCCCGTGAAGTCATCTCCATAAATAATTGCTCCTGTTTGTTGCAGAGTCCCATCTGCCACACAGGAGTAATCAAATGAGAACAGTGACTTTGAGTAATGGTTCTTACCGCACAGGCTTCAATTGGAATACACAGCCTCAAAACAATGTGCTGTTCTGGGCTTTATAACACAGCTACCATGTAAACAAGTATTGACTTCAGATCATGCTAATATAAAACCAGTTATTTAGCTATTCTAGCAAATAAAGAGTATCGTTCAGGTTGTTTATGCCCCATATTAGCTGGGATCAAGCCAAGAAGTATCATATACTCAGATTGACTGTCATTAAATCCGATTGTAATGAAGCTTGCTGTAGTTTGTAGAAAATGTTATTTTTTCCAGGGAATCATCTCACTATGACTTCCTCCAGAGTCAGAGGCTGACAACTATTGGAATGAAATCATGAAGTTCTGGGTTTCTGCTTCCACTGTGTTGAAAAAACTAAAGTAGGTAACGGTTTCTCTCTCCACTCATACAAAGGCTCAGTGTAGCAAAAATTCAGCCGTTGCCACCAGCCCACGAGGAACCACCAGATCCCTTTGTAGTTGACTGTATGAAACCTGAATATTAGTAATTTTAAGTAAGTGCACAGGCACTTGAAAAAAAATCTTTTTAGGTTAAAAACAAAGATATATGCAGATATGTACACTAAGTACAAGAATGCATTGGGTACTCTGATGCATCTGACCCAAAAGGAAGTTTAAAAAGAATATGGACACAAAAAATCCTGCACCAGGGCTTCCAAAACTGCTGATTATAGACCTTTGATTTGGTTCTGTCAGGATCTCCTTTCTGCTGCATGCAGATTGTGGGGGAGAGAATAAAAGGGTTTGAGAACACGACTTGGGAAATAACAGCATGGTAGCCCAAGTATTAATTTCCCCTTTCCTTTCAAGTTGAGTCACTCAGCCAGGTGATGACTGCTGCCTGCTGCTGAGTTGCACAAAACAATGCAAATAAGAATTTTCTACACTATGCATATACTCTGTATGTACAAAACAAATTGACAGGAGAGTTAATCTTCACACAATCTCAACAGGATTAGCCTCATTGTAAAGAAGCTGAATATGTACATAGTGTTTCTGTTCCTTTGCATTAGCATTGAGGCATCCTAAATTCACAATTAAGAATAACTTGTTCTGGACAGTCTCAGAAATTATTCTGAGCATAGTCAATTAAGCAATTATATGCTCCATTTGACTGCTGACCATAAAGTCCCCTACCGTTTTCTGCATCAGTACACGCTGCGACTCTAATCTTTATAGCATGTTTGATTTAATATTATTATACTGGCAAGAGACAGCCTGAAAGCTGTAAACCTTCAAGTTGAGATAATGGTTTATTTGAACTTCTTCAGACTGAACAAATCATTTAAAAACTACTGAAGTTTAAATAAATCCAGTGTGGGGGAAAAACATAATTAAGAATCAAGATAACATTTATGATTAATTTCTGATTTGGTCATTTTCTAACTTGCTTTTCTCTCAACAAAAGTAAAATGAAGTGGGAGCTCTCACATCAGGAGATTAAGTTTTTCAACAAAAGAACCACTTTTCACCCATCTGTATGTTGGATGTACTATTTGAGCTAAGCTTCTGTGGTTCGAATGTTCAGTCTCTGTCAACAGTTCCAACTTTTAGTGTATACTGTTCTCCATCCGGTTCTGGATTTCTTAATTTAGGGTTCAGTACAGTACGTGTCTCAAGAAGCATTTGAAAAAATTATTAACAACTACATTTAAGGCAGAACTACACAACAGATATTTAGAAAATCACAATGTAACATGTCTCTTCAAACAGCTGAACATACTTCTTGGTATTTTATAGCAGAGGTGAAAATATTAATTAATTTGATGTTGATGGAGGTAGAATACCACACAATATGCTGTCACATAGTTATGCTAGAAGCAGGAAGCCTGCTGCTTTTTCCCCTATATGACACATGGAAACTGTTTTAGTATGCCCTTATCTGTCTTAGCTTTTCACACTTGTCAAAAGATGGTACTTTAATGACAGTACTGCATGAAGAACAGAGACACAACAACAAGCAAGGCAACTTTATTTATAAAGCGCATTTAAAAGGAAAAAAAAGGTTGCCACTGCATTGCACAATTAAAAACACACACAAAGATACACACAACATATTTAAAATATTAAAAGAAATAAAAACGGGGCAGCTTTTGCACATCAGGAAAGGCTTAAGAATAAAAGTGTGTCTTCAGCAAACTTTTAAAAATGTCTCGGTTAGGAGCTGCTGTGGTATGAGAGGAGACGATGTTCCTATGCGGTCAATGCCCCCAAACTTTGGAACGACCTCTCCTCATCCCCGGAGGCTCAACCTATAGCCTACCTGGGGACCACCAAGAATCTTTGGCCAGAGGACCTCAGGAATCTATGTGGGATGTAATGATATAAAATATCTGCTAAGTAAGAGGGGGCTAAACCATGAAGTGATTTAAAAACAAGCAAAATCTTAAAATCAATCCTCAGCTTGATGGGAGCCAGTGTAAAGAAAGAAGGATTGGAGTGCTGTTCTCAAATTCACGTGTGCCTGTTAAAGGACATGCAGCCGGATTTTGGACCAACTGGAGGGGTTTATGGTAAAACTGGTTTATACCTTTAAAAAGAGATTTGCTCAAATCTGAGTGAGAAAAGAAAAAGCATGCATTACCCTCTCAAAATCACTAAAAGAATGAAATGTCTTAATCTTGGCAAGAAATCTCAGAGAAAAACAAACATTTTTGACAGAAAACTTCACTTGTGAGGCAAAACTTGAATTGTTGTCAAAAACTACTCTGAGGTTTTTGACAGTGTTTAAAATACTGGGAAATTAAGCCAAGATCAGTAGAGCATCTTGTAGGCAGTTTAACAGGGTCAGAGAGGGATTTTTTGTTTTCTTAGTGGGAGATATATCTGAAATGTGTGTGTGTTTTTTTTTTTAAATTGATCCTAAGGGTTAGATATATAAAGAAAATTAAAATGGGCCAATATTGGACCCTTGAGGAACTCCACAGGAAAGAGGGGCTGTGACAGAACAAAATCCACCAGTGCTGACTGAAAAACTTCTAACACTGAGATATGATTCAAAACATTTAGTAAACAGTGCCTTGTATACCCACACATTCTTTGAGAAGAGAAAGAAGAATACTGTGTCGAAGGCATCGTTCAGGTCAAGCAAATGCAGAATACCACTGTCTAAACATGCAGCTGAACACTGAGGCAATTGTGTCAATTTGACAGTATGACTGGACAGCTGAGCTGAGAGCTATGGCACTGTTTTCCTCTTTGCTGATGGCAGTTTAAACCGTGACATCTCATCTATCACCTGTGCCACATATCCGAGTGAGTGCTGTTTTGGAAGAAAGAGAGAAGTGAAGGCAACACTTCTACCACAAAGATGACAAAGGTAGAAAAAAAAGAAAATCACAGATGAGGAATGCAGTCTGCTTTTTGATCCAATCTTCCCAAAGGGCGTTTACCCTCAACACGAGGATCAATGTTTCAATCCCTCTGGTCTTTTCAAAGATGAAATGATGATTAAAAGTGTCATTTGAAAATATTTTTGCATTCAGTTCAAACAGACTGAATCTTTTGCTCTTCCCTGTCAAGAGTGGGTACTGCTTTGAGAATAGCAAGGAGAGGGTAAGCAATCCACAATGATGTATCACATCTCTTTGTGGTAAGCATGAGTTTTTAATAGCCCCCAGTAGTTTTCTGTAAAACAAATTAATACATGCTGTTACTTTCTTGTACAAAGAAGCATTAGTTACTCATTTAAAAAGGTGCTACTCCACCATGTTGTACAAGAGCAATGGTTTTTTAACAGGTCCCCGACTCCCGTAGGGGGGCACCAAAGATCGTAAGACTTCAAATGATGTCAAAATTAGATTTGCAAATGCCGACTGGATTATCAAAAGACTGTATGGCGATGAAATGCATCAAATTCAAATACTGTTTTAAAATACAGACATATGTGGTTGTGTGTTTTATGGAATTGCTTTTTAAAAAAAGCAATCTACTGAGTTTTCAATTAAAACACCATGCATTATGGCCACTTTCACATTTTCACTGAGCTTAACAAACAGGTGCATAGTCCTAAATCAAACATCATGCACTGCTGTGACGCTCAGAATTCAGTTAAATTGGGAACCTCAATTATTTCTACTGCAGATGAAACAGTCAAGCAGCGAAAAGAGTGAGTATTTACTCATCCATTTCTGCATGCAGTTACTCAACGTGTGAGCAAATGAGAAAACAGACTCATTTTACTGGCGTCGGATCATACCTTTCATGTTGGTGTGGATTCTCCGTCATCCAGATCATGGTAATCCTAAGAGTTTGAAGCAGAGTGGAGTAGCAAGGATTTCAAAACTGTGGGCGATGTTTTGTTTGAAGGGGTGGGGGGGGGTGAGACACACTTTTGAGGACAGTTTTGTGACCAAGACACATCACGTTGGTCAGGCAGGTAAGCAATTCACAGATGGCAATGATCCTAACGACCCACAGGATGGTTGTGTGAGTCAATGGCAGTCATGTGACTTCCATGACGCTTATAAAGGTGGAACTCCTCACCAGTCAGTTTACGGCTGAAGAAGTCTTTTGGATGAGAAGCATAACATATTTTAATAATGTAGACAACATGTAGATAATGTAGACAACATGCAGGTTTTAATGCTCAAATCTTTTGCAGAGATACCATTTTTTTCACGAGGTTGTTCATATTTAAATTGAATGCGACCGCCATCAGACTCCAGTATGAACCGTCTATGGCACTGAAGTGACCCGCATGTGCAGAGGAAGAAGCAATGTCACACATGACAGTGTTTACAGAAGTGGATGCTACACATTAGCGTGTGAGTATCAGTTGTCGGTCAGGGCCCCAAGAAAATTTGATATAAAATTGTTCCGTCCGTCACACTTCAATGGCGTAAAAGGAACAGAACCAAAAAGGAGTCCAGTTGCTTCCGATTCAAGCTACTGAATTAGGAATACCTTGAGGATGGAGAACACACGTTTGCTCCTTCAATCTTATTCAGTATCAGAAATATTTCAAAATAAAAAGATCTTTTGGATTGTCAAAAGAATCACTTTTGCTTCATAACTGACCTAAAACAGTTATAAGAGTTATTCTCCTTCTCGTCATTGCACACCTCTCAGAGACAGTTAGCAGCAGGGTGCAACAGCCAGAGACAGGCTTTCTGAAACATCCCACACGACATGTCACCCATAGAAAATGTGCACGTATGAAAACAATACGTCAGACCAAAGTATAAGGTGCTAGACCAAAAACTTCCACTCTTAAGCAGCTTGTAGGTATAGACATTAGGGCTTAGAGATTAATTGTTTGTAAATGGAAATTGCAATTTAAGACGTTGTGATTAGCAAATTGCAAAGAGCACGATTCATTTACATTTGACGCTGCATGATCCAGGTTTCATCCTGCAACAGCCACTTTTAACAAATCCATTCGTTTCAGAAGTATTTCCTGTTGTCTTCTTGTGCGAATGTAGGGTCCTCTTTTGAGAGTTAAAAAAAAAGTTCCTCTTCTCCTTCTCTGGTGTGTTCGGTTCGCTGGTCACATTAGCTACTGCTCAATACTGTGTGATGATCCTCCATCTCATATGGAAAATATATTTCTGCCTGAACACTGAACAGAAGCTGGAATTGAAAAGTTGCAAACCAAAGAATCGCATATATTTCTGACCAATATTGGTCAGAAATATAGCAATTAGATTTTTTGTTCCAAAAACGTTCAGGCCTAAAACACATCTCAAAAAACTCAGACCAGTGGTGACTGGTTTTGTCAGAGCCTTTTTAGTTATCCACCTTCGAATCTTTGATGGTGGAAAATCTGAAAGGCTACCTCACTGAGAGCAGTCTACTGCACTCTGTCATTTGCCATCTAACAGCCTCTAAGAAAAATTAGGAATTAATTTTACAGTATTTTTAGCGAAGACCTGCCCAATCTACAGCATGAAATCAGTTTTGATCCAAAGCACTGGGATTTTCAGCTTCATATCATCCAAGAGCAATAACAATTAAAATGTGTTTATTACTAAATGATGAGTAACTACTCTTCCTGATCATCAAATTGGTCTAATGTAACTTTGCTAATCTCTTCTTAGAGACCTCTACAAACTCCTTGATCCTCACCTTACTGTACAGAAAGCACAAGAACAGAATGATTATGATCATGAACGTGAATAGTTTTAATAAGTTACCTACATTTGACTTATATTTGTCTTTACAAGTTGAGTCTTTTATAGAACAGTGTAACTGAAGTCTTTTCTTTGTTGTTTGACATAAAAAAGCAGCTAATCTTAGACCAAAAGGTGAAGACAACAGCTGTCAACATGAGGTAGCAATCTGTAATCACTTGAGCTTTTTTGATTATAGATGTCAACATGCAGGGTGAAAAATATAGTCATCCATATATATAATGTCAAAGAAGAAAATCAAATATAATGAGCAATACAGCAATCTACAATAAGGTGCTTGTTACAAAGCCCTATTTTCTACTAGATATGCAATTTTATGAACAAATTAAAAGTTTCTCAACAAAATTTCTCCTTTTTTTCTATATTCTTTTTTTGTTGGATAAAAACTTTCTTCTCCGTTTTGTATTCCAGTTTTTGCCACTTTATTCTCTGCTGTGATCTTTCCTTATAATCAGCGTGCCGACCTCTTTAAATCATTGAGGGTGCACAGACTGTACAGCAGCCATTATAGTGCTGAAACTAACAGATGTTTTAATTAAAAGTTATTCCTTTGTGTTTTAATTCAAGCAGTAGAATACAAAACTAACAACCATCAGTATTCATTTACTGTAGGTGATTTGTAATTTTCTCAATAGAGGGTGTCCTAATAAGAGCAATTCTTGCTCACATACACCCACACAAGAGATAGATGCCATCTTTCCTCATCACTATGCCACACTGCTCAAGCTGACATCGCTAGATGTGTTTTGTACAACCGAGAGTTGAAAACCCAGATATATGAAAATACTAACTTCTTATTCTTTTGCTTTTTCATGTTATTATTGATAACATAAAAAACAAAGTAACATGTCTTTACATGAGAACATCTGCCACAGATAGTTTGACTGAATGTTGCAACTGAACACAAGATATGTTCATCCTCTGGAGGAAGATGAATCTTTAGACACAATGCTCCTTCTACACCTGTCTATTTAGGATTCGGGCACATTCGGTTTGTACAGAAAGAAAAAAGGAATTTAGAGACATTTGATTAATAAAAAAAAATCAAAGGTAAAATTAAATCTGAATTCATTAAACTAAGACATTCCCATCTATGTCACAAATGGAATGATTTTCAGTGATCATTTAAAAAGATCTCGTACAGCAACAAAAGAAGCCTATGGAATAAGATCTACTAAACAGAATTAATGGTTTTATTTATTTTTTATTTAGCCCTACTTGTAGTGAAAAAAAAGGCTGCACAGTACAAAAGATGTAAAAAATAATTTAAAAAAAATCTATCTAGTCATAGTCTAGTCAAATCTCTTCAGTCATCACAACAAAATATCTGCAGTGACAATTTGAAAAACCGAGAGCCAATTTAAAGTCTGATGACTCTCTGGGATATTGTATAGTCCAGGGCTTCTCAATTCAGTCCTAATGAGGGTCTTGAACCTGCAGATTTTCAATGTGTCCTTGCCCCAACACCCCAGACTCAAATTAAATGGATCCATCAGCCTATGAAGTTCTGCACAATGACTCATTCATTTGAGTTATGTGTGTTGGAACAGGGACACATTGAAAACCGGCTGGATTGCAGTCTTCAGAGGACCGAATTGAGCCCTGGTATAGTCATTAAAATAATCTAATGTAACTTGTCACAACACGTAGACTTCAAATTCTTCTGTACGAAGACATTCTGAAGATTGATGTATCTGCTCCTCTGTTGGGTAATGTTTGCTTTACAGAAAGAGTCTCACATTTTTAAGATGGTTAATAAAACACAGATAGAGCACAAGCTCATTCTGACAGAATGGTCAAATGAGACAAAGCTCCTCTTCAGCAATGAGTGACTGAGAAGTAGCAGATGAGCTGCCAGCTTCCATTACACAGGCCACGTCACCAAGTATCCGTATTGTCACTCAAAATTTAGAGCAGGAGCATTTCAACAGGAGACAGCCTGTAAGATTAAAAAATGCCTCCTTCCAATTAAGAGGTGAATAAAGAAAGTGAGATTGAGCGCTCTGTGAGTAATGTGCTGACATGAGTTTGAACCACGGCAAGACTTAATCATGACTTCTTATCTCAGGTCTTTCCTCCATCCGTCACAGTGATATTACATGCACAAAATTACATTTATCTGCATCACACAGATCAATGAAATCGTAGTCAGTTAATATGAGATGTAATCATACTGTTAATTTACCTTGTTTTTGATGTAGTGCTGAGGCTAATTAATATTATAATTTTCAAGCTTGTATTTTGTCTCAGCTGTTTTAATTAGGAGTAAAACTGCTAAGAGGTGACATCAATCACAGCATTTTCAAACCAAATGTCTCGTTTTATCTCTTCATTAGTTTAAAATGCTATTATTTTTATTTATGAAATAAAGAAAAACATTAAGCAGAAATTCCTTCGATCTTGGATGCATTGAATGTTTGGCTTTCCCCTGATAAATTACATCAACAAATGAATTAAGTTATTCTTTAAATTAAAAACTAAAAATGTGAGTGAAACTAACAGGGGTGAATGTTGTTTTTGGAGGTCTTATACGTTCACGTTCAGACCAAACGCGATTTCAGCGTCAGTTTTACATGTTAAGTCTATGTGGCCGCGCGTCAAGGGGCGTCAAGCCTTCTAGCGGCGCGTTTTGAGCGTCTGGCATTGCGCGTTTTGAGATTTTGAGCGTCCGATGCACGTAACGCCAAGGCGGCGGACGCCAGAGTTGGAAAATCTGAACTTTTGCCGCTCGACGCAGGGCATCAACCAATCAGAGCGACTCAACGTCATGACGTAGAGACGCATTTTCTGACAGGACAGAAATACGAAGAACCCGGGGAAATCTCATCACTTTACAAAGAAATTGGAGGACAAACTGATCGTGGCTGTCTGTGTCCACCCTGTCATTTATGACACGTCCTCCTCGGAACAATCTGGTGAATCCAGACACGGCGCAGAGACGCCCGACGATGTCGTTATCTGGCCGTGTGGAGCAAATAAAGCCAAGCTACTTTCTCAATTTCATCCGCCATTGTAGAAAGACAAGCAAAGGAAAACATCCGGGTCCTGCAGAAGCGTGTCTCGGGGAATCAAGAACGTTTTTGACGCTGGATGTCAAGCGGCTGATTTACCAGTGTCAAGTGTCCAACTTTGAGCGTCAAGAGTGTTTTTGACGCCAAAATCGCATTTGGTCTGAACGCACCATTATTCTAACTGAAAATTTATCCCTAAAAAGTTAAAGTGGCACTTATGAATTTTGGCAGATTTTCACTGCAGGCTGATTTGACATCTGACTTGCATCCCGTCTGTCCTGAGCTCTCACCAGCCAGCAAAAGTCAGCCTGTCGTCAACACTCATCTCTTGCTCTTTCTCTTTCTCTTCCTCACTCTCTCTGATAATGTCATCTTGTGTTTCTTTGCTGAATCTACCATGGTGCGCATTCAAAACAGCCAATGTCTTGATATCCGGTTGCTGGCGTGCAACCTAGTGCCATATAGCAAAATTCAGGTATCACGTAATGCCCCGGGCTGGTTAAAAAGTTGTGAAGTGTGGTTTTTCAACCCCAGGGAAAGGACATTTGAAACGACGACTCATCAGTTTCAAGCTCCTAATGTGACACTACATACGCCAGTGGGTAAAATCATATTGCCTTTGCCAGATCTTTTATGTATACTGTATGATTCAGAAAAACATTCAGATCCCAAAGAATTTAAAAGCCTAATTTTGTTTCTGTAGTCAGTGGTGTGCATGCTCTCTGCAGCACAAAAAATAGATTTATCATTATCTTATGCTTCTCATAACACTTCTGTCAGTTGAAAATCATTTTAAAATGGTTCTCATATGCACTTGTAATATCCAAAATTGATTGATACACATCTGAAGCTGGAAATAAAAATGTTTTTATATTGTTCATCTTCAAATTGATGCATATAGGTAATCTGTAATTATGTCCAACAGCTTTTCTGGCCTATTTCTTCTTGTAATAATGTTAAGATCATGGTTTTGGAAGAAGGAGAAAAAAGATCCATGATGGTCGAAGCATTTCAGGTCATCATAATGCCCTTTGATTTATGTTTTTCATGAACTGATTTCACTTGGCTGCCTGCATGAGCTTGACTTAGTGATTGAGCGTATCTCGCCGAAGGGCTTCCATGAGTCCACAGGGAGAAATACACCGTAGGTTCATCTCATTTCTCTAATTTCATATCTCCCACAACCTCTGTCTCATGTGACCTGGAAAATCGATTGAGGTCGTCCATCATTGTGGTTGTATCACTTCTCTAAGTGCTGCTTGGAGGAATGAGGACACAGACAGAGCTGCATAATATGGAGGAAATCAATACTGAAATATTAATATAAGACCACTAGTCTTCATAGTGAAATGAACATTGCAATATAGATCTATGTCATATAAGTGACAACTTTGTTTCAAACAGATGAATTTGTTAAATCCACTGTAACAATTTTCATTTAACTAGAAGTCTGTAAAATAACGATGAGTCTCTGACACAGACTTTAAACTGACAAACACAGAGCAAAAGAAATGATTCATTATTCATTCAAAACTTTCAGGGATAAAGATGATTTTTTTCCCCCACACGTGTAACATCCACTCTATATGTGTGCATGTGTGAACACATACACAAAATCATGCACGAGAAAAATTCACCTCTGGAGAATAAAAAGTAACGAAAAAGAAATGCAGGTTTTTTTTGGTTTTGTTTGTTTTTGTAGCCTCAAATGGAATGGAAAAGAAGGTTTCCAGAGTTGCCTGCAGAGCCATTGGCAGGTTTTCTACATCACATACAGCTTCAAAGGCTGCTCACTTTCTTATTTTCTATAAGAATGCAATAAAACTGCTGCCGTTTCTTGTGGTCCATGATGGAAAACAACTAGCCCCATCTGCATTAATTTATTAAGATAAAATGGACACTGAAAACTTTCTTTGTGATTCCCTATTGAGCTGATCCTAGTGTTATTCCTATGTGCACAATTCCCTGATGGGAAAGTGTTTGAAATTTTATATTTATCACCAATTATCAAACTATCCTTAAAAAAGCAAAACCCCAAATAAACATGGCCACCCACTGAGCTTTTCAAGTAAACCAAGTTAAACAAGACAGATTTATTTATCACAGGAGTTAGTTGGTGCCAATCATAATTTCAAATCAGATTCTAAATATAACTCCAAACCTCAGCAAATTGTTTTTTAAAAGTTGAATAAAAAGCAAAAATCTGGCATTTTTCTTAAATGTGGATGTTAAAATTGATCACCTGAAGAGCATCTGAGTGACACCTCCTGTCGACCAAAGCATTCGGCTTGTTGTTTAACTGTTTAAATCTACAAGGAGAAACAAACAATCTAACAGCATAACTGTGAATGTTTGTTTACAGCAATCATTGTATGAATTATACCCGATTCCATGAGGAAAAAATATTACAAAAATGACAGGTGGTTAAGTGGAGGACCGGTAAGGGAAGCAGGACTGCAGAGTGGGGCTCAGGAAATGTTGCCATTAAAATGAAGTCTTGCTGTTTTCACACTCACTAACAATAGTGCTGTTATTTATACAAATATTTAGTTTAATCAGGGAACTATTTTTAGCTATTAGTTGCCTCTCTAATAATAAAAATGCAATTTCAGCAGTAAAAAATTAGACTTAAGAAAGAAATGTGTGAATGAAGTTTATTTATCTCAGAAGAAAATGTAAAAATGACATACATCTTTTCTGTTTAAAACGACATCTATTTAGGAATAGATTTCCATGTTTTGAGGTTTAAGTCTTGCATACTTTCACATTAAAAGCTGTAGGTTTCAGAATTGACAAGGGGTCTCTATTAATGCTGCTCTGACAACCTTCTTGGTTAAAAATGGCCATGATTTGTTCAACAATTAGCAAAGCAGTCAAAACTGTAATAAAATGAAAAAGCAAGTAATCAACTCAACATGTAGCTCACCAATCAGAAACAGCAGAGACGTGAGAAGCACACACTGCCATGGTCTAACAGGTGAGACGGGTCATTGTGAACATCCGACTGCTTCAATATAAACGATACTGTTGGAGTTTATATCTCATTGGAAGAAATCTGAGTTAGTACAATACTATACCATTACACCCCTAGCCTATGTAATATACTCTAATGTACTTCTCATGTACACCCGTGGAGGAGGATATGTAGTGTTTTCACTTCACTTATGATGGTCCATGTTAAATGCCATTTAAGGGACTAATGCTTAAGTGTGAGATTTATTTTTCACATTGGGAATTGTTAAGTTTTAGAGGTAGCTGGCACCCTTATGGGGATGATTTTATGGAGGTGCTTACAAAGCGGGATCAGGAATCATGATTTTTTTTGGTTGGATGGTTTTTAAATCCAGAATGCATTTGTACAGTCTGTAATTTTATCCTAAAACTGGCAGTCAAAAAAATCTGAAAGTGACAGAAAATGTTGGAACATGCTGTTTGTGGAATGTGAAAGAGACAAGAAATTGCATAGCAACCGTTATAAAGACGCAGGTAGAGCAATTAACTAGTAAATATAAATAGATTAGATCAATATTATAGATAGTCGGTCATTAGATAAACATTTTAAAAAACCATAAAGATAAATGTGAATAATACAAGTTTAAGATAAGGCAACATGGTGTCACTTGGTACAGCTGTATAAACTACATTGCTCATGTGGTCATAATTAAGTATAAACAGCTGTTTTAACTGGAAACTAGAGCTCTTTTGTCAAGACAAAAAAAAAATTCTGCTTTATCAACATTTACTTTGGGTTATCCTGCATTGTGTGACTTGGAGGAGTGACACAATGCAACACTGCTACTGTAAATGTGTGGATAGGCCCCTCAAAAACAAGAATAAATCCCCAACAATATTCTCCTGTTGCCATTTATTCTTGTTTTGAATGTGTTGGAATGGTTGACTGCACACTCCCTGGAACCTCAGTTGGAAGATCCAAATGCAGCCGCAACATCCTGGCACCTCCTCATGCAGATCACCAGCCACATTTTGCTGTGGGATGGCATCCCATTCCTCAACCGGGTGTGGAAGGTCAACCAGTGTGTTTTTGTTGGTCATTTTGGCAAAAAACTGCGTGCCCAAGGTGATTCCACAAATGTTCAGTTTGGTTGAGGCCTGGACTCTCAGCCCCTCATTCAATCCTCTCCACCCCAAAACTCTGGAGGTACTCTGGTGATCCTGGCTGTGGGGGAGAATGTTGTCATCCTGGAGGATGGAGTAGTCCTAGATTTGCAGATATGGGACCTCCACTGGCTCCAGAATCTTATTCTGATATGTCTACTAATTAGGTGTTAATCATGCATCTGGGAGTGGTACACATCGGGCAGCACTTCAATTGCAGGGATTGGCACATTTTCTGGGGGGTTTCTACACATGCATTTAGCTATGTTGCTCATTCTACAGAAGCATGATCCTTATAAGGTATACCTCGTTGTAAAGGTGACTAATCAGGCTTTTAAACAATAAAGGGGAGAAATAACCAACCAATTCATAATTTCATTATATCAAGTTTAAATTGATTGCTCTGGCAGATTGTGGTTTTAAACTAAACCAATTAATAAAATTTTAGTCACGTAAACTCACTTTCAAAAACAAAATTTACATTTACTGCAACAATAAATAGCTATAGCTTTTTACAGTCATGAAGGCCATTTATCTTTACAAGATCATTTTGATAAAAGTTTCATTTTTGTTTTCAATCTTATTGTAGATTTTTTTTGTAAGAAAGGCAGCAGTGAGCTTTTCCCTATACCCTCTAGAGGACACAGGCCCCAACTCTACCTATACAACCATCATCACCTGACAAGTGCTACAGTAACCATGGAGCAATGAGTCTTCAGAAACATACAAAGGAATAAACTGTGATTGATGAAATGTGTCTTGAAGAAACACATTTCCACAGGGTTTTAGACTCCATTAAACAGCTATAGTCCCCATGTGGAATGGGGATACAGTGAGATGGGGAAAAAAAGGACAACCTGACACATCTTAAGTCTGGAAAATAGAACTAATCACAAAGCTGGGGCCCACACCACTCTTCTTCATCCTATTACTCATAAACCTCTCAGGTTCCCTCAGCTGTCTGCTCGCCACTGATAATAGGGAAACCAACCATTTTCTCGCCATCTCACGAACCTTTCACGTATCAAAAGTAGATGCTGATTTTCAGACATCTTCCTTTTCTGTCCTCGGAAAATGACCTTTGATTTTCTGAGTTGCTCATATGAGATGGTAACATTTTATAACCCAGACTTTGATACTTTTGTAAGGCTTTGATGCTTGAATAAAACTGTGTACAATGATGATGATTAGAATTGTATTATTTGTAAATCTGAAATAGAACGGGACACTGTCATGTGCATAGTCCTTGCTTCACTGAATGAGAAAAACTCCATTATCCGCTCCATGTGAGGGTGATGTTAAGTGGGAGGTGAATTAGGCTGCGACAAACAGCAGGGTTTCTGGATGATATTGTGTCCCTGCCAGGACCATCTGCATTGTTGGAACATCTCTCCTTTTTAAGCAGTCGGATTGGTCACTACTGTACATCTGTTTGTGAGTTGACTCACTCGCAATGCGAGTCTGTGTGTTTCTGTTCTGTTCTTTGCAATAACCATTCTGAGTCTTACACTCTGAAGGATTGAGGACATCTGTGCAACATCAGGGGAAACTTGAAGTATTTGCTGAGGTCATTTATGCAATCAACTATTTCTTGTCATGCTTAGCGTCTGGTCATAGCAAGGTTGCAGTGCTGCTTCCTGGGCCACTTCTTCCCCAAAAATAAAACAATGAAGTACCAACTTGCAGGTCGTGCTAAGCTGTGATCCAGCACCATCATTGGTCGTCTGTTACCCTTCATCTCCAACCTGTCCAGATCTGGATACAACCCTGAGAGACTTTGGAGATAGAGGGCTGATGCTCTTTGACAGATCATCGTAAATTTTTCATTGGTGTCCAGATGGGAAGCTTCACCTTTCGGATCTTTCTTTGAAGTGATGCTGCCTAGATTCTGAGGTAGACCCTTCACAGTATTTTCCTGATATATCTTAAACCAAACTATTCAAACTGATGTTCAGACTGCCTAAGGAATTGAAGTGAGAGTATGTAGTGGAGAATATAGTGAAAACACTGTAGTAACCATTATCCAAGGAGCAGAGTGTGAATGTATGAGGTGCCTTTGAGAACACTTAGCTTGGAGAATCAGAAGCTTTCCTTACTACATTCACCGAATTGTATCTTACCAAAAATATGCACGCTCGATGCTCCGTCGTGTGTGGGCCCCATAGCTACAAGTTCCCCTCCCTCGGTTATCTCATCCCACTTTAAGGAAACAACTGTGAAGCCAACAGGGAACATTTAATGGTGCACTTTAATTTGGTTGCATCTATTGTAAAACTGCAAGTTTATTTATTATTTGTTTGTTTTTAATTTTTCAAAAACAGTATAGAGCTTATGGAGATAAATCATTTAGCAGATGAGTTCACAGCTGGGTGTGCTACAATGTGTTTTGGTGGTCCAGAGCCAGACTAGGAGACCATTTGGTCTATGGCTCACCCTGCTGGGTAATAACACTACTCACTCTGCTTCTCCTGCACCCTCGCCATCTGGGGATTTAATGAGCCCAGAATGGCCTTGTTGATGCCAACCAATGGCAAAGCTCTCTCACAGTCCCCCTGCTTAGTCAAACCAGTGTGACTCAATAGTTTCATGGAAGTAGAGCTACGTGTCCCATACAGCGAGTTTAAGTGAGGCCCTGTTTGACATGCATACTGGTGGAGTTGTAAATGTCATCACTCGCTGTCACACGGACATTATACACACCAGTACATCCAATCAATGAATCTATAAAGAAAATAACATGGAAGAAACTTCATTTATCAGTGAAAAAAATCTCTGATACCCAATGTCAAATTCCTTAAAGTTTGTTTTTCCCAAAAAATCTTTCTTCCATTCAAGGCAGTCTGATAGGATTCTGAGCAGCGGAGGGGGCGGTGGCTGTTTACAGCTCCAAGTGTGATTGAAACACTTTCTCTTGCAGTGTGAGGCAAAAAGATCAATACTGCTTCTTGCTCATACCTAGCAGTTCTTTGAGTGGTTCTGGCTTGACATAGTAACAGCAACAGCTGCTGACTCACAGTGCATTGATGATGGTGAAATCCTTTCTATGATCGAGGACTTTAAAGTGACGCAGCTTTCCCTACAGGCCTGAGTAGGGCTCTGTTGAAGCACTCTGATGCTGTTTTTCAGGCTTAGAGAGGCAGCAGGGATTTAAAGAGGTAAGCATTTAGCAACAGAAAAATACAACGTGGAAAAAGTAAACCCTTGCTGTACATTTGTGAGTTTTTTTTTTTGCTATGGTAAGCCCTAGTGACATTTTTGAGTATGTGTCATTCAGCATTAAGATGGTGCAAACAAATTCAGAATACTAATAATTCTACTTTTTAAAGAAAAATAATCTGACCCATTTTAGCCTCTAAAATGTAACACTCTGACCCTTTACTTCCTAAATATTTTGTGTTTTGTTTACTGTCAGAAACTTTTTCACTTCCCTGGCATTTTTGTTTGACATGGTCAAGATGACTTGCTGAAGTTGAAGCTGAGCATCAGAATGGAAAAGAAAGGGAATCTATGTGACTGTAAATATTGCATGGTTGTTGGTGCCAGGCAGCGTAGTATTTCTGACATCTTTCACCACATCACATTATTGATGTGGTGAAACGGGAGCTTTCCATTATGGATGCGCTGCCAAGAAATCTTCGGCAATGTGATGCAATCATGTCAATATGGACAGAAATCTGGGGAATGTTTCCGACACCATGTTGAATCTATGCCACTAAGAATTAAGACAGTTTTTAAGGCAAAAAAAAGTTCCAGCCCAGTACTAGCAAGGTGGACCTAATAAAGTAGTCGGTGAGTGTATATATTGTTTGCTTTCAGCCATTTTCTATATTTTCTAATGTTTGGATTTCTGAGGCACAGAGACAAAGTAGAAAAATATGTTGGAATACTCAGAAATAATTTCTCTATTGTGGTCTGAAATTTTAAAATCACACATCTTTCCCGTTATTCTCCAATGACATTCGGTGTTGTGTGGATTCCAAAACATTTATGAAAATTAAAGGAGAAAAAAACTTTACTTTTTAGCAAATCTGAACAAAGAAAATGGACTTAAAGGGCTCTCATTTTTACTTTGAGGCTAGTGTGATCCAAATCAGAGAAGCAGTTAAGTAATTACAGCTCATTAACACAGAGAACACTTCTCTGAAAGGCCTCAGATATGTAGCCATGTAACCATAGGCAACATATATTTTTTCATAAAGATTCTTTGAAGGAAATGACAGCTTAAGTCTGAAACCAATGGACATCAGTAAAGAAAGGGTTTTGATGCTTTGGAAAGACTTTACTCTCGCCATCCTGAGTTCTTGTTAGTTTATGGGTCTTTTTTACTTTAGTTTTGTCTCTCAGTTGTTCCATTCCATTTTAATCAATAGAAAAGAGGAAATATTCTCAAATTAAAGGAGAGAACCTTCACTTTTAGCCCACATCGATCATATGACTGAGATTAGAATAAATTTAGATTAATTGCTGTAGTAATGAAACGAAACATTGCTGTATATGCTGATATTAGCAACTTAATATGATAAGCTACCACATACCTTAAATCAATTGTTGGGATGGCCCTTAATAGAGTGATAAAGATGAAAAATAGAAAATAAAATAAAAGCCCCACACAATGTTGTCAAACAATTTCCATTTGTATAACATTTTAAAGTTGTTTGATGCAAATTTTCCCAAACAGAAACAGGAGAGAGGAATCTGATCAGTGCCTGTCTTTCTTGTCTTTACACTGTACAGACTCCATCGATTCTCTTAGAAAGCAGCTGAAGACATTTTTGTACAGACATGCTTTTTATTATTATTTTTTTATTTTTATTTGGATGACTCGTTATATTTCTATTTCTTATCGTGCTGTATTGCACTTTGTGATTTTTATCTGTCAACATATGAATAAATTCAACTTTTATGCTTTTACAAAACATTTTCATTTTATTCTATTTCATGTGCCCTCATGAGGCCTTTTCCTGTGCCTTTAAGTCATGAAGACATCGTGAGCACAAATATGAGAGGAGAATCAAAGTATTTCAGAATTGTTCAGCACGACGGCATAGCTGAGGAGGAACCAATTAATTTTTTCTACGCCTCTTTTAACTGACACCATACAGATAGCGGCCCTGTCTTTTCAACTGTCCTTTAGACCAAAGAGACTTTGTCAATGCAATTTAATTATTTTTTCGCTGGTCACAAAGAGGGCTTGTTTATTGATCTTTTCTATTTCATTTGCCTTTGATTTTGTTTTCCCTTTGTGAAGCTTGCCAGTTACGCCCCAAAGAGGCAAATAGCTAATGAGGAGCTCTGTTTGTACCTGCTGCTTGCTAAACACTCCGTCACTTCAACAGAGCCTTGTTCTATTCTCAGCTGGCATAATGTGCCCTTCAGGAGACGAAAAACTCTGCTCCAATATCTGCACTGAGGTGATCTTCTCTATCTGCACCTCTTCCCAACTGAGACTGTAATTAACTTATACTGATTGAGTCATCAAGCCCACTCGACGTGTGTTCCCACTCATGTGAACCCCGTAGAAGAATCAGCATGAAACACAAGGCATACTGCTGTTTGGATGATGATGACGGGGCTGATAAACTCTTTTCTTCAACTTTCTACTGCATTTCAAACAGTTGGGCAACTGTGTGAATCGGAGAAATTAGAAATACACAAATGGGTTTAATTATAGAAACACTTACACATTCATATACAATCCATGTTTTTATCCAGAGAACTTTATAAGCAATAATTCTGCACTCTCTCTCTAAAACCTCATTGGCTCTGGCTTAATGCGTGGTACCATTCATACCAAAAGGTCTCTTTATTAGGCCAAATTATTAAACCTAAAAAAAGAGATTCAAAGTAAGCCTTTGTGTCTCACTCATGCAACTCACATGAAGTTATTTTTTAGCCTTGGGGCTCATCTGGGGTCAGATGGGGATTGTTAAAGTTGTTTCTGAGCCAATTATGAAGATAAAATCAACCATGTTTATTACCCTATAGGGGCTAAACTTCAGCTCAGCTCACTTATCATAAATCTGATTGAAGAAGTTTCTAGGTTTTTCTATGCTTTTCTCTGAAGTTTTATGTCTTGAAAGTTTATTTTTAGTTCAATCACACTTGTTCAACTTTTTTTTTTTAGAGAGAGAAAGGCTTTGCTTTTCAAAAGGGTAATACTGGGATTCTCAAAGATGGTATTCAGATGCACAACTTAGTGCTTGTTAGAAGAAACAGCTCTTTCTGCCACTAATTATTCCTCCATTATCTTGATTACCAAAATTATTCCTTCTGGTTTGTATTTCAGACTCAGGACATATCACCAGGAAGTCTGTAGGACTACCATAAATATAAAAAATCTGTTGCATTAAAATGTGATATGAAGGGATTCAGTCAAATTGTCCAGATGTGATTAGTTTAGATTCAACATGGATCACTGAGCAGAGTACCAATTTCTAATCAAACAGAGATCACGTTTTTCCTCTCAAAAATGGTATAGATTCCCCTGTGGGGGTTTTTTGGGGGGTAAAAATCACAGTTACAAAAACTTGAAATGTGAAATCCATCTATCCATTTTCTTCCACTTATGTGAAGTCAAATCATGAAGGAAACACATCCAGGCGGGAAACACACACATCACTCTCCCCAGTGACACTCTCCAGCTCCTCCTGGGGGGATCCCAATGTGTTTTCAGGGCAAAAGTGATATCATTTTTCATCTAGCCGGTTTTGAGTTTGCCATAGGGTTTCCTCCCAGTTGGTTTTCCTGAAAAACCTCCAAATGGATCTAACCAGATGCCTGAACCGACTAACTCATCTCTATGTGCAGGAGCAGCTGCTCTACTTCGAGTTCACTCCGGAAGCTTGAGCTACACGCTCCCTATCAATAAAGCTGAGTTTAGCTACTCTCATCCAGAAAATCTCTTTTCTGTTATCTTATTCTTTCAGTTACACCCCAAACTCTGTTGCTGTAGATGAGGGTTGAGACGAAGAAGGGCCATAAACAGACAGTAGCCGGTAACGTACAAACAAAGAAAGGGCGGGCGGTCTCAAACACCAGGAATATGAAACAAAATTATTCCTAAATATCTCACATTTGCCGCTTCACACTGAAACATTACACGTATTGCTATTTAGTTTAATGCTGAGAAACAAAGCAGCAACTTGATCAATAAATGGAAGAATGCGAGTCAATTAAGATTTAATGTTTAAGGTATTTCTGAAGATATGATTAGAAATATACATTACCAAAAAAAAGCTTTTAACTGTTGGTGGGAAAACTCCAGAGGATGTTATCTCATCTCTTGTTTTCTTCTTCCTATATTCAGGTTGAAGTGCTAATGTGTCGGGCTTGTCATGTTTCTTTAGCCAAAAAAAAGAAAAACAAATACAGGAAAGTGTAACAATGGACAGATTTTTACCTAGAACTGTATCAGCTGCACATACATATACATACCCTTCCTGTCACTTGTTGGCAGAACTGACATAAGTAAACAAAAATGTATTTGCAGCTGCATGTCTGACACAAAGGTACAGATGCGACATCTACAACAAATTCAACACACATGCCTCTGTGCTGTTAGAAGACTTATGAAGTGAAGCTTGAGAATCTGGGCGTTGTTTGGGAAACAGCCTGGAATGAAATTAGGAGAGACAGCAGTGAAATGAATCCTGGTTGGTCTCTCGCTCCAGTTAATCAGATAACAACATAAGGCAGCAGAGCATGGGGGAGTCTGTCAGCAGGAAGTTACACAGTCTTGAAACTTCTGGAGAGGCACAAAGATGGAGCAGGTACACAACAAATATATTTGAGGATGAAAAAGTGCCAGAGAATCCATGGAGGACCATTCATTTAATTACTTTTTGTTATGGATGCACCAGCAGGTGTCGTCAAAAAGAAAAAGCTAAATAACACACACCAAACAGTCCCTTACATGAATTATTCTTCCTGCTTCCGATAGTTCTTTGGACCAAAACGAAGTGTGACAACGAGAAGGTGAATGCAAGCTACATGATGAAAGCAGTTAGTAAGCAGTTTGAGCTCTGTCAAGTCACTCCCATTTTTTCTACATTAAGTCTGACACAGAAACACACATGGACATCTGCTGGTCCATACAATGGAAATGATGCTGTCATTAGCAATTTCTTAAAGGTGAGAGGCTATGATATATTCATGTATTATCTACCCTGGAAAATCAAGCGAATGGCACATTGACCCTGTCAGGATGACGAGCAGTCTCTCAGATATGAAACAGTGGGGGTCCCAACTCTAACACTGCCTTTGATATCGGTGTCACAGAGAGAACACTAAATGCTTAAAAGCCTCACACAGCAGATTGAACACAGGCTCAAAAAGGGAATCCATGTTTGATATACAGTGTCAAACAAATTATGTGACAGAAAGAACTCCCACTGCAAGATTAAATTAGTTTCTGATCATGACATTATTCTAATCAGCCAAATGAAGATGGTCATGTTGTCATTAAAGTAAGGACTAAAACCTTCTTATTCTTAAGAATAAAATACAGACATATGATTTTTTGACAGTTGATCAGACTATTTACAGATAAGGGTTGTGTTATATTACAGAAAGCTTGAAATCAAATACTAAACTGACCTCATGAGGACATTATTTTTCTGTTAATCAATTAATGAGCCTTCATAGAAAAGTTCTCCCGGAGCACCACATGCTTGCAACAGGTAAAGCGAAACCCAGTGTTAGATACTAAAAAAACCAAAAGAAAGCCAAAAGTATGCACATCCGTGCAACATTTCAGTGTCAGGCAGCGGCAAACCGAAGCAGTAAGGAGTCAGAAATTGATCAAATTCAATGTTTATTATGAAATGGCAAAAGAGGACCAAGTCCTTCTGCTTAGACCCTCGTCCTCTTAGCTAAATAATCAAGCAAAGAGCAGGAATGAAAGATTTTTTTCTTCTTAGCAAATTTAAAATGTATTTTTTATACAAATAAAAACATCTGCCTATACATTATATACTTGCTTACAATCATGTACTTAACTTTTAGTGACTGAGAAATAACATAATTTGTAAAGATATGACAAAATGTAATGTTAAAAAAGCTGCCATAGATGAAAAAAGCTTTAATTATGGATCATGTGTCACCTAAGATGAAGGGTTAAGGATGTGTTGATGTGTTGACATTTGTTTTCTGCACAGTATCAGGTTTATCTGCATCTCCAGACAGCCTTAGTTTATGCATCCAAAGCTACTTTGTTCATATCAGGAAGATTCTCGACTCCACTGCCTCCTTTTCTTTTCCATTTTACAACCATTTTACTCCAGTGTGCATCATTCTTCCTTTCCCTTCTGTTGCAGATTATATGCCTCTTGAAATTCTCAATCTGTACCTGCCTTAATGCATTTCCTCGCTCCTCTGAAGCTCAAGATAAAGGAAGATATCTATACCTCAAACTATGATTGAGCATACGACTTAACGTCTAAACACAGAGTAATATCAGACTAAAAGATTACAGATTTTGATCCGCAGCACATTCATTAAAGTGTTAAATTGCTGAATCTGTCTTCCAACCATGCTTCCTTTACCTCTTCATCCCTGTGTAATGTCATGTATTTCTCAGAGTAGGAAAGTGGCAAAACGGCTTCAAATCACTGTCAGCCCTGACCTTTTGTCTGAAGACTGGCCCACATGCACACACAGTATACTGCTAGTGTGCATGAGTTTCAGCGAATATTATGGGCGTATATGAGTATACTCCATCTCGACATATGAAAAAAAACACCATAATGAGAATGCGGTGGTCATTATTCCTTCATTTCTCCTGAAAAAGCAGCTAGTTTACAAAAATCTATCTGCAAAAGGTCACATGTCCAACACTTTGCATTTTTAGTTTTATTGTGCCCAGCCCTCCTTCTGATACTCTCCCCTCCACTACTGCCATCTTTCATCCTTGTCTGTCTTTGTCTGAATATTTCTCATCAGACAAACAGAACCTATCTTGGTTTCCGGAGCAGCCACGGTGAGCAGCTATCAGCCTGTCACAACTTATCTGAGTTTATGTCTTCTATCTGGGAGGAAGAGACAGATATCCAGTGGAATCATGGGCCAGTAGATTCTAAGCCATTTGGTTGCAATGATTTAAAAAAAGAAAAAGTTACAAAAAATGTTTTACAAAATTTTCTGTTTGCGGCCCTCATTAGGTCAGTTTGAATGAAATTCTGGCTGTAATGGTTGTTTTACAAATGCTTATCATCACATCCAGGCTGCTCTCACAAGCGCATGATTTCCTACAAAAAACAGTTCACGGATATTCATTCATATTCCTATGAAATTCTGAGTCAATCAATGTCCAAGTCACTGAAGGCTCTGTCGTGTTTTCTGTGGGGCTTTTCTGGCAAAAAAAAAGAAAGAAAAAAAGGTTTTTAATATCTTTTTCACATTTTCACTGAATTAACTGGTACACAATGGAAGGTTTGTTTTCTAATAACCTTATTTTTGTGTCACTATTTTTATGTCATCAGATCATTTTTAGTGAAACCCACTGACTAAATAAATAAATGTATCCTCCTGTTATCAATTCACTGCTAAAATTGGTAATAACAAGAAGTATTGTCGGACACTGAACAACCAATGAGGTGCTCACATTGAACAGGCTCCCGATTCAAACCTTCTCACTTAATTGAATGGACATGATCAGGTTATCATTATTATCTGAAAAGCCTGAAGCACGGAGACATCAATGTTAAACGCAATATAGCACAACATGAATCTGATTATGACTGTAAGGCTTGTATAATGGACGTTATTATGGGGGAACGGTGACATCTGGTTAGTTTGCCTCCTGGACGGCTCGGGTGAGGGTTTTCAGGGCATATCCAACTGGGAGGAGAGTCCGGAGAAGATCCAGGATGCGCTGCTTGACTGAGGGACTACTTTTCTAGACCGGCATGGGGCTGCTTCAAAATCTTCCTGTACAAACTGGGAGAAATAGCCAGATGAGCAGGAAGGAAGAAGTGGCTGGGGAAATGGAAAGTCTGGCGTCTCCACGACCCAAACCTGGATTAGTGGAAGCAAATGGATGGCTGGATGGATATTAGCCGTGAATTGACACATGCACACAAGCAATGATGTTATTGTAGAGCAAAACTTTCATAGTTTACCAAGAAATTGTCATTTTTTTCTCATAAACTTCATCAAGTGAATGCATATTATGCATAGTTTGCTGTCAGTGTTGAAATCTTTCTGACTAGGATGAAAGAAGGCGCTGGCGGTGCAGGCGCACTGATCTTTTTTTTGTACTACAGGCTACTTGTTAGACATGTAGATAGTTAACAGGTCTATTAAAGACAAAATAGATATTTTGAATAGGGAATACTGGGCAGGTTTTTTTCACTTCCTGATATCATAAAAATCAAATTTGATTTTACATTTTTCTATAGTTACTTTTAAGAGTTCAGTAATTGAGCCGCATATTTGATACAAACTGGTGTTTTTCCTGCTGATGGGATTAACACATTTTTATTCCCTGATACACTGCATACTTGGGTGGGGAGAAATTCTTAAAAAAAACAAAATGAAATAATCAATTGAATGATTTTAACTTGCTGACCCTTACCATGACACACTGGCCTTGTGTGAAGGCTGTTTGAAAATTGACAGATGATCACAAACAAGTATTTTAATATTTGTATGGCTTGCGACCAGATGAAATCAGACTTTCAGCAATTATTTGGCACAGCTACTGCTCTGATTGATTAAAGTTCAGGAACAGCGGAATCTTTTTATTATCAGTGCAACATGTGTACCAGGGTCAAAGTATCCAGGGCTTAGAAATATTTTAAATTGCTTATTACCTTTAAAAAAAGCTTTATATTACACTTTTAATCTTTCTTTTAAAGGGAAATGGGAAACCTTGACAGTAAACCAGGGTTCAAGAGGTAACTTAATTCCTAAATCAAGACGGCTTGAATAATTCTGCCCTTTTCTTTATCTGGAAGGTTAATAAAATTGGGTCTTATTTGGAGCGTTCTAATCAGAAACAGTGAAGTGGAGTAAATGAGGACAGATATTGTAAATCTTTGCCATCAGTAAGTCCTATTCATTTCCCAAGATCTCCCATAATCCCCGTCTCTCCGTCTTAATTAGCTGATTACAAGAGGAAGTGGAGAAAAAAAATTGGGAAAAAAAGTATTAGATTTGACATCATTTCTGCTTCCTAAAACTTGGACGTGCATTGAGATCCTTTTTTTCTTCTAAGATAAAAATCTCGATTACAGTCCTTTTTCTTTTTTTTTAAACTTGTCTTATTCAGCATTGTAGCAAAGTATAGGTATAAAGGCATAATTCAATAATATATATATATAATATAATATATATAATAAAATATATTTATAGGTATAAAGCTCCTCTTGATAATTTGAATTATTTTTTCTTTTTATTTCTTTTTGCTTGTTTATTACTAAATTTAGACAATATTGCTGGAACCAACCGGAGGGGACAGAAAGATGATATAGAGAGAACAGAAATGAACGCTTCTGCCCACGAGGCGGCAGAGGGAGGCCCCAGTCAGAGCCCCCCACAGCCATGGTGCACAAGCCCCGGCTGGCCAAGTTAAGCAGCTGCAGGCCCCGCCGGTCACTGGCCACCCAGGGCGGACAGAGCGCAGGGCCCACAACAGCTTGCTGCAACAGTGATGCATGATTAAGAGTTTTGCAGAGATATATCAACACATAGCAAGGAAACGACAAAGGATTGAACACCATAGTTAATCTTTATTGAAAAAAGCTAAGGAATAATAATAATGGATTAGATTTATACAGCGCTTTTCACGACATATATAGCCACAGCTGCCTGGGGCAGACCGACAGAAACATGGCTGCATGCCAATTTGCGCCAACGTTAGCCACCGTCAAACATTCATACACATTCACACACCACTGGGGGAAGTGTCGACACAACGACAGTTGACTGGGGAAAGCAGGATTTGAACCACCAACCTTCTGGTTATGGGATGACCTGCTCTACCACCTCTACCACTGCTAACACTTAACCAACCTCTAATAAAGTAGTCGGTGCATACTAGAGGTGTACATCACAAGTTTTATCAGTGTCTGACTTCACCATAGTTACACATCATACCTTTGATAAGCATTTTCCTTATCAAATTAAAATCAGAAATTTTGGTTGTTAGTACAAAGCAAATGTAAACAATTCAACATGTTTTTTCTAAAGAACCAATGTTTAGTGTATGATGTTTGATTTACATCAATGCTATTGGCTCTTTAATCATTGAACACATGTAAAAAGATTTAAATTAAAATCTGTTGCCTTTCCTTGCAAGTGCACCAAATCTGCAAACCGCCTGTGAGATTATTTATATAGTACACTACAAATGAGAATCCCATTTGCAACCCAGAGATATCTTCTCACCAGCACAATGAAGATTTATAAATAAACAAATCTGAAAAGTAAAAAATTTTAATATTGAACACATCCATAAAAGGTACGTGCAGTACAAAAGCTGATCACAGTTCTATATTTATCTGCTGGAAGCTGTTGGTTGATGTCAAGTAATGAATGTGACCTGGTTTAATACGATAAAACATCTTAAATGCAAAGTAAATCAGTGTTAATGCATAGAGATAAACCTGCTAGTTGGTGGGTCTTTACACACAAACTTGGCAACATCAAAAACAGCAGGAATTTATCAGACACAACATTGAGATATATAGGCTACAGGCCAGGGTATCATTTGGGCTTATTCTTTACTTTTTATGAGAAGTAAAGAAAGGAAACCGGTAAATGTAATTTCTGCAATCTGGCTTCACATCACCACCTAAAATATAGCCGAGTAGCTAAACTACTCCATCTCTAAATTTCTAATGTAAGTTATTTTCCATAAAGATGAGCAAATTGCTTCAACAGGAGAAGTGTTATACAGTTTCCATTGTTTGGATACACAATCAAATATTTAGGAATTAGCTCCCAGATCTGTAGACTAAAAAAGCTATGTAGTATAGACTGTATACAAGAAGTGGTATCACCATTTTGAATAATGTGAGTTTAGCATTTGGCTATATTGCTCCTTTAGTAAATAGAAGTGACTGATCTATGGTGGAAAAAATTAATACATTGATAAAGTAGACAGAAATATGTTTGTGGACTTGTATTATTCTAAAAATGACTAATTAGGAGTGAATCTAATTAAGTAAAACATTAGTTGTGGTTTAAAGCTACTGAATTCTTTTTAAAACTGCAACAAGCCAGAGACATTTTACAGCACCCATCCATCCATTGCCATTTATCTACCGTCAGGTCACGGGGACAGCAGTCTGAGCAGAGAGCCCCAGATTTCCCTCTACCTGGCCTCTTCCTCAAGCTCCCCTGGGGGAATCCAAGGCCAGAATCCTAGTCTGTTTGCATGGAAAGTCCACTGCGTTTAGGGAATTGTGAATGCGCGAACAGATTCCAATTCAGATCAAATAAGCGGACTCAGTCCGCCAACAAACACAAGTTGCTGTTCGCTTCAAAAGTCTCAGTTCGCTTTGAGCTGACCAAATACAGCAAGCGGACAACAAAACAAGTTGCATTGTGGGTTCAGTACACGGCTTTGTGGGTAAACACAACCAAAACATACATCATACACATTTGTGGGATGATAGCTGCCTCTGGGCAGGAGTAATGACTTGCACTCAGACATGGAAGAATACAGGAAAGGTTTTGATAGAAATAGAAATTCCTGCCCAGGGAAACTGTCCCTGTCCATGCGAGGTGTGTCATCACCCAATGACCATATGATGGTATTCTAAATTTGGCTTCTGGTCTCAGATCTTGTGGCCAGGTTTATCTTCAAAATAGTCTGTGCTCTGTATGTCCACCCCCCGAAAAAAATAATAATAATAGCCTGTTATTTTTACCCTATAATTCTAAAAGGGAAACCACTGAAGCGTTTAGTTGAAAAGGGATTTTCTAAACATATTGCTCAAAATGTAAATTGATGAGACAAGAGACAGTAACATTTTAATCAAGAACTAAATACATGGAAGGATACAGCCTCTCTGCGGTCTCAGAAGCCTCACAAAACACTAAAGTCAATCTGAGAGGAAAATCTTGATTAAATGTTTACAACCACTTTTCCCTGCACTGGTTTAATAAGGATAAGGGTTTTATTAATCTAAATTAATTAACACAGGAATTAAAAAGAGATACACTTTAGTGAGAGCATTTACCCAAGGATTATAGTATTCTATTTTTACAAGAGAATTGGCATTTGTTGATTTATTTTTTTTAAAGATTTTCAAGAACATGTTGGTTACAGTGAGAGAACATTTCAGCAAACTGTGCCAAGAGGCATTTAAACTTGTGGAAATCCTTTTTATTATCTTAGAAAATGCTAATTAGCTGTATTGCTTAGATGAATAAATTCAACCTTGAAAAAATTAAGAACACTTTGGTTCATTGGTCCAAATTAGTCATTGATCCAAGAGTGTAGAATCATAGCTATAAAAATGCTATGAAACATGCATTATCAGGCTCATGGCATATCTATTTTTAAAAACAAATATTCATGCACCGGCGCACATAAATGCTCAAATTCAGACTTTGATTGATAAAATTTAATGCTGTTTATTTTCAGGGATTAGATCATCTATTTTCTTCAAGATTTCCAGCTTGAAATTTCTTCACACAGTGGGCCAAGATAAGGCAGCTACATCACTGGATGCGTGTCTTTCTTCTCTTTAAAAGTGAACTTCTAGTGACTCCGAGTCCCTTTACTCACCCATAAATTAATCAAAACTTTTAGTGAAGGCCAAAAAAGAGTGAGAGACGAGGGAGGCTAAAGCCAAGGATGACTAGAGAGAAAAAATACAGTGAATTTGTGTGTGTCAGAGAAGATGGAGGGACGGGACAGATAAAAGAAAAAACATTCAACAAGAAAAAAAAAACATGCAGGCAATGGCTCTAATCAAAATTAGTTCAACCATTCTTGAGATTAGCAATACATAACTTAATTAGGGGATGTTTAACTTAATTTGTAGCACAGCTTAAACTGAATCACAGTTTAGTGAAAAAAAAGAGAAAATAAGCAGAGTAGCTTTAAGATCAAATCAACTTTATTGATCTTTAAAGAAAAAAACTGAACTGGCAGCAAAACTAATCTGAAAGAGGTTGGCAAGGGAAAAAATTAAGAAAACTGCAAGCAGGTCATTTATCGAAATTATCTCACCGAACAAAACAAAGAAAGATTACTGAACTGATGTCATGTTGTGGCTGAAACAATTATTTATCTCAGAGCGTTTTAATTTCTCACTTTTGAAGCTGTATTTTCATAAAATTTACATCACTCTTATGCATTAGGAAAATATAATTTATGAGTACCAGAGACTCTGGCTGTTGTTGAGTACATGACTGCAGCACATCAACAAGGACAATTCCACGTATGCTCTCCTGAACCCAATCTACTTGCTGATATAGATTTATAGTAACCACGTGATGTAAACACTATTAATTATGCAATGTACTCTGGCTTGCATCATTATTTCACTTTACTATTTTAAGTCCATTAAAGCCAACATTGCATGACAGCATAATTTATATGTTTTATAATAGATATGGAGCCAATAAGAGATTGATAACACCAGGAACTCATCATACATTACAATGATGACATTTACTTCTAATTTATGGCTGAGGCATTAACATATGGAGTCTCAAAAGACTCTTCAGATGACAGCTTAACGATTCATAACCGCACAAATGCAGAAAAAAACCCACGATAATGTCATGTAACAGATGTTTGTTATCATTTTGTTGTGTGTTATTTACGAGATTAGCCATAATGAGTACCATATTGTTCACAAAGACAAATACTGAATTCCCCAAAAAGCAAGGCAGTCTTGGAAACATGCAGCTCCCTCTCACCAAGTTTGCCTCACATTTACCCCAAGGCCTCAACTGAAACACAATATCAGCATGGCCAAGTTTTTTTTGTTTGTTTTTTTGCATTTTGACAAAGACTTTACTCCTGAGTAGTCTGCGTAAAGGTCATGGCACAGCACTCTAAAACTTGATTCACACAATATTTTGTACCTCTCAGAGAGCATTGATGCGATGAAAGATGTCAATGCGTCCTACACAGAACCAAATCCAATAACAACACACAATACAAGTTGGCCACTCTCACTCAGCTGAATTGTCTTGCCCAGAAAAACAATAGCAGATCTAGTAGGAACCTTTAGATCAGTTTATTTTTGTAACCAAGAAACTGCTGGTATTTTTGAGACATGGAGTTGTTTATTTCAGAGATTCATATTTCCGAGGCAAAGGGATGGCCACAATGTCCTTTCTCTTTTACCTCCAATTTTCCTGCCATAACAAAAGTCAGAATAAGTATTTTCTACTCCATTGGGCTGTTTGGTAAGATCTCAGATAACATCTGGAATTTGTTTTTTTTTTATGAAAATAATTTCAGTTCAGTATTTGGTTTAACCCATTTGTACCAGACAAATAAATATGTATTTTACTCAGTCTTCCCTCCAAGTACCTACACTTTATACACAATTGGAGAGCTAAGATTACATTTGAATGATGTAGGCTACAATCATAACTGTAGTCAGTGAACACTCCAGTAGCAGATTATACTGCAACAAAAACAGTCCTGTTACATCAGCAAGGGTCAAATATAAGTAGTCCGGTAAAATAATTGGTCCACAAGAAGTTTTTTATTCATAAGAAACCCGTTTTAGGTGAAAATTAAAGAAGTTTGAGGGGTTGAAAAACCAAATAAGCTTAATTAGGGAAAAATATATATACAAAGCCATAGTTGGAGGTGGGAGTGGCACTGGGTGCTTTCAGCTGAAAAGTGATCATATCCATCTGCGTTTCATTGAAAGGTAAAACGGTTTAGACTGGGCTGATGTAATTACATGTTTGGCTGTTACTTTTTCCTCCTAGCCCGACTTTCGTAACATTTCCTCTCAATTTAGCAAATATCTATCAAAATGGAATATGCTGTTCTGTTACTTCTCATATCTCAGTTCTCTCTTTCTTAATCCCAGTTTAAAGCAAGTCACATTAAAACTAGTTCAATACTTCCACTTAACCACCCTCTCTCACCAGCCAGTTGGAACCTTTTGTTCTCTTCTGTACCTTTTGTTTAATTTCATTTCAACGTTGACTGATTTTGAAGGGTGCTGTTATGTGCTTTGGCTTGAAGTTGCCCAGGCTGTCAGAATGGGTAAGCAGCTTTCTAGAAGTGAGAGAAAAGTGGAAGTGTGTGGCGCCACACACACACACACACACACACACACACACACACACACAAAATGTCATGACCGTGCAGAATAATCCGGATTCTGCAATGGCGTAGTGCGTGCAGTTTAACTGCGGATATGATGCTGTGTGACCAAGGACATTCAGGCTCTCCTCTACATAAAGAGTTTAAGTGAGGGCTCAAAGGGTTGTTCCTGGGTGTTAAAAACAAACTACAACCTGCCTGGACAGGGGCATGATGTCAACTTTTACCAACAACCCACAATCACCGTGGAAAGGTCTACTCTGTCCAAAGGAATGGGGGAACAAAAAACACCATTCAGTAAAGCATAAGAATTTGCAGGGTAATGATATGTCATAGATTCAGCTTAGGGTAGAAATATACAGCATCCTCATTTCCACCCAACTTTAAATCATGCTTCATTCACTATACCTCGAAAATAGGAAGCTGAAACTCTTGCATTTACTATGAAGCGCAGGCTAATGTACATCAAGGCTGTTGTTATGCAGACATTTATAAAGCTTATTTTAACTGCAAATTTTTGAATCAGCACTTTCATAGTTCAATGAAAGAAATTAGCTAATAATGCTCTACCAAAACATTGTCAAATAGATAATTAGGGAATTTTAGTTCTTCATGGTAAGCCATTTCATTTTATTCATTTTTTTCTAATGAGTTCCAACAGAGCAAAATCAGTTTGCAAAAATACAAAAAAAAAAAAAAGAAAATCTGTGAAACATATTCTATATGAGAAACCATTCTTAATCCATTCCTAAAAGCTTAAAAAACTTTTAGGAATGGATAGACAGTAATGACAGTGATGCCCCTTATTGAGACGATAAGTATACCGGAGGAATTCCGTGATGGTTTTGATGGGTGATTACCTGCCAGCTGGGTGTCAATTCAACTGTTCTCATCCATGTTGCTATATTGGCCAACCAGAGCCATCTGAGTTCTGACTTGTGATGACCTAAAGAAGGGCTCAGTTATAACGCTGTGGCTCAGCTAGAAGAGGAAAATGTAAATATTTCAGAATAAAACTGCCTGAAAATAATTTTCTTTTTATTTTAGTATGTGGTACAGCTGTCAAGATGCAACAATCAAATCTCAGTACCAAAATACAATTTTTTTATAACACAGAGGGAAAACATTTTTGAAAATTGTAATCCCAGCACATTCGTCGAACTGCCATTGTCCTGCAGCGTTCCAAGGCTGAGAAACTGCCTTGAAAGAAAACACAGAGGGCGAGAAAATGAAGGCAGGGGAAGCTGATCCACCATCAGTTTTTAATTAATCAAATGAAACAGAAGACAATTTTCCAACTCTAAAGGCCATAATGTATGATGGAAATCTAACATTTATGTTCAAATTATGCCCACCTGTGCTTAAAAAACAACTCAGAACATCAGTTTGTAAACTTCTAATTTGAAAAAGACATTGAACAATGTGAGAAGATTGTATATTGTATAATATAATATTGGATAATATTTCTGCATTTTACAGCATTTTTTCTTGCTTTATAAAGAAATAAGTTGAAAATAGCTGTTTGACAAAAAGAAAAAGCCTGTTTCACTTAAAAAGATTGTTCAGACAAAAATAACATTTTCGTCCTCGGTCCACACATCAGTTCCACATGCATCAATTTGATGTGATAGAATTTAAGGTCTTGATTTCATTGCAAGACAACACTATAATTTCTTTTCTTTCTCAAGTCCAGTTTTTCATTCTCGCTTCAAACCAAAAAAAAAACAAAAAACAGAAATGATCTGAACTAGTTCAAAACTGAAATGGTGAACTCTGAACGTAAACTGTTCATTTTAACCTGTGAGAAACTGAATTTTAAGTTCATGTGAAGCATGAACTTGCACAACACTAAATTTCTCATGTCCCAGACCAGCTTCCTTTTTCAAATATTCCCTTCAGAAGGTTTACTATGCACTCTACAGCCATTTGTGACAGTTTCCCTTTTTGGTTTTAGCCAAATGGTTTTAATTCTATGTAAAAAGATGCATTTTCCTTCCACTATTTTTAACTGCTAAAAGATTAATTTATTTTATACATTTTAAGATGTACATAATTGTACTTGATGATGGAAGTGGTCATTTTTGAAGACGTGTCCTGCAGTAGTACATCATAGCTAAGTGATCCCTCTGAGGGACTACAGTTAAAAGACATGCTCTTCAGGGTCAGGCTCTATAAAAGAGGTTCATATAATTTACAACCCTGCAAGATATTTTGAGCGGTAACTATTTCTTTACCGCAAATCAAGACAAATAGCTGAAGAAATAACAACAGACTTTTGAGAAAGAGGAAAAAAATCTACCTGGTGAATGCGGAGTACTCAAAAAAAAAATTAATAAGGGGGACAAAATGGACTTGTGAATGGAAGGACACCTCAGTCCTTTTGGAGGACACATTAATGACTTCCTAATGTTTTAATTCCCATGGTGAAGTGAAGATCAGGATAATATTACACAGGCTATAGAAAAGAGGGTGCTTTGTGCCTTGGAATTGTCACATTTTGATTTGTGTATCCTTAGGAAAACACAGCAAGGGCTTGCATTCATTTCTGCATTATTCTTTTGTGATATATTTTGCTTTATATGCACATCCAATATGCATGCTTCCCTGGGAGGAAAGATTGATAGTGGATGTCAACCCAGGATGACACATGGAGCCTGTGGAAAACTCTGTCACTCTGTCTGCATCATCCTTGGCTCCCCAAGGTGGCAGCTTCAAATCCACATTTCTCACTAGCGTTGAGTAACAAATGACAAGGCTGCCATTAAAACCCTTGCAGCTACATTCCCTGGATACGGTCTAAACTCTGTTAATAAATGGTTAACTCAAGGCTTTAAACACATTAAACTTTACTCCTACATGCCCAGATTTTTACACTTACATTTAGCTGAGCTAATGAAAATAATGATAAAATAAATGAATAAAATTACCATTTGAGGTTCAATGATAATGAACACAGTATTTGTCATGCTAAATTGTTCATTTGAGTGTCACTAATGAGTTTAACTTAAAAAGACAGCTTGTGATGGAGACAGCAGTTCAATCTTCTCCCTTTCCATCCTCCACCGTAAATCCCCATTAATTCAGGAACCTCAGACTTGCTCTTCCTCACCTGTCCACCAGCCGTCACTGTTGAGTACATTTTCTCCTGAAGCCAAAAATCCTCCAGGCCTTGATTATACCCCTAAAAACTAATCTCACTCATGCTTTCCCCATGTAATTAAACTCTTTATGCCTTGAAATGGCATAAAGAAATGTGATTTTATACTATAAACAGCAACTTCTTTGGAACTAGTTGCCCCTCTTGTCAAAAAAGATTTGGTAGATAAATGTGCCTGCATCGTAAAATCAACTAAAGACTTAAAACTGAAAAATTACTTTTTACTTGAACTTCCAACTGCTTTCAATGCACCAACAAGGGATAAGATGAAAATGGTCTTTTTTAGATAGCTTTGTTAGCAGTTGACACAATCGTGTATATAATGCGGTTGACAGGTGGTTGTAGTACACAGCAAACTCTTTCAAGCCAGGGACAGAAGCAGCTTGAGATATGCAATCAGTCTGAGGAGAAACTCAGTGATGAGACAAAGCAAAACAACCAATACTTCAAAAGTCACTAGGGATGTTGTCTCTCTGTCTTGGTTCAACAGGAAACTTTATAATGGCTGAGAAGCATGGAACACAAGTGAATGCAAATGCATTTATATGGGACATTTCTTACACAATGGGCTGTAAAGACGAAGCGAAAAAGGCCCATTTGCACAAACACACAAAACTGATGATAAGAGTAAATTTGTGCTTCTCTGCTTTTGTAAGTAAACATTAGGGCAGCAGAATTGAAAGTTTATAATCATAGCAATGGCAACATGTGCAACATACATATCTCAAAACATAACTGGAATATTGCAAAAACATTTTGACATGAAATATGACAAGGACATGTGAATCGAGGATGGCTGCCTTTCACTCAGAGGAAAATCTGTTCTTGTGCTTGTGCTACTAACAAGCATGCAAAGGTGCATAAGTGGAATTCAGAATATGTTAAAACACCTGAGATTAACAACATGTATTAGAGATGGAATACAGAATTTTTGCCATTGTCTCAGTAACGCACACCCTATCGAAGGTTAATTCGGCATCCATCTTGCATCCTACCTGCACGAGCTCTCCAGCCAGTAAGAGACAATGTTATCTTGACTCTATCTTATGTCTTGCCCCTTCACAGGCTCTCTTTTGTTTCATGTCTTCTTCAAATAATGTCTTCTTGGGTTTCTTTGCTAAATCAGCCATGGTGCGTGTTCAAATTGAGCAGTGTGTTTGTATCCGATTGCTAGCATGTGATGCATGCGGAAAGCCCAACTCCGCTCCAATGTCATGCAGCAGCCCAGATGAAAGAGTTTTATAGTGCAGTTTCTCAGCCTTGGGGCGCTGCAGGGCCGCCACGGTTCTAGAAATACATACAGTAGGTATCACTGTCCCATCAAACAAGTCCGGAATGCAGGGTTTTAAGGTTGAAAGTGATGGAGTGGGTCTTTAAAATATTGTAACAATTACAACATCACTGAAATATTCAACAATGATTTTGTTCATTGCATCTTTTCCTAATATTGTGCAGTCCTTGTTTACAAGGGTTTAGTCTTTAGTCTCCACACAATTTCCTGCATCTGACCTGATCACTTGCCTACTCAGACAAAAGCATAATTTGAGAAGTCAAATGAAGTCACCAACAAAAGTGCCTTCCTGTAATTGATATGAAATATATCAGCATTCATTCCTGCACTGACCTGAAATCTTAGTATAGTCACGCTACCTATTATGTCACTGAGCATGTGTTCCTCCACTACCCATGAGTTGTCCTCCTTATCTCAGTATTTTTTTCTAGTGAGCCGGATAGGGTTACAAAATCTCATTGTCTCATTTTGGATGCAACACTCTCAAATGACACTAACTTTACCAGCTTCACTATGTTCCAACTTCAACTGTAAGAAAGATTTTGAGGAAATGTATAACTGACCACGTAGTTATTATGCTAATCTCAATCATTTATGGAAAATAAGAAATAAAACAGATAAAGAGACATAATGTCACCCCAACAGCTTTTATCATTACTGTATCAGGGAGTGTAATATTAAAGGTTGAATATGGAACATTTTTATCAAAAGCTATATTAAAAAAAACAAAAAAAAACTCCACGAGGCATTTAGAGGGGTGCAGAATGAAAGTACAGCATTTCCTTAAAAAATTATATTTAGCCTGAAAACATAAATTTTGACGCTGTTATGTTTACATCTACCAGCCAATAGGGGGCCGCCATTGCCGGTTGCCAAATACGGTCTCTATGTTCCAATAGTATGTTCAGCACAGCTTGGCTGGCACTGGGAGAAATGGCGGAGTCGGCAAGTCAAGCAGCTGCGTCTGAGCCCCGAAGATAGCGTTATCCGTCTCAGAAGAGGAGTGACAGGACAATAGCAAAAATTAGAGTAAATTTAGGTGAAGCCTAAACTAGATGGACCCACGTAAAAAATTTCCACGGCATCAAAACACACGGAAATGGCTACTTTTCTACTGGATCTGTAATCTAACTCTCTTGCTAACTTGGCAAACGCTAGCTGGCAGTTAAACTCCTCTGCAATACTTGTTTTCATTTTATGACGTTGGTCCTAGTTATGAGATGAACGATCATGGTCCATCAACCTCCAGACCTAGTGAACGGAGGAAACGGAGGCAGCTTAAGCCTCCTGTCCTGTCCAGTATTGCTGGCTTACTTTCACCATTGCGGTGAGCTGCCAAAGTAAGATTGTCAGAAATTACGTGCATCTAATAGATAATTGATAGCAAGGCTAACGTTAAATACTGCTGTAAAATAAACTTATGAGTCAAAATTAGTCCTTACCCTGTACGACATGGTGCCGGCTGGTCACTTGACGTATCGGCAGCGAACTCGGCAACCTAACACCTGGAATTATTTTTCTGCAGTTGCAGCTGCAACACTAGATGTTGCTAGTGTGGCCGTATTCCTTTAATTACACCTCTACTATGAAACTGATGAAATCATGTTTTTCATCTCTTGGATGTAATAAATTCCACAGAGGAGGCATTAATGATAGGATGTATGACCACAGAATAATTTATTCTATCTTAACTTCAAGATTTTACTAATATAACATTTCTGTCGACCTTCCTGTGTTTGTGTAAGTGATTGCTGATATGATCCAAAAAATGAAAACTGGATAGTTGACTAGTCGTAACCAACTAAGTCGTCTGTGGCCAAAACTCTTCCAGATATAAAAAAGGTTTTCATCTGCGACTGGATCCTCAGGTGCAGAGATAACTGCACTACAGGTAACTATTTCAAAATTGTGTATGTGTGTACTTTCTTCTATGTGCCTTTTAAGACGTTACTTATCCCAAACGGTGCTCTACCACCTATCGAACAAAGCCGGTACTGCAGTTTTAAAGCTCAAAAGCTTCTCGCTCCCCACAGAGTTGTTTGTCAATTTATAGCACTGGGTGCCCAAGTCCAGTCCTTGAGATCTACTATTTTGCAACTTTTAGATGCTTCCTTTCTCCAACACACCTGAATCAAATGGCTGAATTCCCTTATGCACATGACATTCAGCTCTGCAGAGACATGGTAACGAGCCTTTCATTTGATTCAGGTGTGTTGGAGAAGGGATGTATCTAAAAGTTACAGGATGGTAGCTCTCTAGGACTGGACTAGGTCCACACATCCAGTTGCATCTATTTGATGTGATAGAATTTAAGAGACCTCACTGTAAAAATGGTGGTAAAAATACAAATGGCAGAAGCCATGTATGTGGACCCACAGCAGGTAGATATAAATGTCTCATTCTAAGATAATACACACATAACAGTCATTTTAGTAAAGTGATTAGATTGCCAATAGAAATAAAAAAAATTGTATATAATAAAAAACTGTCACTGATCTTTGATTTTGTTAGACACTTCATCTTTAAACAAGTTTGGCTAAGTGTCATTATTTGTTCCTAGTCCAACATTGCAAAACCCAACCAGGTGTAAGTTCTACTTTTTGTGGAATGAGCTATAAAAAAGAAGGGAAAAAATAGTCATTAATAGCAAATTCAAAGCAATCAAGGAATCTGAATTATTGCAATCATTGATGTGTAGTAACCTGTTAGTTAAAGATTGTTGGGATCCAGGGTGTCCTCCGCTGTCGTCTACCACTGTCGTCGGTCCCTCTGCAGTCCGTCTTCGTATACACCACCCGACGTTCCATGTCTCTCAGGTCAAGCCGGTCCTTACCAGCGCTTTGTGCCCTCCTTCCGAGCCCCCTCCACCCGTCCAGGTCGTTGATGGGCGCCCTGCTTATGACGTCCGTCGGATTGTGGCTTCCCGTCGACGGCCATCTCATTGATTGGGATGGCTACGGTCCGGAGGATTGTTCTTGGGTGCCTCAGTCCTTCATCTTGGACCCCGGCCTTGTTGCTGCTTACCATGCTTCTCTTCCATCTTGCTCTTCTGGGCCGCTTGGTGCGGGCCCTTGGGGTGGGGTGGGGTGGGGGGGTGTTGGGATCCAGGGTGTCCTCCACTGTCATCTACCAGAGGTCCTCCTGGAGCGCAGCTTGCAGGAGGGTGAAATCTCCAGCAGGTGTGCAGCTGCACACCTGCATCTCATCCTAGTCATCAGGGAAGGATAAGAGGAGTCTGCTGCCAGCTCTTTAGTGCCTGAGTGTTAACCCTCATGGTAACTCCAAGCCCTCTGTAATCATTTGTGCCTTTGACAAGTTCTGTGAACTAACCCCTGTTTCCTTCTTTAGAGGAAAAGCTCTGACTCCTGGATCAGCTTCCTCTGTGACTTCCCAGCTTTGAAACCGTCTTCACTCCGTCTATGAGAACTCTGGATTACCATCATACCACGACTGGATCAGGACTCCTCTACCCTCCCAACTTACTACTGCACACCATCTCTGGAACCACTTGGATCTCACTCACCTCTCCCACGTCTCCAGAACTCACCCCGGACTGAGACTGCTGTAAATAAACACCTTAAAATTATTTTGTCTCCTGAGAGCGTTGCATGTAGATCAGGCAGCTCACTAAAACCATTACAAAGATGGAATGATTGTCTTCAAGAACTGAAGTACATCTCAACAAACCTATGCCAGTAAAGAGCAGTTTTATATTGTGTGCTTGTAATGCAAAACAGCACAGTATTGACATTGTATTGATGCGTTCTTCTCTCATCCATCTATTTATGCTGTTCCATCAGTCAGTTTCTCCTTTTGACTCACTGCCCTGACAAACACCTCCACCTCCTGCTGAAATTATAATGATCTGACATAAATTGATGGCTTTGGATAATGCCATGGCAAAAGGCCAAGCATGCACCACACAAATCACATTACTGATCAAATCAAGGGGTCTTAGCCCCAAGACACATTGTAGATGAGTTTTACATAAAAAAATAATTTTTCATTAATTCATGAAAAGGGCACATTTCACAAAACCATTGTGTGGCTATTAGAAAGCTTGTTGTTTGAAAGAATTAATCTGTTTTCTAATAAACTTATTCAGAACGTATATAATTTCATGCCTCTTTTCAATTATCTTTTCACCTCCTTGTTATTGTTAATTAAAATGTTTCCCAATATGGCACAAATGCTGCAGGAGTTTCATGCACTGAAGAGAGCGATTCATGTCAAAGAATGAAAACTTACTCAGTTTTATTTATAGTGGCCTGCAAAAGTATTTATCCTGATGGCATTTTTCTTTTCTTTTTTTTACCTTCAAGCTGTGATTCAAATAGATTTTGCGGGAATTTATGTAAAAGAAATTTAAAAAAATACAAATAAGTGAAGTATTTTATTAAAAGAAAGAGGAAGAAAAAAAAATATGGAAGACATCTTATTGCTCAGCTAATCTCTCAACCATGCATGGTTTCTCGTAGATTTTGCTCAGTTTCTGATTGAAACTGCAACTTTATTTAGGTGTATACAAAGCTTTAAAAAAAAAACAAGTTTTCACGTTTGGACATCAAATGTTTCTAATGCCCTGTTTCATTGTGCTAGCATGATTGTTGTAAATCGGTGCTGTGTGTTCTCATATAACGTTGTAGTCCATCCAATGTTGTCAAGTTTGCCTGGTCTGTCTTGCAAAAAATGTAATAAGATATTGCATCATTAAAGAAAGGAAAGAATAGTAGGAAGAAGAATGATTCATTGTCTCAGCTATTGTAGTTAAAATTATAACAATTAACCATAAATTACAGTTATTGTTGGACCAGGAGAAAGGGTTCATGTTGCTGTTGAAAAAAACAACAAAAAAAAAAACACAAGCTGTTGGTTTCTAGCTGAGTGAAAACCATGTGGATTTCCATTTTATAGTCCATCTGTTGGATTACCTGCACAAATTGATCTGTTCAGCCTTCATGCCTATAATTCATATGAGATGTCAATGGTTGAAACCAGGAGCCACTTAGAGTTTCAGGGATTAAGGCAGCTTCATCAGGGCCAGCCCCTCCAGCAAGAAGTAAACACATGAGTCACTAGCCTGCTTTGTCTACTCTTTTTTTTTAACTAGCCAAGCCAACTTTATTTATAAATCTCTTTATAAACAGTAGGTACTGACAAAAGTGCTGAACAGTAAAAAGTAAACTACCATGAAATACTCTTGTTTGGATATTGAAACTAATAATAAAGTTGCACATCTTAGCAGGAATATACACTATAATGATCAATGATGCAGTCCATTTTCATTGAAAGAAAAAAAAAGTTGAGGTAAACTTATTCTTTCAATGTCTGTATGAGAAGCACTGCATTTTACCGGTGATCCATCAAGATGAAAGTAAGCATCTCAATACATTTTAAACCCCCCTACAGTCACGTGATGTTTTCTGCAGTTTCATGGAATAAACATCAGCATCAGAATCATTTGGCCAAAATGAATTAGAAAAAGATCAACATATCAGATTTTGGCAATGATTTAATATCTGCTGGCTCATTTTCTACTTTAATCAATTTCAAATCTGCCACATGTTCCTCTTCTGTAGATAAAAAGAAAAAAAACAAGGGATTATGCTATCAGCAAAACACAATAGAAAGAAATACATGCCAATTTAGAAAAAATTTAACTCCACCATGATGTTTGTGCTGCACAAGATTTCAGATAGGGATCAGTTTTATGGCTTCTTGGTACCATGAGCTAGAATCTGCCTGGTCCAACCTGTGTTGCTGTGACAGAGCAAAGGATGATTCATTGAAGTGCAGGGGCCTACAGAAGTATATCATCTCCTCAGTTTGTGTCCAACATCAAAGCCTTCCTTCCTCTCAGGGATGACTCCACAGTGAATTAATTTAACAACAAGGGAAAAAAAGGAAAGGTTTTTGCACAGAAACAGTTGCTTCGCTGGAAAGCATGCAACTGTGCAGAAAAGAGTTCATTATTGTGAGTTTGCCTCCAACTCAAGTATATGAGGTTCAAATGACATATGAGAGACTTTGAGGACGGAGAAGACAGGATGAGTAGACTTCTTGTTACAGTCTGTCCTTCAACAGAACAAGTCAATCTGTCTTGTTAAAAAAACACAACCTCTCGTCATAATCACACACTTAATGGGTCCTGCACTAGGACAAAAGAAAAAGAAAAAAGAACAAAGAATACTGCACACCCATAAGTGACTCAAAGTTTTTGAATTCATTTGTTTGAGGTGGTGGCTCCTCTGGGCTTGGTGGCATTTCATTTTATTGAAACGAATTGTGATTTCAGATAAGGTCACGACAACAATGAGTCTGAAATAAACATCCACCGTGGGGGCTTTTGTGAATTTAAAGTGAAATGTCCTTAAAATGTAAAGCATAAGCTTGGTGATTTTTTTTAAAAATCATGTCCTTTAAAAAGATCAAGACCTCTGCATTTTTCTACTTTTCTTGTAGAGTTCAGTTTGAAAGATCTCATAAGTTTACAATAGAAAGATGCTGTCATTTCAAAGCCAGGTGGCATGTTGTAATGCTTCCTGTAAAAGATAACAGGAGAGAAGTCAAATGAAATGAAATGAAATGAAATGAAATAGCAACCTTATTAGAATAAATCTTCAGTAAATCAGGTTGTTGACTATAATTAAATGTGACTGACCATAACTCACTGAGAGTGTCCCTTTGAGATTACTCAGTATATTGTCTTATCTTTGGAGGAACAAACCAGGATGAGCTGTTGATATTATTGCAAAGCATCAGAAACAGTTTGGAAATAATGGAGTGCAAATATTTAATATTTACTGCATTACTGGTTTGAACAGTTTTTTTTTCTCATAATTTGCTTTCCCAGTATCAAAATAGTCTTAAACCTATGTAACTCAGGAGGAGGAGCAGCGAACCAGAGTGTCGGTGGATCGATTCCCCTGACTACTTGTCAAAGTGTCCTTGGGCAAGACACTGAACCCCACGTTGCCTCCCGATGTGTCTATCAGGGTATGAATGGGTGTGATAGAGAAAAGCACTTAGTATGTCCCAATATAAGTGCTGTATGATTGTGTGTGTGAATGGGTAAATGTGACATGTAGTGTCAAAGCACTTTGAGACATGTAACTAGAAAAGCATTATACAAGTACAGTCCATTTACCATTTACATGGACGGGACAGTAGAAACAGAAAAGAAACTGTAAACCTTTGACGTATTCATCGGCACAAAACAGATGGAAGGAGATGTAACGGAATACAAAACTGTCAAGAGTGAGAGATTAAACCAAATTAAGTAAAAATAATACTCCATAAATCCACTGAGGGAAGTTTTTAAGTTAATGCTGTATTCATAGCAACTGTGGACTTTGTAGTTCTACTTTCAACCTGCGAAAATCTAAATCAAAAATACCATCAAAAGTTGAATGTCCTAGTGGAGAACTCTAAGATTAGCCATCCATTACTTTTGCTAAAGCTTTTATCATTGATCTTGTATGACCTTGGAAACATGCCAGAGGAGTATTCTTTCTTTTGTAAAAGTGAATTGTAAACAGCAGCTTGCAAAAGGACTTATTACTTCTGTAAGCCACTTTAACTGCTCGTGACAATTTGCAAGAGTCTACAAGCAGTATAGCTAATGTCCAAGACAAAACAGCAACATGAATGAAAATCAACCACACTATAGACAGAGCAGATGCAACGTAGTCCTCCTCCATGGCCTTACTTAAGTGACACTGGAAGTTGGCGGCTGCAGCAGGTATCTTAGCAAATCACTTGATAATGACATGACATACACTTTCTTAACTAAATAATATAAATCACCACTTTCACTTTTATCTTTACAAAAGTAAATGAATTTCTTCTTGAGTAGACATGAATAAGACAATGTGAAAATTTCCTCAAGTGTTGCAGCATACTTTGCAAAAAAGGTCAAGCTTTCCTCAGAGAAAAATGTCTAAAAGGAAGGACATTTTTGCCCAATGACATGCATCATAAATCGAAAGCTTTTACTGTGAACTTGGAATATAACATGATGCATCAGTTTCAGAAGAGTTAAGAGTTCAGTTTAAACCCAACTGAAAACATAATTTAGTTTAAAATCTCTAATTTCATTAAAAGCTGTACACTTTAACTGAGACAGGAAGAGACCATGTTATTTTACTGACGTCAGCTCTCCTGCAATTTTACGAGCCAATTACAATAAGGACAAAAATGTACGTGATGTAGCCTAATCATATCCATGAGATTACATTCTCACCCAACAGGCAAGGTGTATTTTGGAGTGACAACATTTGGATATATACTTTTATATGACCATATGAGTTATCCAAATGGAGGCTCTAATATCATCTAATCTGACTGAATTAGTACATAGACGGTGTTCAGAATGAATGACATTTCCTAGGGGATGTGTCACATGCAGACATTTGACTAAGAGGAATCTGATATATTCCTAGCAGCTGCGTTCAGCTTACAATATGAACTTACATAGCGGAGCTATGAGATCTATGCCGGCAAACTCGGGAACTAAAAGAAACAGCAGTTATTTGCTGATAACAAACCCTAAATGTCTTGATTAAACATGTATGAAAAACAAGTAATGACCATTGAGTACAATGTTTTAAGAACCAGATTCACACACCTCACAACGATGACCATGATTGGCTACTTTCACTTTCTGTCTTCAAGTTGTGATCATTTCCAGTAAAGCTGAAAAAAACTGAAATAACCTGAAGGACAACTGCAGAGCGAGATAGAGATATGCACGCAGTGAATGAGAGCAAAGGAGGGAGAAAGGGGAGGTAGATACTCTGGAGAGAACATGCTTGTGGGTGGAACATGCAGTAAGCAGAAAAACAGGAACAGAGTGATAGCATGTGCCAAAGTACACCTGCACACCTGAGTAAAGCCACTCCTTACCCAGGACACAACAGAGATGGGTTGAGGAGCGGAGACAGAAGACAGAACTGAAACCTCACAACTTGAACATTTTATTTCTCTTTTCAAGTCGATTCTGGTTCTGTTTGGAATAATTTTTTGTATGAAAAAAAGAGATTTTTCTTTATATTGAGTTATATGTTGTTTTTAGATAGAATTTACTACCCTCCAGACTTCTCTCTGAGCAGAAGTTGAGAGCAGCCTATACATATCTGAGGATGATGAGGTCTGTGAACGCGATGAGCCTTCTCCTGCTCTGCTATGGTAAGTACAGAAAAGCTCATTTGGATCTATTATTTGATTTCAAGATCTTGCTTAGAGACAGTAAACAGCTTTTTCTTTTTCTTGTAAGTAGCCCTAATAAAAGGAAATGAATGATGACACTGAAAGGATAAAGCCAAACAATATATTCTTTTTAAAAATGAAGGAGAATCTCAGATCTGAATGAGGACTTCGGTCATTTGATGATACTAATCAATGAAAAATTGTATCATTTAGCAGCTGATTCATGATTGACTGCATTGTTTATAAAAATGCTCATTTTATGTGGACAAGCATTTGTGCAATTTTCACATTTGTGCCTTTCACAGTCTTAATCTAAATCTACGAGTTTTAACACTAAAACTCAAAGTTGTTTAGTAATAAGTCACTTTTGATGTAATTAGAGATTAATATAATGGAAAATACATGCTATACAGACATGTTATGTATAGAAATTAAAAAAAGATTGCTATAAGATACTGTTTATACAAAAGACGTAATGTGACCATTCTCTGTGTCCCAACCTGAGAGATCAAATGTATTTTCTTCTATTAAAGATTTGAAAAGAAAAGTTAAGTAACAAAGAGCAGTTTTGAGTTTCAGGCAGCGGCAGAGGCAAAGTCCAGCTTTTAAGATTTCCCCTACGGTCTTAAATCCTGTGCCTACAGTTTGGCTCAGCCTAGCCAGGTAGACTGTAAGAACTGAACCAATGTACCTTTGGTTGAGGATAATATACTTTAAATTGTTTTAAAATGGCAAAAAAAAACGTGTTTATGCACAGGTGAGATGTAACCCATAGTACTATGGCCTGTTAACGCTTTTTGTCAAAATATTGAAAACCATCTCTTTTGACTTCTGACAGCATAAAAACTCCTTTAAACACAGCTGAAATTTTTTTGGAATCAATCATTTTCTGAAATATAAAAACGAGGCCCATTGATTGAAAATAATGATGTAAACTGTCACAAAACTATTTACACAGTCTCCCCTTTTTCCCCACCAGCATGTCTCTCAGTTGGAAATGGTGAGGTCTATTTTGTTTCCAAGAACTTCTTCAATGTACTCCACTGGGATCCTGTGAAGCCTGCATTTCCTGGGCAGAAGGTGCTCTATAGTGTGCAGTACTGCAAGTAAGACCCAGATTATGGATATATTATGTTTATAATGCCTGGTTCTGTGCCTATGCCCTTTCGAATGTCTGAGCCTCTAAACAGAGTTTCATATGAAAATAGTGTTTGCAGAGTAAACATTTTCTCAGTTCACAGTCAGAGTCTCTGTCTGAGAAATTCAACCCTTGCCACCAGATGGGCCGTGTGTGTGTTTACAGAAAGATTTAGGCAAAATTTGTGTCATTTGAATAACTTGCCATGACAGAAGGAATGTTGTTTAGCGATGCTTGTAAGATGTGTAAAACACTAAAGAATATTTATACGGCTTGTTCTTTGTTTTGCACTCTGACTGTTGCAAGTCAATTCAGTGAGAAGAGCACAGTTTTTCAAGGCTTTCTTGGCTCTAAACCAGAATCCGTTCTCCTTTTTACACAGTCGCTACAAATGGCCTCAATAAAGCTGAAATGTCATCTCGACTAATTACTTATGGCAAAGTTTCTCTGACAAATGTCAAGTGCTACTTCTATACTTATTGACATTTCTCTTTGCCACTGTCACCGGGACTTGCTAAAAGACTTGCAGCATCAAATCAGCCACTCAGAAATACTAGTTTAAGAATATTGTTTTCTTGCTAAAACAAAACGCTGCAATTTGTCTTCCTGAAATGACAGTTTTGTGTGTTGAACTGATGGTGTGTTTTGTGAGGCTAGGATGATGTTTGTTTGGTTTCTACCACAGAACAGCTCCATTGCTGAAATGCGTGAATGACTGAATTAATTAGTGTGAAGTATGTGATTCACACTTCTCTATAATTAATACATAGTATCAGACTGTGGACATATTTACTAAGTCAAACCGCATTAATATAGGCTGAATTTTGGTTTGCATTTGGTACCAGTAAATCTGCATCAACTTGTTTCCATGTGCTTCCATGACAACACCCAACCAAATCTGTACTGCACTCGTTACAGTGATTATGAGCAGGAGTACAAGATAAAAAAGGAGTGCCAGAACATGACTGACCTGTCCTGTGACCTGACTGAAGAAACCCCATCAGTGCACGATGTTCACTACGTTGCCAAAGTGTGCGTTAATGATACTTCTTGTGGTATATCGACCAGATTTAAACCTTTAAGAGACAGTAAGTATCTTTATACTCTTCCATATATTTCTTACTCCAAACCAATTTCCCTGTGGGATTAATGAAGTATTTTTCATTTCATTCATCTTTCTTTGTGCCTATAGCCATCCTTGGTCCACCCATCTTGTCAACATACACTACAGCTTCTGCTGTGCAAGTCAAAGTCACCCTGCCGCTGGGGCCAAATGGAGTCTCCATTGCAGACATCATCACCAACAGTAAAGATGGGTTCTCCAAAACTGTACCACTGTATATTTTAAAAATTACTGATCCTGAGTGGGCCAAACAGGTGAGCAGAATTTATAAAAGTATTTTTAAAAAGCTATTGCAATTTCTCCAGTAGATAGATCATGTGTCATCCATTTGACCCCTTGTATCTTCAGGTCTGCAAAAGCACAACTAGCTATTTTGACATCAAGATGAGGTCCAACCAGACCGAATACTGCGGTTATGTGGTCTACAAACCAGAGTCAGAATGGGGTTGCTCTGACAGCGAGAATGCCTCATTCTGCTTCAGACTGACAGGTGAGCAGAATGACAACCACAAACGTCATAAGAATGATCATTTTTTTACATACAGTTGTGTTGTAATACATTTAAACAAAAACGAGTACATTTTGACGAACGCCAGAATTTGATACCGTTTTTGTAGAGAACTTCATATCGACTGAATGTAGCAGATGTTCCACCACAATATTTACAGAAATCCGATTTAACTTCAGGTGACAGTCTGATGCTTAACAACTTACTGATGAGCTTTGACATGTCCACCTGCTGTCAGAAAAATGCATTAAGAAGCTTCAAAAAGTGATATTTTCTGCATTCTACTTTCATTAATTTAAGCTACTCTTACTGATGGCAAACACACAAACAATGCAGTGTTAATAAATAAGATCATTTGCTATAAATCGCTCCTTTTTAATTTACTTCCACTTTCTTGGATCACATTGCAAGTCCACAGCAGAAATAATGTTTTTGAACAAATTACACTACTATTTATAGTGTGAATCCATACATTTTAAAAGGGTAAACCATTAAAATGACTAATAAATTAGGAGCCTTTCAAAGAAAAAGTGCTTCAGTAGAAACCTCTCACTAACTTATTATCTAATAATAATAATGACAACAACAACAACAAGTTGTGGAGGGTTAAGGGCCTTATTCAAGAGTCCATGGTGGCTCTGTTGGCACACCAGGAACTTGAACCTGGATTCTCCAGACTCAAGCCCACCTATGTAACCATTACACTACCACTCTCCCCAATGAAACTAACGAAAGGCAAAAAAGAGATTATGCTGTCTTTTTCAAGGAAAATTGTATGTCCATCCTAGCCTAGTGTATTAGAAGAAAATAAAGCTGTATTGTTATAATCAGGCCAAAAATTTTCTATATTCTATTGTCTTACAACGCAACAGTAACACATGTAAAAAATCAAGCATTTTCACTTTATAAAAAGATATATTTAAATCCACCACTACCCTTCTAGGCATGGGGAAAATCAGTTTCTATAGGCATCTTTGAACATTCACTTTGATTTAAGATCCTATTGACTAACATACTTGTACTTCTGGAAAGTAAGCACAGTCCCAGTACCATTCATTAAACTGCCCTGTGTGACAGGAGTCCACTGCTACTCCTTAACATGCCCCTTAGGTGATCCTGTCTTACAGCAGTGCCTTTTTTTTTCTTTTTTTAAACCCCAAACTTGTCTGTGACACCAACCCTCTTCTCTTTCAGATTATCATCCTGTGAATTTGAAATGGCCTCTTATGAGTGTTGCGGTTCTGTCAGCCGTACTCATAATATCAGTCGTGTGTATGTACAGCTATGTGAAGGGTGGAAAGACAAAGGAGCCACAAGCACTGGTAAGATTATTCTTTCATCAGAGTCCTTCCTTGATGCAACCAGGAAATGTTGCCTTACGGGAAGATCACGCCCTCTAGCACTGTATCTCATATGCGCTCAGCTTGACAATGTGAGCAACCTAAAAGTAGCACTCACACGTTTCGTATGCTGATTTCATAAAGAGAAAGAAAAACAGTACCCAGTGAGTCATGATAGTTTCTGCCATTCAAGTATACTGGCTTTGTTCATTGTCTTAAGGTTTTCCTGAAAATTATCTTTTTTCTTTCATCTTTAAAGCAGGAGACCTTCTCCAATTCCTGTAAGGTGATGCTGTTTCCAGATGGGAAACTTCTAATTTCCGAAGTACTGCTCTGCAGTCCAGGTGAAGACATGTTTTGCACTGAGACCCAGGTGAAGCCAAAAGTGTCATCACAGGGGTACTCCCCCCAGAACATCCCCTGCTATGTCAGCCAAGAAAATGCTGACTCTTCTGAAGATCCGAGTGCACGCAGCACAACCCCAGATCCTGAAAGCACGAGTGCTCAGTCCTGTGAAATCTACAGTCAAGTTGCTGTCCACGTCGCATCGGAAGAGGGTGAAAATTTTCCTCACAGTCACTTCCTGTCCTGTAGTGAAGAAAAAAGCTGGGAAAATGGTGGAATAACTCCAATGTTCAACTCATGTGAAGCAACACCATTATCTGATTCTGATGCTGGTGAGATTAATCCAGCCCAACGGCTATTGTTGAATACAGTACGCAACATCAACGGACAACTTGTGTTGCCTTTGTTTACACTTCAGTTACAGAGCAGCACTGGTGACACAGTATCACCAATGAACCCCGAGAGAAAACTTCTGTTATCAGACCTCATCAACTGCCAGGATGGACCATCATTGGCGTCTTTGCAGAGCTTTGACGGTTCAGACTGGACGGATTCTGGATGTGATGATAACTTTGTAACCACACCGACCAACCCATACTGCAACCAAAATTACTCCTACTCTCACCGAGTCATTCCTGGTTTTCACCGAGAATGTCAGGCTGAACCATCTAGTGATGCCATATTTTGATCAAGTTAGAAACAAACCAAGATGTCTGAAATCCTTCATTGGATGCACATTGACAGTTGGACCTGGCGTAATCCAGGCAAAGCATTAGGAGGGAGGAAAAGATAAAGGAGAAGTTGGTTTGGAGAACACAACACAAATTTCTCTGGGGAAATTTCACGAATAACTCAAAATGTAAAAATGTCTGCGTGTAAAATATTATTCTTTGTTGTATTTACGGTTTTTATTTATTAAAGCACAACTGTAATCTATTTTTAGAAATGAATTACAACCTCTAGGCTATCTTTACAAGTACATGCATGTACTTGTTTACTGCACACTTTCAATAATAGCCAAAGCACCCACACACACTGTCAGTGTTTGCATTTGTTTGCCATCACCATGGTAACACATTGCTTTGACTTATTGCACTTCCTGAAAACACTAATCAACTCTGGTCACTTTAATCAAAATATGGACAGTCAGCCTTAAAGATCAGGAATGACAACAAGCCGGATTATTGGATAGTTTCTTTTGCCACAATCCAAAGTTCTATAACTCCTGCCAGACATTAATATGAAGCTTTTGAGCAATTTAGAATGTGAGCAAAATGACTGAATACCAAACCAGAAATAAACATCTTCCTACCGCTATGCTGTTCAACATATTGTTGTATTATTAATGTGTATATAATTTGTAGAATAATTGTAACTGCAGCTACAAAAAGCTCTGCTTATTTTTTTTCACAAAGAAAAAAACTCAAAGTTCATTAATTCATTTTTGTTCTTATTGTTTGCTGTTCTTCCAGTACGAGGAAAAGAAACTGTGTTACAGTCAGTATATGAGAATGTGGGGTCATGGTACAGCAGAAGCAATACTGATAACAGCTTGGCTTTTAATTGGTTCGGTGCAATCTTTTATATACAGCTGTAAAGTAATAACATCCCATGTGTTGAAACAGGGTGATATGACTCACATATGGACATTATGTCAAACACAATGCAGATATTGGTTTATTTCTGCGCGGTGGATGTAGAATAAAACGTTCTGTGTTCATTCTGTATTTACAACTTGAGATTCAAACTCAATATTTATTTTGGGAAGTTGAAAGGTTGAGTGAAAAGATCTTTAAGCAAAACAATGGAAATGCATTGTATTTTACGGGAATATTTGTCAAATTATGTTTTTAAGTCATTATCCAAATTATGTTTAATGTCTATTGTACAGCTTTTTTCAAAATGATTGTTCTACTGACAAAGTAGCAATATAGTTTTGTGTTTTTTCCATTAACAGTTAAGAAACACTTAAGAAAAGAAGGCTTTTGAAAAAAGATTTTTTATTTAACTGAAATAATTGTGCTCGCCAGTATCACTAAAACTGGTCACGCAGTTTGTGGAATAAAGAAAACAAATCATTTCAACATGTCCGATACACGTCATTTACGTTGCAGGGCTTGAAATACCACTTGCATGAGCAATTATGGAAGACTCCAGTGTCAAATGATGAGTCTTTGTTTTTACTTGACTTGTTTATTAACAACAGAGCAGCAAAAGCACAACAGCATGTAGCATTAGCAGTCAGTTTGAGTCAATAAGAACCCCGGAGCTCTGAGCTCCACCAAAGCTGCTCTTTAAACAAGATGAACACTCCAACATGTATCCTTGACAGCCAGGAACTTGCAGTGTTGCCAACTTAGTGACTCTGTTGCTACACTGGTCACGTTTACATGAGAGTTTTAATTCCCCTTTAATTCGGAATAAAAATCAAATCTGCTTTAAAGAGATGAAAAATGACCATATAAACGCCTAATTCCAAATGTAAATGACCATTACAATCTAAACTTAAACCCGAAGTTAATGGCTGGTTTATTCTGATTTTAAATCCAAATTAAATAATTCCTCAATCATGTATACGTTCATTCTGCTTTAAATTAATTCCAGTCATTCTGCGCATGATCGTTCCCTTGTCCGTGCTGGCCGCCCGAAGCGAGCGTCGGACTCGAGCCAAGTCTACTTAAGTGAAAGTGAAGTAGTATGCTAGTGTGGAGCTGCTGCTTCAAAACTAGAATCAAAATCAAAGTGAATAAAAAGGTACTTATGTGGTTTCCCATGTTGTAGCTAAAAAGAAAAAAAGCAGGAAGTGGAGCTTGTACGTCACATCCGTCTCCTGTCCAATCAGAACCCTTACCAACCCCAAGATCTAAAGTGGAATTGAATAAAGGCAAATAAACATATTTTCCGTAACCTCAATTTGGAATTACAATTTCCATGTAATCAGGAAGGAGAATACTTTAATTCAGAACTGTTTAATTCAGAATTAAACATGATGTAACCGTAGCCATTAAGTAAGTATATGGCGAGTATTCAACCCCTTCTACTCTTTTTTTTTTTTTTTTTAAGTGACTGGCGAAACATCTAGCAACCTTTTTCTTTCCAACTGCAGAATTACTACATTTAAATCTTTTCATTTGAAGTTTGTTTACATCCACTTGCTAGCATGTAATGCATGCACAAAGCTAAACTCAGTAGGCATGAGATGAGACAGTTGAAAAGTGCAGTTTCTCAGCCGAGGGACGCTGCTTGGCTGCGACGGCTCCACAAATGCACATAACAGATGTCACTGTGCCATGCGCAATGAGTCTGGAAAGCCATGCGCAATGAGTCTGGAAAGCAGAGTTTTAAGGTCGAAAAGTTAAGGAATGGGCCTTTAAGAAGCCAAACTAGAAAACACTAATATTTATGTTTTAGTTTTGATTAGATTTTATTGTGATTAAATTTAAGGTTTTGCAAATTTTGCTTGAGCGCCTAAATTATTTTTGAGGCAGGTAATTTTTTTTTGCCACATGCACCGGTGCACCTTTTGCTTGAAAATGTATTTCGAGCCTTGCATTCACTGCTTAATCTACCTCCACTCCTTTATTATGACAAAGAATCCAAAGTTCAACTCCTTTAGCCAACTTGGGTGTATCTTTTTTAGCAAGTGAGTCAATAGAAGTTAAACAAATACTTTACAGATATCCTACTTAGCTATACTACAAAAATATGAACCATTTAACAGTATAAATGTTAAATGCTGCAGTGTACAATTAGAAACCCTGTAGTATTTTGCATTTGAAAGCCTTTCATAACCCTGGAGTGTGACTAGGTCATATTTGTCATCAAGAAAAGGGATTTTCTAAAGCATATAAGCATTGCTTGGATCTTATTTGAGTTGAGGGTTTGGTTATTCATTTGCTCGCAGATACCCTTTTGAGCTATTTTCTAGTTAAAGTCTGGCCTTCAAACATAACAAGCACAGATACTGCATGCTTTTAAGGGTCATAAGTTTAAAGTCCCTTGATATGATTTATCCACTTGCACTGATAGTTTTCTCAAAACATTTAACCAAAATCCAATTTCATCAGTGTAAAAAATAAAAAATGTTTCATACATCACCCAGTAAAGAGAGTACATCTTACAAGTTGGTGTCCAAATGCAATCAACATACATGCTAAAAAAAAAAGCAACACATTTAAACCATACATCCTGGATTGTGATATCAGTAGAACATTTAGATTAGAACTCTACTGAAAGCTCAGATTTATAACCAGGTAACCTTGTGGGAATTGGCCCAATTCACAGTCACTGCACAACAGGTGTACAACAGCCAGACAGCTACATGAAAACAAAAGGATTATCTGACTTAATTCAAACCATCTGCTGCCATGTCAAAGGTAATAGCAACGCTGCAAGGTTCAGACGGCTGAATCATGAGGGCTTCATTGCTCTTTTTCCCTGCATTCTTTACAAAAGTAGCACTTTTTTTCCTATTTTAAAAGAAAACTTTTTATACAATAGCAACTCCACCCCTATAAGTTCCTTCCAACTGTTAATATCCCCTTATATTCAAATTTCCACAAACAAATAATGAGCATGTTTCAGTCTTCAACTCCAACTCCAACTAAACTCCTGAAATTCTGTAAACCTCTCTCTGAGAAAACCCAAGCATCTAAATGAACATGTTGCTTTTGTTATTTGAGGTCGAGTCAGATGAGCTGCCCTGTAGATACGAGTGGGTTCTGTGATTAAAATGAAAATATGTTTGATAAATGAACAGTCCAAGAAGGGAAAGGATCATTCAACATAAGTAGAAGGCCAGAACTGGCAGAGAATCCAGCAAAGGTAAAAGCTGCAAAAAATAAAATAAAGTAATATATATATATATAAAAGCATAAAATTAAACAATGCTTAGGAAAAAAGATAAAATGAAAATGTAAAACGGTTCTTTCGTGTAGGAGTAAAAGACAGGCTGGGAGAAAGGAACTGAGCAAGATCCAAAATAGAAAAGGAAAAACAAAAGAAAAAATATGAGAAAGTACCTTAAGATGAAAGAGTGACAGAAACTAAAGTGAAGTTCAAGTTGAATCCAATCATTTTTACACAACACTGCAGTGAAAAAAGGAGAACGTTTCTTTGTCTCCAGAGTGTTTTAAAGCAGGGGTGTCTAAAGTCGGTCCTCAAAAAGGGCCGCTGTCCTGCAGGTTTTCAATGTTTCCCATCTCCAACACACCTGACTCAAATCGAATTGATCCAACAGACTATGAAGTTCTGCGCAATTACTTTTTTGAGTCAGGTGTGTTGGAGCAGGGAAACATCAAAAACCTGCTGGATTGTGGCCCTTGGGAACTGGAACGCACCCTTGTTTTAAAGAATATACATGGCACAAGCGATGATGTCAAATTTCAATCGTACCCTTCCCCTCAGTCTTCCTATCATGTTCATCTTTGGACAGATGTCGAAAAAAAGAGGGAAAAAGAAAACTGAAAGGTGTTTTGCTAGCAGCGCTGAGAGGTTCCATTCCTTCTGTCTGCCAGTAAGCTGTCTCTTCTTTTTCAAATCTCCAAGTCAGGAGAAGATCGAATGGGAGATTGCAGAGCAAACCCTCGAGTGCTAGAGGCATGATACAACTTTGGACAGGGAATAGCTGTTTGGATTAACCCAGTGTGTCTGCACAAACAGAATTTCAATCACTGCTACAAGGGTATGCCTGCCCTGGATCAATGAATACATTGATGGACTGAGAGTCTTGACCACTTCAGTCATTTCTAGGAATGGAAAAACTTTGATGGGAGGCAACCAGGTTTGACATTTGTCAAATACTCCTTTCAATCACTGCCAGAATATTCTTTCTCAAGTAAAACAATAAATTCCCATTATTGTGTAATGGCTTCTCAGATGTTACAATACAAAGTCTTTCAGAAAGATATTCTGTTTTTTATATAGCTGAATGCTGTTTATCATATTATCTACCAACATTTAAATTGCAACATGATAATGAAATGAAGGTAAAAAAAATGGCTCCTTTTTAAAAAAAAAGTGCTGTAGTCAGTTTCATCATGTCTGATTAGGTGTGAAAAGTTAAGATTATTTGGCTTTTTTTCCATTTTGGCATAAGAAAATCCGAACCAGCAGCCTTTTTGGTGCCATCCTGTTTGAAAAAGGCACCAACCTCTTTCCTAAACCGAATGATAAATGGAAGTCTGCATGTAATTGGATGCAATCACTTCACCCCCTCCCTTTCCTCTCTTGCATTTCTAATCATCTTTTAATGGGTTCTTGATTAGAAAAAGGCATGGAAACAGCTGTCAAGGCTGGCCAGAAAATGATTGATAATCTCCAAGGCTTTGGTGTCCATTAAGGTCTATTCTGGGCACAACTGCCAGGTGAGAGGATTGGAAAAAAGGAAGTTTAGCAACATTTATTTTGACCCAAGACAATTCCCTTGAGCAGAATGATAATGGCAGAAACTGGCAGAAACTTTGATTCCTAAGCATAGATGAGCTTAAAGCTCCGAATGCTGTATAGCAACTATTCTCTGCAAAGGGTGGGCTGCTGTGCCAAATTATTAAACACCGTCCATCCATCATTTTATTTTCTATCGCCGCTTATTCCAAAGCAGGGTCACTGGAGCCTATGCCAGCAATTACCAGGCGAGGAGCAGGGTACACCGTGGACAGGTCACCAGTCCATTGCAGAGCCAACAATAACAAACAACCACTCACACTCACTCCTAGGGAGGATTTAGAATGTGCAGTTCACCTGAGAGAGAGAACCCATGCATAGACGTGGAGAACATATAAAATCCATGCAGAAAGGCTCCCATTCGAAAAAAAAGGTGTTCTCCAAATCAATCAACCAATGAAAGGAAAAGAAGAGAGTAGAGGGGGCTTATCTTATATTTCTGGAATGTTATTTAATTGTGTGAAACTGATACCTGATGACTACATCAATGGAAAAAAAGAAATAAAGAGTACTACTCTGACATAACTAACTACAGCTGCCAGTTCCTGGGTTGGACTTATAAAAATTACGCTGGTTGTTAATATATTCCCTAAAACTATTCCTACTGCTAGATGAATTAGTCCAGGGTGGAAATTAAATCCCTGGCCTGCCCACAGGTTCTTCTTTCACCTAGCAAGGACTTAGTAGCACAATGTGTAGACAAACACACCGCCTAATAGAGTTAATGCAAAGTGTGACACTTGTATGAACAGGAATCATTTCTTTTGTGTAAGGGGCAGGCTCTAACAAGCACAAGTAGAGATTAAAGAAATATAAAAACCAAACTTAAAAAAAGGACAAAAAATATGTTTATTTTTGTCTATTAGGCAATTCAATAATGATGCCTCTATGTACTACTATACAAGTGTTAGTATCGTTAATAAAGATCCTGAGGAATAAATAGTTGGCCTAAAATAGTGTAGACAAACACACAGCCTAATGGAGTAAATGCTGATAATCACTGCCTACTGCCATCTGTGTCTGTGGGCAGTGATTATCAGCTGTACTGTTCAATTAATGATCACCCCCAAAATTCCGAAAATTTAGTCACGGTAAAGAAAAAGAAAAAAAACTATACACAGGTGAGCTGCTTCTGATGAATCCAGAAGTTGAGCCTTTCAAAGAAAGAGGAATGAATAAATTAGTCTCTCAGCTGTTTCGTACAAGTTATTCTTAGTCTGACAGTCACTGCTGATGTATGACGAGAGAACAGGGCCTGGCAACCTGAGCTTGTATTCTGTGTTGATATTCCAGAGGCAGGTGTGGCTACTAAAAGCTTATAAATAACCTCTCATCTTTCCATACAACACAGTACTATGGCCTTGAATGATGCCTCCTCTCCTTGCACCACCAGCGAGCGTTTCGCCCTCTTCCATCAAATCACCACTGGACATGCAGGGACTGTACACTTAATGCATTAAAGAAATTTAGCAACCATAATAATAATCTTTGTTTATTAAAGAAAATAAAAATAAGTTTTGAAAAAGAAAACAATGGGACTGAAAAGATCTACTGATCTCTACCACATAGTGTAATGCGACAGTGGGAAAATTGTAGGAGCTAAATCCTCATAGAGAACAAGAAAAAGGAGAATAAGAAAAAGACAATTCTGTGAACGCCAGCTTTAGCCAAATGAAGCAGGACTGAATCTATTATAACAGCTAATGTACCAATACAGAGAAACATTGTACCCGCATTTGAGCAATTGCATAGTAATTAAACTCCAATATATAAACTGTTTTTAAACACATTCGTCTTATTTGACTATTTTAGCATAGATGTACTTGTTAATCAGTTTTAACACAATACAATAACTAAGGACATAAAGCTAGAATCAGTCACATTTTAGGGTAATTTCATGACATCAATCTGACATAGATAGGAGAAATTAGGGCTATGACTTTGAAGCCATTTCAGTTCATAATTAAGCATCAAATAACAGTGTAATTGCTTCTGTTTATCACTATCAGACCAAATAAACCTCTTAAAACACTGAATAATATCTATACAGCTATTTACTAATGCTGGAGCAGAAGTAAAATAATATTTCCATTTTTCTTGTCTTTCTTGTTTTGGTCTTGTAAACAAAAGAATTGCATATGTCGTGTTTATAGACATGCAGAACAAAATCATGTTATTTAAAAGATGTAAACCATTAGAAATAGAAAACCCCGTGAAAAATTCAACCTTTTAGTTTGTTTCATGTAAGGCTAAACAATATGGCACAAAAAGATATTTTAATATTGATCAATCTTTTTTAGCTTTACTCATGACATTAGCATTTCTATTACACATCATTACATGAGCAACATCATGCTTTCTTTCTGTCTCACATTTTTGTTAGCCGCTGTACCCACTCCAAAGTCCAAAGACTGCAGTTCAGCTCATCACAACTTCCACTTGATAAAATCAGCTGTCCATGTATTTGGAGTCAGCCTAGAGATGATTTTTTTTTTTGTTTGTTTGTTCTTTTTTGCAAGATGCTTTCTTGAGAAGAGGTTTCTTAAAAGATATGAATGAGGCTTAGATGTTAAAACTAAAGTGCTCTGGTAGCAGCAGCGTCACTCAGCAAGCTTTGCAATGCACATATTGATTTGTAACATAGAGGGGAGGGTTTGATAGCATGAGAGTTCAAAGACAAAGAGAGAGAGGCTGAACAGTTGCAGATGCATGCAGTGCTACAGTAATAGAAGACATTGGTATATTGAAAAGAAAAAAAGAAAAAAAAAGTCCTACAAATATTACCAACAGTTTGGGAGGAAAGGATGAGTTTGATTTCAGTCCCTTAATACGCTCCATGTCTGCAGCTGCCAACCTGATTTGTACCCAACTCCTCAGGAGGAGATGACCTTGGCAATGAAGTCTTCTTCATCACAGCTGAACCTCTCTCCTAGAGGTTTTAATTATCTCATACGCAGTTCTTTCAGGTATAACACAATATAACAAATGACTCGCTGCCAAGACACATGGGCAGGACTAAGTATTGTAAGATTGTTACGTACCAACAGTTTGTTGTTTCATTCTCAGTCAGATGGAGAGTCTCAGGTGTTTCTGCACCATTAACACCTTCCCTTCAAGGACAGAGTCTAAGGTCAAATTTTTAATGAGAAGGAACCAGATGGTTTGAGTCTCACTTTACTTAATAACTGCCTTGTTCCTTCCCCCTCACTTTCCCATTAATAGCTTCCTTTTCTCTCTCCCTTATTCTCTCTGTATCCTCCCTCTCCCCCCCTTCAGCCCTACTCTGATGTCCAGCTTGTCATTTCCTGGCCTTTGAAATTTCTAACATTTGTAGCAGATAGGAGAGCGCTGAGAGGGCTTAAAGTACAGAGCAGCTTGCAGAACTGAGGTCATTCCAGCTGTTTCTTTCAGCTGCTCCGGCTTCAATGTACAGGGATATATTGTGTCATCTCTTAGCAGCTTGTCCACAGAGATGTCTCCAAATCGATCCGGCTCCTGACGATAATCTCTGCCACTGTATGTGCCTGTGTTGGTTTTGTGTGTCCATTTAGGATCAGGAGCAGGAGTAAGCTGAGCATGCATGGAGACGAGGGGGTTGTCATTGATCTATATTTACCAACTTAAGAATGAGAGAGCATTGTGTTGTCCACATACTTGGCACTGAAGGACACTTTGTGTTGAGGGTCACCCTCATTGCTTCGTGACAGAGACAGGAGAGAGTGAGGTGGACGTAGACAGAAAGTGAGAGGTAATAAAGAGAGGTGATACACCAAGACTAAACAGGATTTTCAAGGTGAGAGAGACAGGCAGGAAAGGAATTGGGATATATCCATCCTAAAGATCTGACTCTGAGGACTTCACCGGTTTTCCTTTTAAAAAAGAAAAGTGAGTGGTATTTCCATTTACTCAAACTTCACCTTGATCTACAGCAAGCAAGATTTTCCATTCCTTTTGTCATATCATGGGAACGTTACCTTACATGATAATACTGCTCCAATACATCTGCAAAATGCCTTTAATTAGTCTTCCGCTGCATCTTCAGGGAGGCTTCTTTTCTCATGTTGTTTCTCTTAAGAGTGTTTGTTCATTTCTCCAGTGAGTTGAGCTTCTTAATAGTATCCTCTTTTGATGGCCTTAGTGGATGTAGCTTTTAATTATTCTCGGGGGATGGCATTAAGGAAGCTCCCAACGTGTTCAGACCTTTCTTCCTCAGCGAGCAGAACAGTAAATCACTGGGTCTCCTTTGCTTTTAAACTTTTTATATAATAAGAAAGCAAGCTTAGCAATGTCCTCCAGAGAGTAAAAATGTGTGTACAAGTAGTACCACTTTGCTTTTACCCTTTTCCCTGCAGGAACCCCATGATCCAGCCCTACCTATGGAGTGATCAATTTTAATGTGCCATAGTTCAGCCGGCCATTAACAGTGCTCAAATAAATCTCTTTGCACAGCACTATGGCAAAAAAAAGGACAGAAAATAAAAGCAGCGGGGGGAATCAGTTGGCCCGCAAGCATATTAACCAGTTATCTAACTCTGCAATGTTTTCCACAGGGTAATCGAAAGAGATGCAGAGAAATAACACATTGTGGTGCTAACACAGGTGGTTTCTGTTGGGAAGGGGTGAATGAAGCTATCACTCAGGCACGACCTGATTCTGTTTGTTGGGCGCATTCTGCGTTCACTTCCCCAGAGCAGCCACATGATTAATGACAGGCAGGGTGTGGGCAGAAGCATGGCGAACCTCAGCTGATGGATTATTAGTGGCTCGGCGGCCCACAAAAGGGTGATTCATTTAACATGGGACTGTTGCACACCTTTCCAAGATGGCAGCACCTTAAAGCACACTACATTGGACAACAAAAATTAGAACTTCATTTGGTATAACTTGAATTATTTAACAAAATATGCCTATAAATGAAACTCATACTAAGCTTAGCTGGATTTTTAAAATATAGCAAATCAAAAGCAACCAGCTACAAAGGCTACATACTTTAAAAAAAAACAACAAGATTTTGAATTTCAGCAAGCAAATTTCTTCTTTGATGTTCATTAAAGACATATTAATCAAATGCTGCTCATTAGATGAATGAAAACCAAAAGCTTGGCATAAGTTGGGTGTTTTTTTAAATCTGCAACTAGGGTTGATATTGATTCAGGAACTCTCTGTAACCAATAGCACCATGCTCTGTTTTCATATGCTTAATCCTCAGAGCATCACAAAACAGTTTCTACTTTAACATTTTGGATATATTTTGAACTTTGGGTTTAATTCGCCTGAGATGAGAATGCTGACATTCTTGCAGTGCTGCACCCTGACAAAAAGTAATGAGAAAGCTGAAACTGTAACTCTAAAGGTCTTGTCTAAAATCCAAATATGAAATAAAACAACTTAACTACTCATTCGAACTCAACCTCAAGACACACAGCATCAGGCTACTCACAATGTGACTCCTCATGCAGCTACCTGCCAGTCTGAGGCCACAGTGCCTTTGGTGTGCAACTCTCATTGACTCCCACTTCTTCTCACACCACTACAAACTCTCCTGACTCCAACCCCTCCCCCCTCCCCCTTCCCACCACAGGTGCCAGTTAGGATTGGTTACCATGGAAACCAGGATGGTAATGAAACGAGAGCAGGAGGAGCAGTCATCCCAGATGTCTCACGGCATGCAGATGTCCTCCCAGATCAAGAAGCGGACCTTCACTTCCAGGTGCAAACAGTTCACCAACATACAGTTGGACATATAGAATAAAAAGGCTGTCTTCATTGTTATTGAGGATTTTAGCTGTCGTGAAGGATTAATTCCCTCAGATTCTGTAATTCTATTATTTACAAAGCTGACAGAAAGACCAAAGCCAAACACAAAGTTATCTTAAAGGTATTATGACTGCAGTCAGAAAGATAATTCCTCTGTGCCATACAAATCGATTTTAGATAAAACGTTTGCACTAAGTGGTATGTTCCTAATTATGCAAAAATACAGCACTGAGGATAATTTTGTATCAAACTCTACATACATCTAATTAAAACAAAAATAAAAACCTGAAGATTCAGCTGGTGAGTTGAGGAAACTCACTTCTATAAGAAGCACCTTTGCTTAGAGGCAATTTTACGAAATTGGCATCTCAAAAAGGAAGACGAACACCAAATCGTTGCACTGGTAATAGAAAAGTCATGCTTTAAAATTCATGAAACGCAAGCAGTAAAATACTGGCATCTGTCAGGAAAGCAATTCTCTGCATTCCAGCAGACATGTACATTAGGCACAGTCTGATTTGTATCATGCTGCATAACATAGGCAAAGATATCCTGATCAATAACCACTGATTTGTTCTCAGTTGACAAATGGCATTAAGTATTTATGGAAAGAACCATATGGCGGCCTGCTTATTTTAAGCACAATGAGACATTAGATCCCCTTAAGTACACTCTGTGGGCCACAGAATGAAGCTGTTAGGAGCGCACATTCACATACAATATTCCCAAACACATGTCACTGAGACCCACTTCACCACAGAGTGGGATGAAATGGTCCTGCTTCACTACATAGGTCTTTGACAAACACCTTAACGTTGCACATACACATAATGCTCACCGATAAATAATGTTATACACTGCCTGATCAAAATTTCTGACAGATGTATTTTTTGAGCACTTTTAGTTTTAAATACAGCTTTCCAATTTTTCGGCAGGATTGTGTATTGATGATGAAAGAGTCAGCCGGTTGTTTTCAGTATACTCTGGCATATCCAACAGATTTTCATCAGGGATAAGATCTGGATTCTGTGGTGAACAACCCGCGTGTGAAAATAAGTTCTCAGACAATTTAAGACAATTTGAGAAATCTTAGCATTGCGTTCTTGGAACACGCCCCATGCCCTCGAGAGGGGGGATCCACTGGCAAAAAATCCTAGTCATTCAGTCTATTCCAGTAGTCAGCTCATTTTATGGGCACATGTTGTTGAACCTGTACCTGACCAACTAAATAAACTCCAGGTCATCTCCGCAGGTTAATCAAGGTGTGAACTTTTCTATTCTACAGCCCGACACACACATTAACATGAGGAACAAGTCAATAACTGAACCTCTGATAAACCACAGCTAACATATGCCCCTTTCACACTAGCACCTACTCAGCCCAGCCCGGCACCACACCGCCCGGTTTGTTTGTGTTCCCATTACCATTTTCCCGGGGCGAGTCGATACTCTTTTAGCACCTACTCCATCGAGGTT
>JBBBVU010000006.1:8157139-8206385 GCA_037177055.1 Atherinosoma microstoma
AATAATAATAATAATAATAATAATAATAATAATAATAATAATAATAATAATAATAATAATAATAATAATAATAAAAGTCTTTGGGTCACTAGCAAAGACAAAAGTCATGATACCATTATTCTCAACCTTCAGCTGAATATCACACTCTGTATTAATATGGAATCACCTGTGTAAATTCAGGCAGGGTGCCACACTGGTGACCTTGACACTTGAGCTGCTGTGAGATTAGCTGATGAAAGGACTGAGTGTGCTCAGTATTCATGAACCCTGAGATCCAGATAACCTGTGGTCCATGAGTTTCACTGCCCCATATGGGACCTATCAAGCTCAATGAGCTGTAAAGGGCTGCTATCAACAATACTCAGCACAAGATAGAATGAGAGATCAAAGGGCCCTTCTGGCTTGTAGATTTAGAAAGTTGTGCACGAGCAGCCAGAAAGCAGGGGCATGAAACACCAAGCAGCCTGCTATTCACTTGTTTGGATATTCCAAAAAATGACTCTATCTAATCATTCCTCAGGTATAAGAACGGTGAACCACTGATAATGTCTTGCCGACCTTGGAACTACAGTCTTCAACAAAATTTTGGACTCAACTCACTGGAGATCAGGAGGTGGGTCACTAGATCACATTTCTCATTAGGACTAAAAATCTTTGTGCAGAAAACTGTGTGAATCTAAATCAGGGTGAAAGACAAGGGATGTGTGACTTGCATATCGTTAAAAAAAATAGGGAGTGATAATTGAAGGAGCTCCAAGGGTAAAGTATAGTGAAACGTAGAAGTCAAACTGAAAAATACATGCTGGCACTGTTTTGTAAGTTTGAGCTGAATTGAACAACAATGTCAATCAAGGCATTGTGTTTTCTTACCATTATGTTGAATTAAAGCCAACTTTTACCTTTCACTGACAATTGAATGATATTCTATATCCTGCATAAAAGGTGCTGTCCTGATGATGCTGGAGAGTATAAAGTGGTGGCCAAGAGTCCCCTGGGTGAAGCTACAACCTTGGGAACACTAGTGGTAAACTGTGAGTTGTTTCCTCTTTCATGTACGTTCCATTTAGCAAAATGGTCATTGCAAAAACAATAATGGACCAAAATAATACTCTTATCAAAGAATAAATGGTCCGGCTTCAGGCTTCATACTAAATTTAGTAGCAAGTCGCTGAAAGGCTGGTGTAGCAATGTTGGGGGGGGGGGATTTGGTGGGCTGCAAGTTTATGGTCCACTTGACAGACCAATCTGGTGAGATTGTATTTGCTCACCTAAAATATATTCGATGGTCAATATCAACAATTGTACTTGTACAAATGGTCCTCTGAAATAACACAATCTACACACTTCTTCAGCTAAAATACATTGATAACACTGCCTCCTAGTGGCAATGTAGTACAAGTAAAAGGTCCATGATAAAGAATATATGAAGGTCATGTCATAAAAACTTAAACATATCCGTTTGGCAAAAAGTAAGAATTGCAAAGAAAGGATAACCGTTTTGAAAAGGAGCAATTAGGAAGGAACTGTAAAAAGAAAACCTCATCAAGGTTTGATACTAAGAACTTATGATTTCAGAAGGAAAGCAATAAGAAGCTTTAGAGAGACTGAGTAAGTTTCCCAGGCGCTCATGGCTCTCACCAAAAGCATTTGAACACAGGGGACGAAAGTATTTGTGTTTTATCAGTTTATGCCAAAAACTTCCATTTAATCGTACAAGTAGGCTAATTTAAAAATGCATTAATATGCATTCTTAAAAAGGACAACCACATAGCAAAGCAACATAAAATGAAATGAAGTATCAAGGGGATTTTTTTTTAAGTAGAGAAAAAGTAGAGAAAAAGTGTTTCTATTTTGTTTTCCTCACAGTTTGGGCTTTTTACTCATCTTTGTGTAATTTGCTCGCCAGTCTATTCATATGCTAAATTAAACACATTTAACCAACAATTAAAGTTTAGTGAGCATTTTAATCAATTTTGGTTCACAAGCATTTGCTTTTTACTCCTGCAGCCAGACATCCTCTTGGCCACATTTAATCTTAAATTTCTTTCACCTTTCTCCTATTACTGCCTATTTGGAAACTGCATAAGAAACAGTACCATGCTTCTTTTTCTTCAAGAAAGCATTTTCTGCTTGACCTCAGTCTTTTAAATAGGTTTAAACTGATTTAAAAGTTAACATAGGCTATATACCAGGAGCTCACTGCACAGAAGCTTGAATGTTGTCCTTCATTTTTAAGTCGCTTTGGATAAAAGTGTCTCCTAAATGACTCAATGTACTTTCTATTACTGCCTGGCCTCAGTATATCCTTTTAAAAGCCAAATTTATTTGCAATAGAGTCAGCATCAGATTAAATCATCAGAAAAAGAAATCTAGTTGTAGCAGTCATGTATAATCAAATGAGACACTGTCATGTAATACTGTAGCACAAAAGTCACATGTTTAAATAAAAAAGAATACATTTTAGATGCCCCCTCATTTTGTCACTTGACTCACTGTAATTGTAAATTTCTTCTATATTGTAGATCAATTATCCATCAGGGCTTTGATGAGACACTTCAAGGCTTCTCCTTTCCATATATATTTTATAGCCTTAGTTAAAAGGAATATTAGATGTGACCTGAATAAATGTAACATTGCCAGGTTTGATCTGTGTGCTGTGTCTTTCCATCTCTTTCCACTTCAATTTCACAACATCATTCTGTGCCTCTGTCTCCATCTCTGACCCTCTCTGGCTCTGTCAATCTGTCTCCGTCTCTGTGATTCAGCATTTCGAGGAGCCGTGGCTGATTCGGAGCGCTTGCAGACCGCCAGTAAGTTTCAAGCCAGGGACTAATAAAAAGTGTCCTCTTTCATTTTCCTTGCCAGACTTTGAAGTTCCTCCCTCCACCAGTCAGCCAGGCAGAGCTGGGGTGGCTTTGAAGACTGTGGCTTAACATTCGGAGCTGATGTGCATGCTGTATACATACTAAGGAAATATATGGGTGTGTTGAAAAAAAAAGCAGAGCATCGGAGGTGTTTGTTTATTATGGGATTTATGTTATTCTGTGGGTGTCTGTGAACGTAGGGGTGTTAATTAGATGTGGGATGGTTGCTGTAGGGATAAAACGACTTGCTTCCGTTTGAGCAGAAATGACAGCCATGTATATTTCATTTCAAGGACAGCAGGAGATTTATCCCGTTTTGCTCCAAGCTGTGGCTGTTGCACTCTATGCCCTATATAACCCTCACCATGTGTAAGACTTCTTAAGACAAGACGTCTACAGTATGCTCAGTATCTGACCATGCTATGTGTCCATGGAGCTAAATGATCCACACTAGTATTCCTCAAAGAATGAGGAGCATGTTAAATTAGAAGATGTCAACACTGGATATTTCTTTGATTAGTCAATGATCACTTGTTGGTGTGTGAATTATGAGAGCTAAAAGAAAAGGCAGATATACATTAGACATACCAAAAATCAATTAGGATGTTGCCAGTGTTGCAATTATAGCTGTGACATTAATATAAAAGCTCCAGTTTCCCTCCTGCTTGATTTTTAATCCAAGTCATTGGTACCATTTCCTAGTGACAAAAGAGGAAAGGAAACAGCTAAAAATTCAAAGGCTGACATCTGTGACAGTACAGGAGTGCAGAACCTGTGAAGAGAAGGGAAGCAAAATAATGCCAAGCCACCCCTTTACAGGTAGAGCAACAGTGTAGCTGGCTGGCCTGTCACGCACTGAAAACATTTGATGGAATGAAAAAGTTTTGGTTGTCATTCACATCTGTTTGATTAGGACTATATTGCTGTGGAAAAGTTCTGAACCACCTTTGAAAATATAAATTTGATATGACCACCTTTATTTTTATTATTTCAACATAGCCTAAACCCTGTTAGACAAGGTTTTTTTTTTTCTTTTTTTAGGTAGTTTTTAGCAATAGTTCTCCAAGCTTCTTTAAGAACTTCCAAAAGCTCTTCTGTGTATTTTAGCTTCCTTTTGTTCCATTTTCTGTTAAAATGATCCCGTACTGTTTCAATAATATTGAGCTCTGTGCTCTGGGGAGGATCCATCACTCCATCAGACCTGTTGCCATAGATTTTCAGTCCAATTCTTGTGTTATTTTGGTAAACCTCAGCTTTTTCTCCCCGTTTCCATGCCTTTAGAATAGCTTCTTGACAGCCACTTTTCCTTGGAGATTTCATGAAGCTTTACTGAACAGTAGATGGACCAGCCAGATGTATCTCTCTGACCTTGAGTCAGATCTTGGGTGGATTTTTTTTTCCTTTTCAGAAACAAATAACTTTCAAATATTTTTCATTTCCTATAGGCTACATGAGCTTTTAGGCCTGTCACTTCTTCTCACATCCTCTGTTTGCCCAGTTTACAGACCATGCCGAGAAAATATCAAAGGTTTGGCTATTAGCTCTGCAGGAGTCACCTGTTTGAGCAAAATTACTTTTCTATCTCAGTCAAACTGTCATACTTGGCATATCTTATGGGTGCAACTAAAGAAATTAAAATAAATGTGTATTTTTGCACAGAAGGAACCAAGGAACCAGTGGCATAGTACTCAGTATTTCATATAGTACAGCAGGTAGATATATAGATTCACTCTAGTTTTGTAAAAAAGAAAAGTGTGGTTCAAGTCATTTTCAGAGCCTTGCTTTTTTAAACTCTTCTATATATTTCGAGTGTATTTTTGACAAGCTGATAGTAACAAAGCCCGTAAAGACACAATTTTAAGCTGTGTATTGCTAAATTTGCTGTTATGTGTAGAAGTAACATGGTTCATCCCTTGAGTTAGGTGCTTTTCTAATGCCTAAATGATTGCTAACTCAGTGTGAAGTGCCTTAAAAATCTAACAAATAAGAAAAATCCACATCAGCTACACGGACTGGAGAGAAAAAAATCACTAAAAAACCAACCAGTGATAAAAGACAAATGTTCGAAGGCCTTCAGGACACCTGCAGAAATATAGCTGAAGACCATTTTAGAAGATCACAAGAAAGCCTGGTTCCTTAGAATCAAAATATAAAGAAACAAGGGGTGAAACAAGACTTTTGTACACAACTTAATGAACATAATATGATTGCTTTCATTGAATTCATTATCCTGCAGAGATAAAACTATGCTCTGGTTTGGATATGCAGCTCTGATTTAAAGCTTGTCTGTGCTAATGTTCAAGTGAAAGGAGAAAACAGATATATCAGTACATTTTATATACATTCTCTCTCAATTTGACATCATACATGTTGTAAAATTGTTCTGTTTGGCCACTAATCCTGTGTAGACAGTTAATCAGCTTTTAAAAGACTGACCAAATTATAAAGATCTATCTGTGCCAACTTTTTATCGTCCTGAAAATGATCTTAAATAATATTACTAATATGAACTAAACCACATACACATACAGATCGTGTATAAGGATACACTGCTGTATTCACACGAGCACTGTGTAGGTGCAAGACGATGCAATCATTCTCCCCACTTCGGAAATTAAGTAGCAATCATTTTGAAAGAAGTTTTATCAGTTTGTAATAGCATCAGGGGACGCTCGCTGCGAAAATGTGCTGAAGAATTTCATGCAGCCATATTTATCTAACTGACACTTGATTATCTCACACGAAGCAGATCATTTTTTCCAACACAAATCACTCTATAAAACAAAAGCACAACTGTGGCAAATCTATCAGAATCATCAGAGTTTGAAAAATGCGAAGCAAATATGTAAGAAACAAAAAGCACACACACATCGGTGTGATAGCCTGGACCTCTGAGTGGAATAAGATCATTATAAGAAACGTGTCACTGTCTCTCTCTGTCAGATTCGTCCCTCACAATAGGATTTGACAAGACCTCATGACACAGATGTCTTTCAGTTTCAGATTTGATTGTGCACCTTCTTTGACAAGTCAGACAATGAATGATATGTGAAGGAATAACTTGTCAGAGACGATCCACTTTCAAAAGACGTGTCACATCGTCAGCTTTTCTGCTCGTCTCTGTTGTTTCCTCTGGGGATGCTGCTTGAAGCTAGCCTTTGTGTCAGTGCTCTCTTGGATAAGGATGGAATCCTTTTTTCTACAGTGCTTTGCCAGGCTATGTTTGTTTTCTTTCAAAGTTAAAGCCACTCACTTTTCTTTGCTTAGTTTCACTCCACTCCTGAAAGAAAGTGTGTGTTAGATTGCAAAGAAAACAACAAATTGATCTCACATCCCAACTGATTGCAGGGCTCACACAACACTGTAAACCCGAACAGTAGACCAAACTTATTTAGTTTGAGAATATAATACTTCAAATTTGAAACCAAGTTAAATGGACTTAAGTTTTGGTTGTCTGAACTACTTATCTAGTTTTAATTGTGCATGCCTCAGAGTCAATAAATAAACACAGGTTCCTTAATCATTGTTTTTAAGTATACTTTTTTTTTTTCTGAGCGCGTACACTTTGCTGCAGGAGAGCTAGTAGGCATCAGAAAAATCTTCTCAACATGGCGTCCCCATGGACGATGAAAAGTGGAGCGACTTGTAAGTAAAACATTAATTTAATAATTTCCTAGCTTGTTGTAAAGATGTCAGGATATTTTAACATTGTTGAATGTTTGACTGCAACATTTCTACGTTATGTAACCGAGCGCAAACCTTGGTCGGTCCGCTGTGGTTCGCGCTCTCTTGAAATTTTCCAACGGTTTTTAACGGGATGAAAAACGGAAGAACCTGATAGATTCATCTGCTTTGGATGGAAACGCAACTCTTTTTTATTTTACCAAATCAGGACCATAGCTGGTAACGCCGGACAGTGACCGGGTAAAAGTAATGCCGGGCAGTAACGGTTATTGGTTACACTGGTCAGTTAACAGATAGGCTAATAGTAACAGTGGTCAGTTGAGTTAAAGCGTGTGTTTTTTTCAGTCTTTTGGATTTTTCAGGTCTGGTAAATGTTCTGTTATTCATAGTTGAACCTGATTTAATGAACTGAAAGTGAACTGGACATGATTTAATGAGTAAACATTACTATAAAAGAAACATTTGGCATTTTCAGTTAAGTCCTTTATTTGACTTATTTGTTTCATTGTGTTTTTGTTTTCGTAGGTTTCTGATGACATCTAACACATTTCAAATAGCAGTCTATGGAATCCAGGATATCCTGAACATTTATCACCTTTAGGTGAGCTGTGATAACTTCGTTCAAAATCAAGCTCAGAGTACAAATTCCGCTGCACAAATATGCTTCCTGTATTCATCTTTTACTTTCACCATGTTCCTTTTGTTGAAGGTGGTTCAAGATTTGGAAAATTGCTGCACTTGCCGTCACTTCTCACTGATCAATCAAGGTAAAAAAAAATTCAGGTCAGTTCCCATGTCTGTTATAAACTAAGATTGTAGAAACTCTTCTTTTTTCCCTTCAGAACATCAACACTGTTTGGTTTTTCCTCTTTTTGTAGGAAGCACACGATGCCAACGTGACACGTAGCAGCGCTTCATTTCTCTAGTCTCCAGTGAGCCTGCATGAGGACGACCCAGAGTTCTTCAACAACTACGACTTAAGTGCCTTTTTGCGAACCCAGAAGGTATAAAAATTAAAAAAAATTAAGCTAAATCCCAAAAATAACTGAGAAATCCAGCATCATGTTATACATTTATAAAGACGGTTTAATATACATCCGCGGTAAATTTGCAAATTTTATATATCGTTCCTTTACTCATGTACTTAAACTTTTTATTTCTTCTTGTGCATTTTGTCTGTTATACATTGTTTTTTTGTAAATAAAGATTGTAAAAATCTGTTACTGCTCATCTATTCCAGGTTGATGGGTGAGAAGAAACAGATGCTAGTGGCACCCCAGTCGCTCTTCTCCAAGTGGTTACTTACAGCAATGTCCAGTCCAGTCAAGTCCTGTCCAGCTAAGTCCAATTCAGTACGGGTTGTCCAGTCCAATCCAGTCCCTTAAGTATTCCTGTTGTGAAAGATGATCTGGTGAGAATGGACGTCTCCAGGTTGACTGATGTTGTTCCATGTTCTAGTTTGGTTTGATCTCTGCATATGGACTAACCAGGAACACGGTTCCCGTGTTTACCTTCATCCAGAGACTTGATTATGGCAATCCTTTGAAACCACATCATGATGTCATTTGCAATTTCATTCTGGAATCAATGAAGTATTTTTATCTTCATTTTAATGCCCACAGGAATGACTTGTTACAGAGAAATGTATCTAAGTTTTGTACTGCAAAATTTCTGGACAAAATGTATGCAATTGTTTGATATTTTCATTGTCATGTGTTATTTAAAAACAAGTTTAATTGAACCTGTTTTTGATTTGAAAAAACTAAATTAAAAAAAGCATGATGACAATTGAAGTTGTATTTTTTTAAGTAGTCATAACTTAAATAGATTAAAAAAACATTTCTTTTTAAATGACCAATAATTGTATCTTTTGAGTATGTGGTTCAATAGAATTACATACTGTTGCATTAGAATGACCAAGTTTGTAGAACATAAAAACATCACATTGTAAAAATAAAATCTTTTAGTAAAGCAAACTTGAATGATACAATTTAAGAACTTTTAAGTCAACATATTTATTAGTATTTGTTTACTTAAAATAGATAATTTTGTTAACTTGAATTTTATTAGGTAATCAGTTGCCACTTAAGTTTTGAGTACTATGAACTTACTCGGTTTTACAGTGAATGGTAGAATGAGCCTTCATTTCTTCCATCTGAATTCAGCACTCTTTCCTGTTTTTGTTGAAGGTCAACACAATTTCAAAGCTACATTCACCTAAACTTCTTACCTTGTTTGCCAATTTCCTCCCATTTGTTGTTTGCATTTCTGATCCAACATCTTCCTCTTTACTTTTCATTTGCTCTCTTGACACTTTGTCCTCTTCCTTTCTCTTGAAGCCTTGCAGCTGCAAGAAGAAGCGCAGTTTGACATCTCCTTCCCCCCGACCTGGGCCAGAGAGGGTAACAGCCTCACCCTGCAGTGTGCCTTCACCTCAGCTCTGCTCCCCTTTCAGCAAGATGTCAGCTGGTTCAGAAATGGTAAGTACCATGTGGGGAAGGGCGGTGTCACACAAGCCTGATTTTAGACCTTTTGAAAAATTATTTATGTCATTATCCAGGCGTACAGCTGCATCAGTCCAGCAGTGTGGAGATTAAAACGATTGACAACAAGGCCACCATCACTTTAAAAGCTGCACATAAGGAAGATGAAGGTGTTTACACTGCCAGGCTGAGGACCTGGGACGGGATCCAGGAACACAAGGCTTTTGTTTACATCAAAGGTGAAAACCAAGATGAAATGTTCTCAACATGCTTCACAACATTTAAATCCACACAAAATATGAACGAGACAAAAAACTTTAGCTGTCTTTGCTAATCAGTCATGTAGTATTATCAAAGATTGGAAAGGGCAGGTTCTAAAAACTAATAATCAAACTGAGTTTAAAAAAAAAGAAGAAAAGATGAGATTTCTGTGTGCATAGAAGTATGTCTGCAACACCTGCCAGCTTTACATAATGTGGGTGAGTTTATAACCTCAGTCTAGTTTAGCAGATGGAGGTGTGTCCAGTTGTCATGCCGACCAAAGCTCCTCTGGGTCACATTATAACAGCTGAGCAAACTCAGCCTGCTGCTCAGAACTATGAGATGGTTGGAAGCGCCAGAAGAACGTCTCAAGAGGGCCGTTTGAATAAAATGAATAGTTAAAGAGAATACGCTTACCTTCAGTCTTAGAGAAAAACTGATACTCATCTTATGTCTGTAACCCTGACTCTGTCCAATATGCCTTCCAGGAATATAACTCAATAATTACCTTTCCTCTGAGACTGTAAATAATTAGTTTCACTTTTGGAAAAACCAAAGCGTGAAAAGCGGCTATGTTTGCAGGAGTAATGTGAAACGTTCTTTGGCATGCACTTTGATTGTCTGGCTCTTGTTGTTTCTGTGAGAGTGCGATCCAACTCATGGGATCTATTTCCTGCCTTTAAATTGCGATCAGATCTCTAAAACGTCTGCCTTTCACATCACATGCTTTCTTTGAAGTGTTGTATTTAGTGTCTGAAAAAACTGACATGCTTTGGAGTGACCTTGAGAGCTCTGAGAGTGGAATCATCTGTTGTTGTCCCACCGTGGATAAATTGTATTTCAGCAAAACTTTACTCCCAAAACACTATTTGTATTCAATAGATTTCTGGTTCTTCTTTCATTTCCCAACAGAAAACTGCAGTGATTCATATACTGAAATTGCACCATCAATCAAACTGCTCTGCAGTTGAGAGCTTGTTAACTTTGTTCGGTGAAAGTATATATTCTTCATGGACTGTTTTGTCTGATACTCTGTCTGCAGCATGTATATCAGCTAGAGAAAATCTCACATCTGACTCATCAGACATTTTAAATCTGGGCTGCATGGATTCTTGGCACATGTACAAAGTATGTTTCAGTGCAATGCAATTGCTCATGCCAAAGAAAAAACATAACTAGTGCTTTGAATCATGCACAAGCACGTACACTACGAGAAGAAGTCTCCCTGCGAAGACTCTTAAAATCTTGGCTCAGGTCTTTGGCTTTCACTTTATTCTTTATAAGAGCTGGAGGCACTAATTAGTGAATCAAGGAACTTCCCTGTATGTTTGCTTTCTCCTGTATTCAGCCTTCATATTTGCATTACAAACGGGCACAACAGTGAAGCAGAGGAATGAGAGAAAGAGAAACACATGATTTTGACTTCAGCCTTTTGTCAAAAATATATTCATAGCCCCGAGGAGCAGGTTTGGAAACATGACAAATCCTCTCACTTCAATGTAGCACGTTTTCCTTATTTCCTCATAAACTTTCCCTTTTCCTTCTCATGTTTCTTCACCTCTTCTCATCGCCTTCAGGCTCATTATTGCCTTTCCCTCCAGCTTATTTCTGTGTTGGGTCAAATGTCTCCACTTCAGCTTCCTTTCTCCCTAACAGACTCTACTGCTCTTCCTTAGATGGAGCAGCTGCGGTGCTCGACGGTCCTGCATCTCCTCTGGCGGTGCAGGTGTCTGATGTCAACAAGGACTACGTCTTCCTGACTTGGCAGCCGCCCAGTGCCGATGGAGCGTCACCTGTGGAGGGTTATTATGTGGAAAAGTGAGAGTCAGCCTGGTTCCCCACCATCGTCTAAGATTTATTCATTAGTTCAGTGGTTCTCAAACCTTTTTTTCAACTACATGGACATTTTTTTCAGTCAAGATTGCTGTTTTTTTTCTACATCCATCTTTCCTTCTGTCCTGATTGGTCTTTTAGGTATCATCAGAACAGTAAAGGATGGCCTCTGTGTGGTCACTCTATCTTAAAGTAGCACCAGACCACAGACAGGGGTTAATTTTCTTCTGATGCATTCACATTTACTAGTTTAATAGATGCCTTAGTACAAAGAGACTTACAAATGAGAAACAACATTCCCAATTCAGCACAGAAGGAACCAGTGGCATAGTACTCAGTACTTAATTAATATGTGGTATGTGGTTCAAGTCATTTTCAGAGCCTTGCTGTTATAATCTCTTCTATATATTTCGAGTTTGAATGTGATGGAGATACAAGTATTCAGGTCAATTTATCCTCTTATTTCCCAAATTCAGAATTATGTACAGTCGTGCACAAAATTATTCATACCCTTCCATTAAAGAAAAGGCAAAATTCTTGATAGTAATTCAAATAACTGGAGACTGAAAAAAGTAATAATAAAGATAAATTTGCTAAATTAAACTTTAATGAAATACTATGTTATTTTTCAATTTAAATGAGTTGAAAAAATAATTTAAAAAAAAAACAAACAATACGGTCCTGGACCAATGAGAGCACTTTGCCGATGAGCAGTGGGCCAGAATACCTGTGGACAGGTGTAGAAGTCTGATGGAGAGTTACAGAAAACACCTGATTGCATTGATCGCCTCAAAGGATTGCTCATCAAAATATTAGCTTATGAGTGACGTAACGTATATTAGCTTATCATATTTTTGCTTGTTTTTTGAAAATATTTCTATTGAACCACAATTCAGAAACAATTATTTTCATAAAATTTTTATTTATTTTTATTTTGGTCAATTTCAGCTTATTTCAGTGATAGCTGTATTTTTTCCTTTTGTAATGGAAGGGTAAGAATAATTTTGTGCACGACTGTAAATCTTTCATAATCATAAATGTCTTATTTAGTTTTAAAATCTTTTAATTGGCTGATTACTCCTTGATCAACATCTAATTATTTTGTGTTAAAACATTTTGATGGATGATCAGCTGAATATCCTAATGATTGATGTTTAATTGTTCATCATGTGATTATTTATTCATTCATCAAACTGGACATTTTCTAGCCAATTAAGTGCTCGGTTTATGATTGTCAAGTCACTTTATCAGGTAATTAATTGAATATTGAACGGAACAAGGAAGCTGCTTTTCCAGATATGTTTATGTTTTAAAAGAAAACTCTTATCGATTCAGTCTTCATTAAAGTCTAAACCGTTCTTTGGATCATCTTCTGTGTAGTGCATCGACAACAGACCAATGGTAGGACTACACTGCTGAACTTTGCTTCTCTCTGTGCTGCTGGTGAGGTAATTGGATTGGATATTGTAATATCCATTTGGCCGAGTTCACATGAGATAGATAGCGCCCATCGTAATTATCAGTCCTCAACACTACGTTAATGGTGTAGTCAAAGACTCCCAGCCGAGCAAAGGTGCTGCTCTTATTACTGACACCTATCAATCAGGGTATAGTCCATGGTTGTGTTTACATGTGTGTGTTTGAGTGTCGGTGTGTGGAGAAAGTTTCATATTAACGCGTGCATCAGTTGGCATGTTTTATGTGTGTATTTTGTTTGTTTGAACTCGGATGTGTTGAAGATACAACTCCTGAATGTTATTGGTTACTGGGTGAAGACAGGGAAATGTGAGATGCCTCCCAGTTCCCTAGCAACCCCCTTCAATAACAAGCTGCATTCTCCTTTCTTTGTTTACCAAAAGTGGAAATATATTTTTATGCTGTGTAGTCTGAACCCTGAACGTACTTTGTCAAACATTCTTGGATTGTGTTTGGAGACTTATTATTTTCGCAAGGGGCTCTTTCACAATTGCAGATTTCGGTAGTTTATGTGCAGACTTGTTGTGTTGCTGTGTGGGCTAAAGGGTTTACAGTCGGTTTGATGATATTGTGCCCCTGCAGACAGCTCATATCATGTGGTGGGTTGTGTGTTTACTTCTTATTCAAATTTATTCCCCCTTAGTTCTATATTATTGCATAAATGTTGCTTTTACAACATTGATTTATCTCTTTCTCTTTCAGATGTGACCTCGGTCAGAGTGAGTGGGTGCGATGCAATGAGCATATTCAGAAAACGTGCCAGTTCCCGGTGTTCGGGCTGAAGGAAAGAACTCTGTATCAGTTCAGAGTTTGTGCTGTGAACCGAGCCGGAGCAGGGCGCCCGTCCAAAGCCACCGAGCCTGTCCTTACTGCAGACCCTCTGGAACACACCAGGACAATGGGTACTGCTTTTTTTTTTTAATGCTGTAAAAAGCTGGATGACAAATTTAAAGAAAAGCCCCAAAAAGTTTTCAGAACCTGCTAACAATATAATTAAACAGTGAAACTGATGTTTTCATTTGTTTGGCTTAATTCACTGATGTGTTATTAGGGAAAAAAAGGCTTTTGCTGTGTTTTCATGCTACTGTTAACATATGACCCCAATTCCAAAAAAAAGTTTAAGCTGAAAATGTAAATAAAAACAGAATGCAATGATTCTCAAATCCCATAGAACAATATTTTATGTACAATGGATCGTTTTAAAAAAATTAAGTTGTATGATGCTTTTTTATTCTCACTAGCTGACACAGTTTACTAAGGTCTTAAAGAAATGGACATGATCCAAAACCCCTCAGAAAGGGTCCATCGGCGCCTTTTTTAACTGTGAATTTACACCTTTCTTTATACTCAGCTTGTTTCAGGGTGTGCAGTGACCCACTCACATAGCTCCACCCCTCGCTTTCTACCTCCGGTAGCACTCAATAACCCATGAAGCTCCTTATTATCATACGGCAAGTCAATATCATGCAAGCTCACATTGGTAGGCTGCAAACATACTACGCGTCCAAAGCTGTGCTTAAGTTGCGCTTACTTCATCAGATATCAGCTCCATGAAACATGGGCTTCACTATAAGTCTTCTTCTTTTTTTTTTTTTACATTTTTAGAGACTAACATTAAGGCAAGCTGAGGCAAATTTATTTATAAAACACATTTCATACATAACGCAACCCAATGTGCCCCGCATAATCAAAAGAAACAGACAAGAGTACATATAGTGATACAGATGTCTGCAGGAAATGCATCATCACTATCAACACCATCATCATCACCATCAGTATACATATGCGTGACAATATATTCAAAAAGAAAAAATCTCCTTGTTTAGTTTTAACTCTCAGGATGGAAAGCAAACATGACCTCTGTGATCTTGGAAGTCCTGGTGGCTCACGTGGTGACATTTTGGACCCGAGCCTTTCAGTGCCTTGTCCGTTAGCAGCACATTTTTAAAGCCATTTCTTTGGCAGACAGGAAACAAGGGTAAAGATTTTAAAAGCAGAACGATATGTTCTGTTTATGGTCTTTATGAGGACACGAGCAGCAGCGTTCTGGATTAGTTGCAGTTGTCCAAGTGAATTTTAGAGAGACCTGTAGAAACTCCATTACAGTTGTCAAGCCTACTGAAATAAATGCATGAAGACTTTTTTTTTTTAAATCATGCTGAGCCACCAGTCTCTTTATTCTAGATATGTCCTTGAGGTGGGAAAAGACTGATTAGTGTTATAAGCTTGTATGTTTCTGATGTATATTTTCTAAATTTAAATGAATGATTTAATAATTGATGAGAGATGGCTGATTTATGACCTCAACCACAAAAAGGCACTTATTAAAATGTCTCTTTAAATCTGTTGAACAGCCTTAAGCCATGTTTAAGGTTACAAAGAAGAACTCTACTTGCTCTACTAATAATCCCTACGAGCATAACTTACGTGAATGTTCTTCTTCAAACATCATTAACAGCTTCAATCCTCCTTTGTCTAAAAGTTTAATGTGACACTTTGACTCTGTGCCTTGTTTGGAAGCTTTTGTGTGTGCTAAACCTATTTATTCCACCCAGTTATACGCTTCCTATTCACTCGTGCATTTTCCTTTCATTTCTCACTCATCTGCTTCTTCACTGTACAGCAAAGAGCATCAGCAATGAGTTCATGACTTCCTCCTGCTGTTTATTCACCTCATCTGCCTCAGTTACACCTGCAAAGAAATCAGCCCTGCCAGAGAAAACAGATGTAGGCGTGCAGATTTAGATCTCATTTCACGCAGCTCTACATTTGTCTCCGAGACAGCTTTTTAATGACATCATTGAGTGGAATGATTTGTTTCCTAAAAGATTACTTCTGAAGCTTTTTTGGCTTGGTTGAAAACTTGCTACAGCGGAGGGATGAGGGGGATAAACGAGATGTGTGTGTCTGTGTGTTACAGCGAGGACAGATGGACTGTGGTTTGATGCTGTGGATCATTAAACACAGATGAAGGACAGACAGAAGGTTGACTTGCCTCTGGTCTTCTCTTCATCCTTCCACCTCTTTGCGTCTGACCGCTCCTCTAATATTTACAAAAATAGTGTCATCATGGGCTCTCATGTAACTTCATCACCCTCATATCTTTTCTCTTTTTATTCCCTTTCCCCCATAACCATTTGTCTATGTCTCTCTTCTTTTCTCTCAGTGGTCAAAGTGGACAGAGGAAGGACCATCACCATTACAAAAGACGAACTGGAAGGTGAGAATCCCATGCTTTTATGCCCGCGTGAGGAACATTTTCACACAGCATCTATGTTTTACTGGCACACATGGTGCTGCCTCCCTCGCCTAGGTTGCCGCAGGCTTACGGCTTTAATGCATCTTCAATTTATATTTAACAATGAGCTGCAGTCATTTTGTGGCTGAGGCAATGAGCATTTGCTCCATTTGCAGAAGTGAAAATAATGAACAGTCCCTGGTGGTGTCCTGGTAAAATGCACATAATGACATGAGGTTGAGTGAAGGCCTGTGAAGGCTGCTGATTACATTTAACAATGTAACTCAAAGGCAGAGAGAGAAGAAGAAGGGAGTTTTGTGTTTTAAGAGAGAAAATAAGAAGAAATAAATGCAGTTTAGGAAGAGAAGAATGTCGAATACAAGTGTTAAAGAAAAATATTTTGTCTGATTGAATAACTGGAATAAATTTGAACATGATGAACTTTATCAAAGCTGACGTACACCATGTTACAGTACGCATTAAGTGCCTTGAAAAAGGATGCGCCTCCTAGCATTTCGTTTTTTCCACTCACTTGTAACCTTTTTATGTTTTAAGATCAAATGTAATAGAGCTTTGTAATATTGCAAATTTATCAAATGAAGATACAACAGAAAATGTCCAAATCCTTTTAAATAATGGTGTTTGTCCATTTGCTCTTATATCTAATTTAACTTTATAATATGTTAGTTCCAGCTGTGACCTATCTAATGGTGCGCACAGACCAAACACAAAGTGATTATTTGCCTCATTGTACCGCCATGAAATTTGCTGCTGGAGTGTTCTTGTAGCATTTCGCAAAAGATTTTTGCATATAGGAGGGTCAGTGGTTACCTTCATCGTATCACACACTTTTTATCATCTACAAAGATCCTGTGCCTGTAACACATTGTAGTTTTAATCATTAACAGCTTATTTCAGTAAGTTGTTTTATTGTTTTCCACTAGCTGCGATGTGATTGAGAACATGTAAGTAATGTTGGCAGCAATATATATGCTTTGAATTAAATTATTATTTCTATTTTCACTTTAAAGCCCCATTGTGTAATAATTACGACCATCTAGTGTTGCGCTAATTGAATCCAAACAACCGAGCGGTGCTCTTTGGAGTGTCCCGGCAGGTGATGATGCACAGAACGATATAATTCTGTTTCCTTATTGATGCCGATAAGTTACAAGCATGCCCTCCGTGTATTTGGTACCAAGCTACTGCCAATAGCTAACATCATCGTGTGGAATAGTTTTTTGTGACCTGTAGACTCAGAGATGATCGGATGAAGTGAGAGGGAGAGGGAGAGGAAGACGAAGAAGAGGAGGGAGAGGTAGAGGCAGTGAAAGCAGGGTTTAGTGAACTTGTCCGCGCTGCAAGATATCGACAACACACGGGGATTCACTGCTAAACCGCTAGAGCTAACAAGTTTGTCCCGTTTCGGCTGCCAAATTCAAAGATGGCGATGCAACATGGCAGCTCTCAGTTGTGTACACCGCCACCTATGAATTTATAAATAACTCATTCTGACCTACGAGAACACTTTCATTTGGATACGATTGTGATTAGACTAAGATAAAATACGTTTTTATGAAACTTTTGCAAATAAAGCCAAATTAAAATCCGAATTAGTTACACACTCTCCCTTTAACATTTTATCAGATTGCTTTTGACTACATTCTTTGCTTGTTTTAATTTCCTGCTATATAATATCTTACTTGTTCTAGTTGTTATTTGGCATTGATACTAATGTTTAAGTCAAATTCCTCAAATGGAAAAGGACATTTGACAAATTTAGCATCAAATGCAAAAAAAAAAGCAGCATGAAATAAACATTCTTCAGAGTGAACATTGTCATGTAGCTGCACATTCAACATGTTAACATTTGTCCTGTGACCTGTAACTAATAAGACAACTGATAAATAACTAATGCAGAAAGTGCTAATGCTGAGTTGGATTGTGGTAAAGTACAATCAATAGCTGAAATCTGGTGACATTCACATTCATCACTTACCTGGTCGTCCTGCAGTTGTGCTTATTTTTGTCTTTATGCTTTTTCAGCTTTGTCCTGATAAAAAACACAAAACAAAACAAGTGGTCTATGCAGAGCTCTGGGAACGCACAAACCTCTACATCAAAATTGTCCTTCATTATTTATCAGATAACTGTTTTTTGTTTTTGTCTTTTTTGTCTTTTCTTTTGCTTCTGGAGACCTCAGAAGAATCTCAGTGCTGATAAGCTGTTGTGACAAAACGCCACATGAATTATTCACTCAATTCGAAAGACTTTCAACTCACATGCATGTTTGCATGATTCGAAACCACGTCTATTTATGTTTTTCCTTTGACTGAATGCATTAGATGGGGTCACATGATCTCATCATTTATATATTACCTGTGAAAGGTCTCAGAATATGTAACTTCACCAAGCAAGCAGCACAATGAAGACTAAGTAGGTAACCCTGAAAGGTCGTGCCAGACTCAAAAGCAACATTCCCCTAAGATAATAGACAGTAAAACACTCCACAAAGACAATCTTCATTGAAAAGTGGTTATTGCTTATTATGTAATATTAGCTGGTCAGATTTAATCATAGCTGGATTTTTGATTATCTAGAGAAATGCCACATGTGGGACAAACCCTGGACACAGTGAAACACAGTGTTGGCTGCATCATGTTTTCATCTTGTCAGCTGCAGTTGGTGTTGTCATTAAGTTCATCATCTTTGCTTTTATTAGTTTTTATAATAGATTCTTTCCTCAGAAAAATATCACAGTGTGGATCTTCCGTCGGTCTCTGCGGGAGTCCTCTGCATATGAAACAAAAGCCACTGAGTCATACGAACACTGCTCTACACACATACAGCAGCTTGCTAGCTCTACCAGATCAGCATTTTTTTCAAGTCCTTGAACTCTTTTTTACTATGAAGTTCCTCTCTGATCCACACTGCAGCTCGGCTTATTCTTGAGGGGATGCAAACACAGACTTACCGAGGTAAAAACGGCATTACAAAAGAGCACTTCTCGCTAAATCTGAAGACTTCCATAGTCCTTGAACTGCTTGCACTGTCACTGAAAATGTGCTGACTCAAGCTATTTGAAGGCATCTGGTGTACTCGCACATTAGAAAAGGAGGTGAAACTGCGGCAGTGTCTCACCCACTTTGTGTTTGTAAATCCAGCAAATACAAAAAAGACAAGAAAAAGCAGAATCTCAGCCAGCACTCTTAGGACTACACTTTCATTCTCACCGACCCTGTTTTTCCTTTTGTCTTCATCCTCCTCCTCTTCCTCCTCCCTCCTCTGTTTGCTCTGAAGGTCAGGTCAAAGTGCCGTTCCCTCCCACAAACGTCCACGCCTGCGAGGTTAGCGACACCTACGTGGTGCTGAGCTGGACCGAGCCTGAACCCAGAGGCAGGGAGCCGCTGACCTTCTATGTGGAGCGGGTCGGTCTTTACTCCCACACAACTCCCGATACACACACAAATACACAAATATTAATATTACAGCAGCTTCCCAAACCTTTCACCCAAATAATAACTGGCTTCATCCTGTGGGACTGCTTTCAAAACAGCAGAAATATTCTTTCAACCACTTTAAGATAAATAATTCTTCACTTTAAGGAGTCGAGACCCTTTAAAGGTGTAATGATTAAAATCTGCATGAAAAGTTTTGAAAGCTCCCTGTTTGCTGCTGTATTTATTGAAGCAAAGCAAACTGAAAATGTATTATAAGTTGGCTGCAGTGCAAAAATTAAACACCGGGACAAATTTGGTGGTTTGTTGTTGTTACGTGTTTCCAGCCAAATCCCATTTACTTCAGCTATGTAGAGTCCTGGTTTTACAGAAGCTTTGTTTCAACCAGATCTCTTATAACATTAATACCTGCAGCAGTGGCAGCTGTTTTGAATCTACTTGCTTCGTGTCAAACAAGATGCAGAGGTAGCTGGTCAACACATTTAAGCATTAAGCAGGTCAAGAGCTGGGCGTGTCCCTAAACAGTTGGTGGAGAGCAAACTACAGGTAGAAGGAGAGCAAATAGATTTGAGATTTATCAGATGGGTTTGCAGGTAGCACGGTTTTAGTCAGTTGCTAACGCAGTTTTGTGGAAAAAATATCTTCACGAAGTAATTTTGTCTTTACAAAAACAATAAATTTGCACTGCTATGCAGACACATAACAAATTGAAACGTAGATGATGTAAAATGTCTCAAAAACAAATTGCAAATCTTTCACTGATGCCAGTAACAGATTTTAGGAGGCAGAAAAGGGTTTGAAACTTTACGTACTGCTGATCAAAACAGTTTCTGGAAAACCTCACAGTTAATTAGGTTAATTGGCAGCAGATCAACAACACTGAGCAGATGAAGCTTTCAGATGAGAGTTCAGCACTCTCTGATAGACTGTGGTGGAGAATTTATTTCTTTGCATGACTATGCAACAAATTTGGGGATTATGGCATCTGCTCTGCTGAACTCTTGATTGGCTGTGACCTTCAGGCCTTTAGGCAGCGCTGCATTAAAAACGCACACGATTCTGTGGTGAAAATCTCTGCATAGACTTGAGAGCACTTCTGCAAAGCACCATCAGAGAACACAGTTTGTTACTGCGTCCACAAATATAAGTTGAAACTCTATCTTGTAAAGAAAAAAATGTATCTGAGATGATTTTAAGGTAGACTGAGGTGAAGTATATTAGTTCTCGTGAGTATCTTGGACATCTGTGAAGTGTATTGCAGGTTTTGGAGCAACATATGATCCCATTAAGATGACATTGCTTTCAGGGTCAGCTAAGCTTATTTCACAATGCCAAACTAAAAGATGATGCATGTGTAATCGTTGCATGGCTCAGGAGTAAAAGAGTCCAGGACTAAACTGGCATGCCTGCAGTACAGGTGTTAACATTAAGAGTGATTAGAGTCGCGCGTATCATCGATTTAATCTGTGACTATCTGCCCTGCCAACTCAGATGGGCATCATCTTTGACCTTTATTCTACCTCAGGATTTTACAAATAACACAGTGAGGTGACCCCTACCCCCTTTAAGGGGAAGTTTGAACATTTCTAGGGGGGTAAACACACCCCTGTCTCATCTTTATGTTAAACGTGTTGCCAGAAATCAGATTCAAAATGAGAAAAGAACTTTCAGAGACCAAATTTGTCCATTTCAACCTTGGTTTTTATTTAGTTTGAACCATTTTAGATCAAATAAAGGCAACAGGTCATTGCTTTGAAGTTTCTGTACATTTTATAGTGTTCTAACTTTTTAGGGTGAAAGGATGTAATAAGAGATGAATGAAGCCACACAGGCCAAATTATTGCTTGCTGATGCCACAGTTCCTAAGTTTTTGGAGGTTTAAAATTAGTGAGACACCTGCTCATGTATTGATTAATTTATTTCCGCAATGTTTTAAACAAATGTCTAAAAGCACAGTCCAGTCACCACTTTTTAATCTCTTGAGATTCAGTTCAAAATGATGCCAAAGGCATATGAAAAAGGTAAGACTGGCCTCTTTTTTTTTTAACAACAATAACAAACTTCATCTCTCCAATATCACTCAAGCTCTCCTGGCTTCAATAATCAAAAAACTGCCACAGGAAATAGATTTTTATTGAAGGTTTATAAGTTACTGAGGTAATAAAACTGTCAAAGCTGTCAAATGTATCTGAAATTACTAAAGGCTGCTGCCTTGCTTCCGCTTATAGAATGAAGGTAACATTCAAATATCCTTTTTGTCCTCAAGCAAGCATTTTATAATCACTGGTCCTTCTGACACTCCATGGTAAGGATTTCTATCTGAAACACTGACTTAAAGAAAGAAACTGTGACAATAAAGAGAAGAATAACAGAAAAATACAGCTCAAGTCAAAATTTCTTATTAATGAAGAAAAAAAAAACGTGTCTACAGTTCATTTACATATTCACCTGTCTTGTTTTTTCTTATCTCTGTTCCATCAACTGATCTGTTTGTATGTCTGTCTGCATGTATTATTGCACCAAACTGTCAATCTTTATTCCTCCTTGCCTTTGTCCGAATATTCTGTGGTCTGCTCCAAACCTTAACAATCACCACTGTGCAAAAATTAAATAAAACCAGAATCAGTTATAGACTTTGTGAAGCAAATTACTCCTGTTCAAACTGAATCCTCAGGAAAAGTTGAAGGATACTGAATATTGAGGATGTTATTGTGATACACGATGCTCTTGTAATCCAACACTGCTCTTGGATCAGTCCTTGGCAGGGAGGAGCAGCTGGGGACTGGCCAGTCTGGACATGGTGGTGAACTCTACCAGGTTCCCCGTCTTCGACCTGGTCAAGGATAAGCAGTACTGCTTCAGGGTGCGCTCCGTCAACAAGTACGGTGTCAGCGACCCCTCTGAGCCGAGTGAGCTCATCTCCCTTGGAAAACCACAAGGTGAGGGAGGATGTGTTACATATCAGCACCCATTTATTACTTACCCTGTTGTAAAGGTCACCTGTATTTCAAGGAACATCTTACTTTTGACTGGAAGTGTACATCCATATAAATGTCACAAAATAGAAAGAAAGGAAACGATATCATCCCATGGACAGAGTTTAAACTGGGGTTCGTGGACCCAAGGGCCACCAGATTTTATCCACGCATCTTGTATACACATAGAAGAGGCACAAAACATCAAACTTGAGACACAAAAAGGATGTAAAATGAAGCAGTAGCATGCAAAATCATCCATTAAAACTGTTTGTTACACTTTTATTTTAGGCTTAATTTGTCTTTTTGTATGATTTTTATTGTGTTGCATATAATGTTGGAGGTTTATGAATTACAATAATACATATTTACATTGCACATTGTACATGGCATTACAATGTGTAATGCCATGTACAATGTGTAAACCCACAGTGTCGTCATTCACACACGACCCACGTCAAATAGCCAGCCATAAACCCGGTGTACTGATGTTTCTGTAAAGAACACAAATACTACCACTGACTGAACTTTTCAATAAGATGAGATGAGATGAGATAGGATAGGATACAGCTCAATTATGTAACAGATGCACTGAAAGAAGTAAGAAAAAACTGAAATTCCACCAGACCAACAGCTCTTATTGACAGCACATCATCTTTTAAAGCCCAGGGTGCTCTGATTTGCTAATTTTTTTTATGTGCAACTTATTGACCAGCTAGTGGCCTAACTGCTGCAGGATGACCTTGGCAATGTCAAAGATGTATAAAATGCTTTCAGCAATAAATGTGTTCTTTTAACAACTAATCATGATGTTTTCTAAACTCTTATCCGGTAGTTTTGTTGCCTAAACCCGTCCAAGTAGCAGTCGAGGGAATAACTGAAGAGAAGGAAGTTAGAAATTGCTGACCCAAGGCTGGTTCTGAATGCTCCCATGTTTGTTTTTCATGAGAAATCCTGCAATTAAATCTTCCTCCGAGCTTCTTATGAGCAGTGTTGCATGTTAACAAGCAAGAACTGTTGGATGACACTAGGAGCAGTTTCTATTAGATCTTACAATAAGTGTGGCTGGTACATCAGTTACTGACATGCTGAAGGAACGCCGATCATTGATGCCAAGGGATCCTGATTAAGCAGAAATATCCTATGAAATGGGATAACAATATACTGGATATGTCTTATGTCTGTAAACTTAATGGTTTCACATTAAATTTTTGTTTAGTTTAATAGTTTTACCTGTATCTTAATTTATTCCCATCAGCTGTACCTGCTCCACCTCAGTCCGTGATGGCCACCAGAGACACAGACACGTCAGTGCTGCTGCAGTGGAAAGAGACCAAAGACAAAGATGATATCCTGGGATATTATCTTTACTATAGTGAAGCTGGCAAACAGGTGTGGAAGACTGTTAACAACAAGCCTGTAACTACAACCAGGTAAAAGTAAAGAAGTATTCTTTATGGCTCTAATTGTTTAGAATTTAGTAACATCACTCTGTCCCACGAAGCAATAATTGCAGGAATAAAATGCATTTCAATGAAGTATTTCAAGGTGATTATGATGCGTTAGAGGTATAAACACAACATCATTCTTCTACAGGTTTACAGTCCATGGCCTGAAGACTCGGAAGGAATATGTGTTTAGAGTGAAGTGTGTGAGCCGTGCAGGAAACAGCAGATATTCAGATGAGTCTCACCCCATTCTGGTCAAATCAGCCATTAGTAAGTGCAAGTTGGATATCAGAGACTTTCCAGATATTTTGTGGTGTTTTCATTAACTTTTGAAAAGATTCAAGGGCACTTATAGGTACTTGAGAAAGAAAGCAGAGCCTCTTTCATTTACAAGGTTTATATCAGGACATAATACTAATTTTGAAAAAATATCATCTTTCACATGTCTTAGAATTATGTAAATATGAACAACAGCACATAATATTTTATTTGGTGTCATTGTTTATATAACAAAAAATCATCCAAATTGCAGAAGCAGTGATTAAGAAACTAATACAGCCCTCTGTAGACGAAAATATTCTAGCATAAAAAGTGTCAGAAAGTGGGTAATGAAACAGGACAATGATCCCAAACACATCAAAATCTATGTTCCATACAAAAACTGATTGACATGTTATGGTTGGGCCTTGAAAGAGCTGTGCATAAACAAATCAAGGGCCAAAATTCCTCTACAATGATATGAAAGACTGATAACATCATATAGAAATAATTACTTCACGATAGCGCTGTTATTGTCGGTTCTTCAAGCTGAAGTTTCTTTTTCATATGCCTGTAAATACAACTGTTTAATATTCAAATGTGAAAACTGTCAATCAAACAGTATCTCAGGAAGCACAAAAACTGCACACTTTTCAAAACAGAGCAGTAAGAATAAGAAATTTAGCAAAAAAAACTAGAACTTCAGCGCATAGATATTCAGTTTTGCTGGGGTTGTTCAGCCGACCCCCCACCCCCACCCCCCCACCCCCCCCACCCTCCCCTCCTCACATCAGTTTCCGTGATTTGTCATGTAGCTTCGGCCAAATGACTTACCAGTCGGTGTAATGCTGACCCTTCTTACTTTCCCACCCAGGCTCAGATAATATAATATGCTCCTGGCAGCCTGCAGTAAAGGACAGTGATGACTCATTTGGCTTGCCACTCACTAACAGCAAAATCTCACATCTATTCTGCCACTCTGCCATCACCTAGGGAATAATGGCACAAGTCCAAATTCTTTGTGAGGAAATACATTCTTATCAAATAAAGCATGAGCTGAATATTTAATCTATGAATATTTAAAGTCGCCCCAAAGACTGGCATTTCTTTTTCTGAGCCTGCTGAGATTCTCTCATCTATCACTTGTGACTCTTTTGTTCAGTTGTGAAACTTCTTTGTGTTTGTCTAGATGTTCCCTCTGCCCCCTCTGCTATCGCTCTGCTGCTGTGCACTGGATCTGAGATGGTGCTGGGCTGGAGGGCCCCGTCTTTTAACGGGGGAGACCCTGTACGTGGCTACTACCTGGACCAGAGGGAGAAGGTCATGGAAACGTGGAGAGAGGTCAACGTCACACCTGCCAAGGAGAGGCAGTTTAAGGTCAGCCATGCTCAAACAGTTGGATCAATTCACTGGAACTTGGTAAGGATATTAAACTGCCCGGTTGATGGATTTTACTGACTTAATGACTTTCCTTCAGCACCACCAGCAGCTCTGCAATCTTTCACATTTATGAAAACATGCTGACGACTGACAGATGAACTGGCACAAATTTTGGTTAAGTTATTCCCAGTTTTCAGATGGTTTATTCTACTTACTTGGTCATTTTCTGACTTTTATTCAAGGGTAGATCCATATTTGCATTTTACAGATTACTGGTTAACCTGAAAAATGCTGGTATTTCTCTAAGAAATTAAATCAATATTACCACATTTCCCCTGCAGGTGAATGAGTTTTCCACTGTGCACTCCTTGCGAACCATCTCACTCTTGATGGTTTTGTACTCGGGTTTGGTGCTTTGTATGCAAATTGTCAGGAACATATTGTCAGGAAATATGCTAAAAGGAGGCATAAAAGTAGAAAGCAGCAATATAAGTGTTATAGTCTATTTTTAAGGAAAAATTCTAATTCAGGTGCAACCCAGTCTCACTGGAAATCTTGTGATGAGCATGTCTGTGTGCATGTCCAACTGATTTTAGTGGTACAATAAGTGGTTGTAAATTGTGAGATGGCAACAGATGTTTCTGTCAAACAGTTTTCATGTGACTTGAATAGTGAATGTAAAAAACGTAACGATGTAACTGTCTGACTATGTCCATGCTAACCATGTATATAAGATGTTACCCCAACCACTTCCAGAGAAAGTAATAGAAAATGAAAAAATAAAAGCTAATAATGAGTTGCATGATGGTCCGTGGCCAAATTAACACCACTGAGACAGAAAGCGTAGAAAAGTGTAAGGATGTGGAATAATGACATCCTCATGAATCCAAACTAACTTTATCTTCACTTTATCCGTTTCTAGCACCTTCCCCTACTGACATGTGGATCCAAGTGTTTTGCAAAACAAAAATGAAAACAGTAAGGAAGAATACAACTAAAGTACATACGTTCTAGAGTCTCAAAAAATGTAATCATGAGCAACAATTTCAAGCTAGAAAATATGACATATATATAAAAGATATGCATGACATAAAGACTGGTGTAAAAAAAAAAAAAAGGTTCAAATGAAATAAAAACAAAGATAATTCACAGCAGAAAATGACAACCACCATTCCCAGAGTTCATGAGGATGTGTACATAACAGAGGACCTGAGAGTTTGAGAGCATTGCACAGTGATCAGATGTATGACAGGACAGCTGACTGGATTAATTAGTTAAACCGGTCCTAATGATGAGCCTTAACTAAAAAAAAAAGCTTCAAATTGAAACTCGAGCTGCATCTTTGTGGAACCGAGAAATAAAAATGTAGTGATTATAGATTTCGGCCTTTGGCTTGAAGATGTGCTCTGGATCAACTATTACACATTTTCAGATGTAGTTAGCTTGTAATTATCATGTTCATTCTAAGACTGTGTGTGATTTAATTACATTATCTTTCCTCTGAAACTGGAACTGAATGCTATTGCATTTATATTATTATTATCATTTAATTACATAATTCATTATGTATTACATGCTAGTTCCCAACACTCTCTCAGTATGAATTGTCGAGACGTCGTCAGGTCAAAATCTTGTATCTGCTTTAGGGATGCACCAGTTGTTAAATTCTTGGCCGATGCCAAAACAAATGTCGAAGATAATAAATTGGCCGCCACTCCCCAATAGCTGAAACTAATTGGTTTAGTCTATAGCCTGCATGTATACATAAAACCTTTATAATAAAGGTTCTTAAAAAGATCATGTTGAAGAAAAAAACCTTTCTAAGGCCTTTTAGATGATTACAATATATCTCTATGACTTATGAGTGCTTACATGGCCCAACAAAATGAAATGTGAATAAATATTGTCAGTTTAAAGATGAATTTCCATGTTAATGTTGTCCTATTTATCAGATAAATATTTGCTGATGTTGGGTTGATATATCTGAGCCCCAATATAGATACATATTTCCACATCATTTGTATGAAATACTGTAAACATCATTGTACATGATGCACAAGAACATACCTTCCCTGTGAAGAAAAGTCATTCACATATTACGTATTTGTTGCGAACAGCTTGAGAACAAAGAAAAACACATAAATATCCTCACTTACCACCGAGAACTTTTAATGTAACTCTACCATTTTTCTTCATTTTGGTGTTCAAAATAATGACAGTAAAAGCTGAAGCTCCATCTTCTCATTTTAGAATCGAATAGAGGTTTATTGTCAATGTTAGTAAAATGTTTGCTGCATCACTAAGCAACAAGCAGTGTCCATGGAGACCAAGAGGAAAGTAAAATCTTTAACCTGTCTCACACAGATTATAGGTAGCTCATAATTAGACATTGTGCAAATATGTTACGTGTGAGTGGTTGTTTTTATCTCTTGGGAGAAAACAAAGACAAAGCCAATTAGAATGAAAAGGAGGGTGCTGCCGTACATCAAGATTAGTCCATGTTGTGGAGGGCAGAGCCCGGAGGTCCCATTGCAAGGTTGAACCCTGATGAGAACATGCATCGCCTCCTTTAGAGCAAAGGGGAAAATGTCAACAATGTACCATCCTCGACAAGTACTATCTCTATTTACAGCAAAAGCCGGTATCTTAGTGAAGTTGCTGGTTTCCTGGAAAGTAAAATAAAGTAATTGGAATATCAATAAATGTTGCTGTTGTTGGTAAGGGCTATTCTTCTTTCCTGGACTGGAGTTAAGCTTTTCAACATGGTCTATGGGTTGTGTTTCATTCTTTGTTTTAACGTGGGCACTATTTTTTCCATGTTCGATATTCACCGCCAACCTATCCAGAGTGATCTCCACCTCAGTCTCACCTGATAGCAGCTGGGAAAAGCTCCAGCCTCCCTCGCAACCCTGCTTTGGAATGATCGTGCCGTGCATACAATTAAAAGATAGATGGCTGCTCTGTCATCAGTTTACACCTGGCATCTGAATAACCTCACTTTTAGCTTTATTTGGTTATTGAGCTATTTAATTTTGGGGTTTTTTCATACGAGGTCTTAATTTGCTGCTTGCTTCAGTGTTGGATCATTGTCCTTATGTGTTGTTTTCTTTTCTTCCCCATGCCGCACTGGTTTTGTTATAAGTTGCAGTTTATTCTTGCCTTTGCAGGGCTTTCGTTTCACCAAGTAAAGCGTATTTATTTTACACCTGTTTGCCTCTGGAACTTGATCTTATCTCCACCACTGCAACACACAAGTATAATTGATTATGCTTTATTAGAGCAAAAACAGGTATAACTCCTCTCATTCACTTTATAGCAGAACCAAGATTTTTTTTTTTAAATAAGGATTTAAATGAAATCATTCCCCATAATCTGATTGAAATATGTTAATACTGGTGCATTAGCACCTGATTATCACTGTTTTGTAGTAGTTGGCCAAGACTGAGTTCATTTTCTCATACAGTTAGGTTTCATTCAGTCATGTCGGTAGATCACAAAATGAGTTGGCAGTGCGATGAAATGATGGGAAAGCAATTCAAAACAACCTCTGTTTCCCAAATTTGATGTCTTAAATAAACCATTTAAAACCTTTAGAAGCAAAATCACTACTTGTTTAAACTATTAGCTGCTCACTGATATCTACAACCTGACAAGCAGATCATTTCTGAATCTTTAAGCTTGAATTGAAAGGAGTAACTCTAGCTGTTAGATTAATACAGTGGAGAAAAAGTACAATATTTGGCTGTGAAAAGTAAACTAATTTTGCAAAGTTGTAGAAAATAGTTATACACAAGTAAAGATATAATTTTACCTCACTTTGTTTATGTGAAGCACCATATGAAAAGGTGAACAAGTGTTGGTTTAAGAATAGTTTTCATGTTGTGAAATGCAGCCTCATCGCCATCTAGTGGGAAAAAAGTCACTTATTTCAACTGACAGTTGATGCATTTGTCTTAGAAGAATGATGTCAGCGTGATAAGGTTTGCTGTTAAACTTAAATGCCTTGTGTAGAGAAGACTAGTGTTAATGGACAGGATGGCAGCTTCTAGATATTATGAAATTATCCCCCTCTGGCTCTGCCAATTTGTTGCCCAGAGGAGGGGGAAAGCAGCAGCAGATGTTCTCACAACGGTGAGAAAGGGCCATCGAGTCTAAGTGGCTGTGAATAGGAAGATCAATAAACAGATCAATACAGATGAATCCCCTCTCTACCCAAAGCAAAAGGGCTCGAGGTCTCAGAAAAATGTTGCAGCAGCAGCAGAGCTGATATCATAAAAAAAATACCCTCTTCAGTTAGTGAGGGGCAGAGTATAGCAGGGAAGTTTTTCTCTTGTAAGAAAGTTTTTATTCAAACTAAAGACGCAGAATGCTGAATTTGTATTTTATTTGGAAAAGATTAAGAATAATGATTAAAAAAAGGGCAAAATTTGATCAATATTAAGCAAAAACTTTCACTTTCTGCTCATGCAAATGAAAATGATCATTTATGCATGCATGTTTGCAGGTCTGCAACTTGAAAAGTGGACATTTCTACCACTTCCGTGTATTTGCTGCCAACCTGGCCGGCGTCGGGAAACCCTCTGATCCCAGCGAAGCTTTCCTTTGTGAGGAGTGGACGATGCCACAGCCAGGTGACAATTTCTCACAACCAAAAAAATGACTGTAAAACTTTAAATCTGAGTGTGTGACGGCTGCATCAGGCAGCTGCCAGATGAAAATCCTGCATATCAACCCTGGTATAATTATCCCAAGAATCATTCCAGGAATCTTCACTTGCATCATATTGCTCAATAAAACATGCAAATGGGGCAGCGATTACTGCAACATGCAGTATTTTTGAGTTGACGGTGCATTTAACTGCAATAATTATACATTTCGAAGAGAAGCAGTTAGGTACTTAAGAGCTTTGGGAATTTGAGCCTCTATCAATGCCTGCCCGGCCTGCAGTTTCTACAATCTGTTTATCTACCCTGGCTGCATAAGGGGCGGTGAGATAGAAATAAACACCATCCATCTACTGAAACCCCATTTCCACTTGCTGCAATTTTACCTTTATTCAAACAGCTCCATTAAAAGTGTATGTAGTCATTTCACAGCAAAATAAACAAGTCGAGATGAAAAACCCATATGATAATAAACTATTCCTTATTGTGCTGTTAAAGTGCACGGTAATACCAGAGGTCAGCAGTTATGTGTGTCATAAAGAAGCCGAAATGGTATCTAAAATATCCGCTTTGAGGTAGAATTAGACTGTGGTCTTTATCATTTGTTGTTTACATATAATTTTTCATTTAATATTATTGCTAGTGAGGATTTGTAAGGAGAAATTACAGATATTACAGACTGCTGTTGACTAATAAATTTACTCAATCACACACCAGCTCTCTTGAACCAACGTAGCATTCAAGACATGAATATGATATTGGAAACTGCATGTTAATTTATGCTGTTTTGTTATTGTAGAAAAATAGAAATGATAGATAATGCCTCTCAGGTTTTAATTAAGGGCCACTGTGAAAGAATATTAACTACAAATAACAATATTTTATTGACTTATTTATTGCTTTACATAAAACAATAGATAACTACAGGGTTATTCTACCCTGAGCAGAGTCTGCAGGCATACCTTTCAGGCTTAACGTGACTTGTGAACATGTAAGGGAATCCCTGTATGAAGCTTGAGAGGTGGATTAATGTAGAAAATAATAGATGCAGCTCTTGTTGCTGCTTGTTAAGCTTATTGCTTTGAGCTTATGATAAATACTTAAAAAGACTTCTCTCCCTGTGAGGACAAAAATGCATGCGTGCATGATATTGCTGTTCCAGGAAGATAGGATGGAGTGGAGGACGAGACACCCCCATCTCCAGAAAATGTAAGCCGTAGACAGTTACTTGTACACAAGCACAACCACACACACACACACACAGGTTCACACAATAATTCTATGTGGTGGCCCAGTAGAAACCCCACCAGTCCTGGCCCCTCTCACTAGCTTTTTGTGTCGTTAATATTGAAAAAGGAGAGACTTATAAAACGTAGACTTTAAAAGCGAAGCTCATTTATCTCGGCAAATAGGCTTTCCTTACCGTCATTAATAATTAAAGTGACTGAAAATCATTATGCAAATTGGCTACCATGTGCTGCCTTGAAGTTAGTCAGGGTACATTAAGAGAAGTTTCTATGCTCATTTTGACTTGACCTTTTTTTAAGTTTATTTTGTGTTTTGACATCTCATTGGGACAGAGAGGTGCTGTGCAGTTGGTTTGGAGTTGGACTCAGTCTGTAATGTGGTTTATTCAACCTTCTGTTCCTCAGGTTGCCCCTATGACTTGGAGTTCAGGGAGGTGAGGAATAGCTCCCTGGTGCTCTTATGGGCCGCTCCGCTGTACGAAGGTCGAAGCCCTGTCATTGGCTACTTGCTGGAAATCACCCAGGTTGACCAGTCAGACACCTGGACAGCTTTGACTGATAAACCAATTCCTGAGACACATTTCAAGGTTAGCGAAGCTATAACATTATTGTTATTATATACTTAGCTGGGACTTTTCCCTCCTGATTGTGTCTGCCACTGCAAACGTTATAAATATCCTTCAGATTATAAACAGTGACCAGTGAATATTTGATGTGCTTCTTCCAGGTGTCGGGTCTTCAGGCAGGTCAGACCTACCGTCTCCGTGTGTCGGCTGTTAATGATGCAGGAGTGGGTCGTGCTTCTCTGCCCTCTGAGCCAGTGACAGTTCAGACCCAACCAGGTCAGTCTGTGATAGAATTATGAAATGGGGGGAAAAAAAAGATAAACCGGAAAAGAAAAAGACTTAATTAAACCCAGGGAGGGAATTATAAAAACATTAGAATATTAAACATTTAAAAATGTATTTATCAACTAAAGAAAATTCTTTAGAATTGAAGTGATTAATTGGATAAAAAAGACATTAAAATGAAGATCTGTGTGGAATGATAGGAAAAGCTGCACACTTATTTCTTGCAAAGATATCCAAAGTTTGATTTCAATTTGGGAATTCTGAGGAAGTTATCCTATATTCTGCAACATAGGGTTTGGAAGCAGTTAGGTTAGCTTAGCAGTTTTCTTATTTTAGTAGAAAGATAACAAATGAGCAAATTTCCAAAACAAAACTTAGACTAGATCTTATTGTCATTCAGCTTTGTTCACTAAGCAGTGTACAAAAGAACAAAATTCCATTTCAGTGGCTCCAGAAACAGTGTGATTATAAAATAGAAAGAGAAAGAATATGAAAAAGCTAAATTGATTCTGAAAATATAACTTAAAGTCTTTATATAGAAACATAGGAGCAACGCACAGAGCAAATTAATCAGAAAAGTATACATTATATTATTGCACTACTGATATGATCAAAAGACTAGAATGATGATATTGTACAGAGATAATTGAGATCACAAAGTCCAGCAGCCTGATAGCTTGGGAGAATTTTGGCTGCAGAGCCTTTTCCTTGAGGACAGAGGGGGAAACAGTCCATGATGGGGATGTTCTGGTGCTGCTGACCATCTCCACAGCTGAGTTATTAATGAGGAGTGTCTTGTCTTCCTGAAGTCGGTGGCAATTTCTTTTGTCTCATCAACATTGAGGATCAGATTGTTTGTTGCACCCCATTCCACCAGATGGTTCACCTCCTCTCTGTAAGCTAGGTCATGGTCATCCTGGATGAGACCCACCACTGTTGTGTAACCTGGATACTTCACGATGTCTCTAGTAGAAAACTTGGCACTGAAGTCGTGGGTCATCTGAGTAAACAGCTGGGTGCACAGGCTCAGGGGGTCCAGTTTTCTAACCAGATGTTGTAAAATGTGGAAATTTAAAATGTGGAACTACTCCTTTAAATGTCATTTTTATGTCCAGCTTCACACTTGTGACATTTTTTGTGACTTAATTTGATGCTAAAAGATATACAATAGCAAAAGATGAGAGAATATTCAATAAAGAAAAAACTAATTCTCAGCACCATAATATATGACTTTTTATTAAGAATTAATTTTACAAATGATCTCATTCACACACTGCACATTCAGGTGGTTTCCCTGAGCCTTAACAAGTGTCTCTTTAACTCACAGGCACCAAAGACATTGACATAGGGGTGGATAATGATGGCTTCATATTTTTGGGCTATGAGGCTGTTGAGATGAACGATGAGAGCAATTTCGTCTGGAGCAAAAATTACACAGAGTCCATCGATGCCAAGAGAATGAAAGCGGAAACCAAGAACAACAGGTAGGTTTACCTTCCTGTCAGAGAGAGTTAAATGACCGCCTCACTTCGCTTCTCTCAGGTTTTCACATTTCAAAGATCCCATCTCTTGTTTTTCCAACCAGACCCAAAGGCAGGGAAACGTTTCGAACTACCCAGAATTTTTGGATGAGCAAAACCTCATATGATAAATAACTGAGGTTGCTTTGTAAATTGATTTTTCTCACTGTAATTTCAGCACGCAAGGCATGTAAAAAAAGATCGTTTGTCACAACTTTGTTCAGCTGTCAGAAAGGATTCCCAGCCAAGTCCGATAGAACACCACCTACAGCAGACTTTACAGCAGGGACAGATGAACAAAAAATCTCTGTATGCACATCTGTCAATTTCATCTTTTTTTTTATTATTTATTTGTCAGGTCAGTTCTCACCTTCACAGATCCATCAGAGGAGGATCTGGGTCTCTATACTGTGGAGGTGAGCGACAGCCCCCACCTGTCATCCAGCTATGATTTCACCGCTGAAGGTACGGGTGAAATATGTGATAATACTAAAAGAAAATAGAATAGAAAGCTTGTGCTGGGAAACTTTAATCGCTAAGGAAAAAATGGATTTTAGTTGCTTTTATCATTGAGGAAGCTGGCAGCCTTTGGTTTTAAAGGGTTACTAAGTTTTCCTCTCAAGCAAGTAATTACACCCCAGCAAGGTCACCTGTCAAACCAAGCATATGTTCTCAATTAACTTTCTTGTTTAAAGTTGTTCTACTTGCTGGTACTCTAATGACACAACAGCTTTGATCAAAGATTAATTAACCTTCGAGATCCCTTTTGACTTTTTTTGCAGACCTTGAACGGCTCAAAGAGCTCAGCTGGCAAGTCAGAAATCCTTGTAAGTAGATGAGAATTAAGGGGTGGGGGGGACAAATCAAATCTTCTAAGATCTCACTTCTATCTGATTCATTTACTTATTTTTCATATTTCCATATTCAATCTAATGAGTATTTCTAGATGTGCATATTGTATTTCATACCAGTGTAGATGTTTCTACGTTGATCTTGTGATCAGACCTGATCTCTCTTTGCAGTGATTGCCTTGAAGTCGGGCTGGCAGGTGGATGTTTCTGAGAAGGGCAACGTACGTCTCTGGCTTCAGACCGAAAGTCTGAGTAATGCTGCAGAGCTCCGTCTCATATGCAATGACAGGGAAATCTCCAGCACCCCTGTAAGTTGTCCTATATTGAGGAAGATCCTCCCCTTGTTGTGATAGGTTTCCAATAATGGGTCATAGAGGTATTGTACTGGTCCTCATCAGCTACTTTGCTCTCAGAAAACTCTACTTTGGTACAGAAAAAAAAAGTAAAAATTCCTAAAGACCCTGTACAGTGAAGAACTGTTTATTTTGGAGTTTCAGCCCCAGTTCTGAGCTATTAGGGGACTTTTTGGGGGGGTATGATGTTGATTAATTAGTGGTGACTGTGTTTTTTCTATTAAAGACAATTATAGACCACTTTAGAATTCTGGAGTGAAACAAGGACTTTTCCCAAATATTCAAACTAAGAAAAAAACTAAAACAACAACAAAAACAGCTTCCACTAATTAATTGATTTTTTCAGGGCAATAATAATTAAAATTGCTTTTCTTTTCTAACAAATAATTGATACATCACCTCAATGTAGTTATCAAATTAGAGAAATGCAGCATCATACTGCCTAAAACAAGTGGTGGAGGGGCTCAGTCAGATACATATTTTCTAATAAGATGTATTAATCTAAGTGTGCTATGGCGATCCTGCAGTTTTTCTTTGAATCTGCTGCAGATCATGTGTCTTAGGTTAAAAATGCAGATTTTAAACTCATTATTGTTCGATATTTTTACATGGCGAAAGCTACATTTCATTTAACCCTTTAAAGACTAACCCAAGATATGATGGTAGAATTTTTTATTTTTTTTAAATATCTTCTGTCCATATTTGGCCCTTTAACAAAATGTAATAATAATAATGATTATTATTATTAGTAGTAGTAGTAGTAGTAGTAGTAGTATACATGTGCCCTTTTTTTAACTCAGAGTTATTGTAGTGCAAAAGGTATCCACCAGGGGGCAGATGACAACTATTAGATTGTATTAAACAGGATTTTGAGCAAAGATTTTACCATGAGGTGAATCAATAGGTCTCAGAAACAGTATGTATTTAAAAAAAACCATGGTGTTAAAGTTAGAGATATCTGAAAGGAAATTAGAGTCTGATTTTTCCAAATAGCTATCATGTAATGCCAAATAAAGTTAAAGCTCAGAATACAAAAATCTAAGTAATAATAAATAAGAGCCATTTTCTGTCTGTGTTTTGAATATGGGAACCTTGCACATATTATGAATGAGATCCTGCTGCTTTATAGGGTGTAGGTGCATACATCCGTCTTTATGACAAGGCAGCATGAATCCAAAACAGCAATTAGTGTCTTAATAAACATCCTGTAAGGCTGGAAATCAATGCTGTCAGCGATGATGAAGAGCAGGTGTGTAAGGCAGCTGAGAGGACTGGGAGCTGAGTTAATTTAATGAATTCTGGAAGACTGGAAGATCACCTGAGGTGAAGCCAGAGACAGAGCCCACATCTGGTATATGTGTCACGTTTAGTTAGATGTTAAAGAAAGGACCAAGAAAACAATTTGGACAAGCAGAAATTATCCTTTGAACAAATATTATTCAGAGCAATAAGCTAAAGTAATTCGCTGTGCAAGGTGGGTTTTTTTTTAATTGAAATCCGTAAATATGAACGATATACAAAGATATTAACAAATATTCCTTGTTTCTTGACTAAATTAGTCTTTGCACGTATGTAGTTCACTTATCTCCCAACAACTTGTGATGGAATGAGGGGCCAAACGCAGACTTAGATATAATCCGAGAGGAAATGTATTTCTATGCTGAGGTTCATACACTAGTTATCATTCCAGGGGTCTGTACTACGGAGCAGGATTAGTGGCTTATCAAGGAAACTTCAGCTTCAGCTCTGAATTTTCAGTATCACAAAGCTGGTTCACTTCTCATTAGATCGTATCACCACGGCAACTGATGCCGGGAACTTAAACTCCTCCAAGCAGGTTAGGATCTGAGATAAAAGATCAATAGATGGAAAAGGGAAAAAATGCCTCCAGACTAATTAATTCTCTTAGAAAGTGAAATGTTAAAAAAAGACATCAGTGCAGACAGCGACTGTCTGTCTGATGAATACTCAGAGGAAGGAATACTTACAAATAAAGGGATTATTGTAAAGTTAGTTTCTTTGTACTTAAAAAAGATTTGGATTTCACATTTTATTTCAAAAAATCACTCCCTGAGCTATAAATGATTACCATGCCTTTTTTTCGCCAAACCAAATTGCATCAAGAAATATCTGAACTGTTCACATCCATCCTACAAAATGCAGAAAAATCAGATTAGTTCAAATTACATGACAATCAAAATATTTCATCATTTTTGAGCATAGATGACAAAAAATGAGCTAAGCCATACATAGTAGTCCCAGTGACTTCCAATAATCAATGTTCTGTTTGTTTTCAGTTTGGGGCAAAAAGCAATCACAGCATCCTGCGCTGCATAGACAGAATAAGACTGAAACTCTCTGATATGCTTCAATAATACACCTGTAGTTAATAAAATGTACAATAATACATCATCAAATGTAGATCACAAATCATAGTTGAAATTTTTCCTAAGTGTCATCATTCCTTCCTGCTTTGACTGCAGCAGCTTTGCTGCTTTCAGCCTGCTAGAACCATATGATTATGATTGGTTATTGCTGTCAGCTTCAGCCAATTCCCATGAATAGAGTTGATTACCAACGCTGTAGCGTCACCTAGCAAAATATCCAATGTTTGGTTTAATGAGACACTTAAGGATATCTTGGATATGCTGAACTTGCTTTGTCATGGATGGATGGATCTTTATTGAAATTGTGCATGGTACAATCGATTAGATTAAGATGTAATTTTATCAGTGCAACATACATTAGAAATTATGTAAAACAATACAAAACATCAAAAAGATTAAAGAAGAAAATATATAGCCAGGATATTCAACCAACACTCCTGCAGGGGTTAAATCTGACAGTAAATCAGAAACCAGGTCATCTATAGACAGGATGAGTGAGGAGTGATTACAACCAGTGTGGATGGCAGTCAGAGCAGTGGAGACTGGTTGCTGGAAAACTAGGTTTTTTAAACAAAACACAGTAAATGGACTGTATTTATATAGTGCTTTTCTAGTCAGGTGACCACTCAAAAACCCTTTAACATTACATATCTCATTCACCCATTCGTACAGCACTTATATTGTAGCATACATTCATACCCCTGATATGCAAATCAGGAGACATGTGGGGTTCAGTGTCCTGCCCAAGGACACTTCAACATGTAGTCAGGGGAATCAAACCGCCGACCTCCTGTTTAGTAGACGACTGCTCTATCCACCTGAGCTACAGCTGCCCTGACAAAAGCATTCTCACCCTACTAATCAGAACAGGATTTTATGCTACAGCAACGAGGTATCTGGAGAGACAGATGGACAGATTATTCCACCAGCAATCTTAAAGAGAAATTTCAACCCAGATGACCTAAAAAATTAATCATTAAGGACGCAAACTGAATGTAAACAGACACACTCAGTAGAGATATGTAATGAAAGCAAGCCCAAACGTATCCGTACTGCCATCAGGGTTATTGAACCATGCACTGAGATGAGAGAACAACTAATATAACCCAGAATATTTATTGTGGTTTCACAACTCTGTCGGCTGCACTGTCTCTCTTTGGGTCGTCTCGTGTTTGTGTGCGCTGCTTTATATTCAGCAGTTCATTGCTTGTATTTCATTTTCATTTATTCCATCCTTTCCCATTATCAGAGCTCCATTTGAACAGTACTGATTATACATTATTTTTAAATGATCACAGCTGAGGTTTGCGATTTCCAAAGCCATTTAGCTGATTAGGGCCCTCAGGCCTACCATACATCACAAATCACATCCACCACTGAGGCCTATCAAAATGCAAGGAGTACACTTATTTTGATGAACATAAAAGTCATGAAATCCAGCTTCAAGCTTGTTTTCTTCTGTGTCACTGCTTGTTTATGTGTTTGCATCTTTTAGATAGAAGAAATATCTCATCAAATGTGCGCATGTCATTTCAGACACTTTGCGCTCTGGTCCATAATGTATTCTCTCTGTGCGACATGCCATCGATGCAATAGATCTCAAATCTCATGTGGAAATCGTCTGTTTGTGAGCTGATGAGGACTGTGTATGTCGCAACATTTGTTTGCTCTTCTGCAGCATCGTAAGATTAACTTCGACAAGGCCAAAGGTCTGGTGGAGATACTGTTTGATCAGCTCTCTCGGGAGGACGAGGGCTCGTACACGGCTCAGCTGAGGGACGGCCGTGCCAAGAATCAGTTCACTTTGGTCTTTGTGGATCAAAGTAAGTCGCGCATTCACTCGACCACACATTGTCACATTGCCTGCATTATGCAGCAGATCATACTAAATGGGCAACCCTCACGTTTGGAACAGTGAATAACCCAACAAACATGGAGTAGCTGCACAGAAAAATCAGGCATTTCCCAAGAGATGCTTCATGAATAAATCAAAAATACTACTCGGAAAAAAAATACATGTAGTCTTTCTGAGATGTACTTCTCCACCCAAATACACAATAGATGGAACCATCCAATGAATAAATAAACTAGCTATAAAAATGTTTATTTAGATGCAATGACTGAATTTCAATATATTATTCAAGTTCTGTAAAGAGTTGATGTAACTACACAAATGCAACTATCCTCTGCTTTCATGTGCACTTTTGTACGTAGCATCATCCTTTGGGAAGACACGTCTAAATCATCTGTGTGGTTTGGTTGTTGTTTGAGAATTTTTTTGTCCTAACGCTGTTATTGTTTGTGTCTCTAGAGTTCAGAGAGACTATGGCCTTGGCTGACGCAAACCGACGGGACACTCAGAGAAAGGCTGGTGAGAGATCTTCACAAACAGAAAATGAAGTATTCATTGTGGTCACTGCACTGCACTGCGTCAGTTTATTATACAGTAACTGAGTGGTGCCTTCTTGCTATTGTTTAGTTTTAAATCTAATAGTTCAGTACTCTAAAATGTGATGAAAAAGACTAACTTCATATGTTTAGGGGTCAATGCCCGATTGTGCAAGACTATCTCTCACCATGTTCAGTATTTAAAGTCCAAATGAGACTCCACAGAGTGTGTCACATCTAGAATTCTTCAATGCTTAAGACAAGCCTAATACATGGGATGAGGTTTTCTGTCTGCATGCAGATTTAAATCACTCCAAAGCTCCTATTTCAGGTTGTTTTGGGGTATTTTTTCTTTTTGCAATAAAGAGGTAGGTCTCGATAAGTGTGAAACTTATACCTAAAATACCATAAAAAACTGAACTCTATTTCAGGGTTACAAAAAAGCAACAAAAACATGTCTTTTTTTTCTTTTCTTTTCCTGTTTTAACATGTATTTAATAGTAGAAAGTACAAAGAAATGATTTTCAGTGTCTTCACTGACCATTTCTGATGTATTCAAAAAATTTAGAAAAAATCTAAAAGTCAAAGCCTGTTTACTTGAACATTAAAAAACTGTTCAAGTAGAGGCAAGTTTACTAATATGTTGCAGTTCTTTTTAATTGTTTAGGAACTGAGGAAACTAATTGCTGCAGTTTTGCAGAACAAATTTGATTTTTTTGTCATAAATTTTAGCTGCTCCTCAGTCTGTGGTTCTCATGACAGACATACATCCATACATCTTCCTTTGGAGAATTTCAGGCTGTTCAGTCAAACACACACACAGTTTTTATGTGTCTATGAAGTCATGCTGTTGTGAGTTGTGCAGAATGCAGTCTGGCACTGCCATGTCGAAGCAAACACAAACCTCATGGAAAAAGACCTGAAGGTAGCATGTACAGCGTTGTACCGCTCCACAATCACCAAGTTCTCATCAGCAAGTCACTCGTGCTATACACTAATGCGATCCCATACCACCGCACACATCGGCTTTTGCATCTTTCACTGATTTCAGTTTTAATGGTCATTTTTATCATTGCACAAAGGACCAGACAGTTTTCCCAAAAGCCCTGAAACCTGTGCCCAGAAAAGCATTTCTGTAAAGAATTTATACGTGGCTCCTTCCTACATGTTGCAGTTTCGGGTTACATTCTGAAATCAGAAGGGACTACTCTGAGTGACAAACATTTTCCAAAGTGCTCAAATATAGCATAATAAACTAAATCTAATGAAATTGAATAGTGGAGAGTGGAATAGCGGGATTTAAATTTTGTTTCATTTCAGAAGACGTCCCAACTTTTTGGGAAACAGGATGTGTCATGATTTCAACTGATAATTCCCATAAATATGTATTATCTATCATTTATTCTGGATAGTAACTGTCATGCAGCTCTGTACAGGTGGATAACCATTTCTTATGTTTTCCAAGGGCCTTATTTCCAGGAATTCTTGACATGGAGCGTGAATGAGGATTGTGAATTGATCATAAAGTGCAAGGTACTTTTTCCATGTTTAAGTTTCCTGATGGCAATAACTGTTAACCTAACATCATATGGGAGAGGGTTTTTACTATTATAGATACTCTCAATAGGAAGCTTGTATCAGTCTCTCTGCAACAGACCTAAGATTGGAAATATGAAGACATTTTCCACTCTTATTCACACTATTTGAGCTACATTTACATACGAGCTAAATCAAACAAAGCAATCTAAAAGTATATACATCCATCAAGACTGAATAAAAGACTTGGCTTAAAAAGTCTGCTGTGAACTAAAGTTTATGTAATATTTGTTTAAAGTCCTTAAAACCAATTATAAAAGAGAGAGAATACACCCCAGTACCCTTTATTATTTTTACAGGATTTATGTATCTTATTTCACTCAGGTCACAAACACAAACAAGGAAACGTCCTTCAAGTGGTTTAAGGAAGGTGTGGAATTGACTCAGGTTGTGTATGATCAGTCATCAGGGGCCAGCTCGCTCAACTTCTCACAGGTACGCATAATTATGATTCTTCCCTGGTCCGTCTTCAGATAAGAGCTCTTGCAAATGGGAATTGGCATTCATAGACTGTAACTGGAGTAAAGAACAAAAAGGGAGATAGACACAGTGACAGTGTGATGTTTAAAGAATTTAATACTTGACAGGTCTTTTAAGATGTGCTTGGGTTCACCTTCAAGTGAAGGTTTTATGTTAACTTGGCCTGGAAATAGCAGGTCCAATTTTAGTATTTCAGTTTTTTTACTGAGATACTGAATGAATTATTTCCCCCTCAGGTAACAAAAAAGGAAGCTGGTTCATACAGAGCTGTGGTGTCTGATAAGAGGGGAGAGGATGTCAGCTCGTTGGAGCTACTGGATGATGGTGAGATGTAACCTCCCATTAACATACGATTACACGCATAGATTCAGTGTTCCATTCATAATAGGCATGAGGCGATTACTGTGTTTTATTTTTCTTCCTAAAATTTTATTTTAATGTTGTTCAAGTTAAAACAGCAGTATAAAAAGCTGTTTTTGTTATCATGCTTTGCAGAATATGACAAGCTTCTCCAGCAGCTGAGTAAACAATGTGGTGAGTCACATACATTTAAAAGAACATCCGTTATGTAATGTCAGGTGTGCTGTGTTTGGGAGGAAGCTAATACACCCAAAAGCCATATTACGGTGTGTTAATTGTGTTGTGCTCCTCAGACAAGAAAGAAAAGATAAGTCTTTAACTGGAAGCAAACTAAAATTTATGCAAACATTTCATTAATAATCACAAACTTTGTTTTTTCTGCAGCATTGTCAGCTACTCCACTGAGGATCCAGAGCACTGCTGAAGGTTTCAAGCTTTTCTGCTCTCTCAAATACTACATAAGCTTCCTGACGACCAGCTGGTACTTCAAGTGAGTCCACATACTGACTCCTGACATCCTTTAAGTCAGGCATATATAAAGTATTTGAAATGGGTTTTTTGCACTACTACATCAATAAGATTCTAGCCTCCTTTTTTTCCCTTTGGCACCGTCTAGTAGCTGTGTGGTCACATTATTTACTTCAAGCCACAGTGCTGGAAGTTGTGCATAAATTTCAGTTGTGCAGGAAAACTGGCAGGCAATCCAGCTCATACAGGACATGACATAAAGAGAGGCTTCACATGTACACACTGAACACTGAGATAACATTCACTCAGGTGTGATGAGTGATAATATACCGTCACAAGGGCCATCATTATGCATGACCTGCTTTTAATATTTCCCCTTTTACTGGTTATACTCACAGGCTTTTTTGCTCAGTAGCATACCCACTGAATGACCATTCTTGTACTCGATGATGCTATTAGTACTTTTAACATAAATGAAGTATTTGAGTACCTCTCCCCCCACATTTGCTGTAGCATTTTTATGCCTTTCTCTTTGTTGTGGCAAACCCAGAAGGTCCTTTTATAACAACTTTAGCCTATATAACACCTCTTACACTTCACCAACTACAAGTCGAAAAAAAAGCTATTTTGGATTTATTGTCTGTATGCACACAAACACAGAGATCATTGCGTTTAACCAGAAACAATTCACCACATATTGTTTGGTACTGAAATTGGCCGAACTTTTCTAGAGCCCACCCGTGACCCTGCATGGATTAAGCGGTACAGAAAATGAATTAATGATGTATACATTATGATCAGAACATGTAAGAGATAAATAAAGATTTATCTGATTTTAATTTTATTTGATTCTGAGTAGTTTCTTTTCTTAGCGATTGTTTTACCACATATAATTTGTTTTAAATTTAGAAAAAGAATCACTATTTGCACACTTGAACAAACAAATGTTTGAGGATGTCAGTTGTTGTTACTGTTGCAGGTTTTTCTCTAAAGTAAGGCAAATAGCACCACCTGCTGCAGCATTTAAAGAGATGCAGAGATGATTTCTTTTAACCACACAAATTTATGTTGTATTGCACCTTGATAGTTCAAAAGATGCATTATAATCTTAACATTGGTGTTCTTGTCAAGGATCTCGCCTGAGGATTTATATAAATCATATAGCTGCAGCAGTAGTATAAAAAAAGGTTTGCTTTTGCTCCTTCTTTCCCCACAGGGAGAGAAGGATTGACCAGGAGGCCAGGACAAAACCTGGCTCCACCATGCAAAAACTTTGGATTGAAATCTTAAACCCAACAGAGAACGATAAAGGACAGTACACCTTGGAGATGTTTGATGGCAAAGAGACACACAAAAGACATCTTGAACTATCTGGTGAAGGTGTGTGGAAGGGCCCTTTTTGATTTAAAGGATCTAAAACGAATATAAGATGGTGGCCAGTGTGATATGATGTCATTTTAATCCTCATTGTGGTTGTTATTAAATCTTTCAACAGCTTTTGCTGAAGCCCTGCTGGAGCACCAGAGGTTGAAGTAAGTCCTTAACCACATGCACAAACAGATGCATCTAGCATGGCTTGCTGTGTGACAAAAATGAAACACTCAGGAGTCTAAGGTAATACATTACACCCAGACCTGCATGTGAGTTGTTGAGTTTTACTTGAAAACTGTCATGTGATTACTCTACTACATAGTAAAGTCATGGTGATTTAACCCTTTGTTTTCATCCCTCAGGCAACTGGCAATTGCTGAGAAAAGTGAGTCACATTCTGTGTGTTAATCCTAAAACATTTTTATGCCAAACATAAATCAAGAGATTTTGTATGAATGTCACCTCAATTATTGTTGCCTTTTATTTCAGATCGTGCCAAAGTGACTAAGGGTCTTCCAGATGTTGTGGCCATCATGGAGGGCAAAGTATGACATTGTTAGCTGTGGCTATAACTGCCTCATGTTTGACCATCAGTATAATCAGTCATTTCGTACTTTCTTTCCTCCTTTCCTCAGTCTCTCTGTCTGACATGTTTCATCGATGGTGAACCAGCTCCGGAGATCTTCTGGCTTCGCAACGATAGAGAAATCCTTGATCAGACTCATTTTACCATCACTAAAGAGCCCAAACGCAGCTCTATCACTGTCAACAAGGTCAATGTGGAAGACTCTGGAAAGTACAGCATCTTTGTGCGCAATCAGTACGGGTCAGAAACTGTAGATGTGACCGTGAGTGTGTACAAGGATGGAGAGAAGCCTCCAGCTAACGCAGTGGAAATGGGTTAAAACTCCTAAGTTTAAATCAAGGATTCACTTTCTGCAGGAATCTTGTGCATCAGGGTTGAGAGATTTTAACTGGTATGGATTTTTCTTTATTAAAATGAGACAACAGAACTTTTAAAATGATTAATAACACAATTTCCCTTGAACACTTCTTATCAGAATGACAATTTCATATATTGTCCTGAATATTGCTAATACTGCTGCTACTGCAGCAGTTTAAGTCATTAATAGATTTTTGCTTATATAACTTTATATTAGCTACTCAATTAGCCAACATCACCATAGTGAGCTGAGTCCTAGCTTACATTAGCTTACGTCACCTTGGCCAATATTTTAGCTAGTGTTAGCTAACATAAGTAACTGGATGTTGGCTATTATGTTAGTGTTAGCTTTAAACAAAATCAATTAGCTAAATTAAGCTTATATGAATTTGTCATGACACTGAGACAATTTGTTAAAAATGTCCTAAATTTGTGCTTATTTGAACTTAATTTTAGCTCATCCTGGCCACTATTCAGTAAAGATACATAGATAATGCAGCTTTAAGTGCTTGTGTTACAACACATAACTACAAAACCTCAAGCAACCGGTCTGAGCTTTCGGTGAAGCAGATGTGTGATTTGTGTATGATGTGAATAAAGCCATGTCTAATTACTTCTCTGTTGTATTTCTCTTTTATATATCCTCTATTTTCTCTTTATATTTTTAGTGAGTAAAATTAATGATCAAGAAAACAGATTAATTTAGACATTTGATTACTTTGAGCATAATTTTGCAATAAGTTATCTTCTCTTTTGAGTTTAAAAGCAAACAGTCTGCAGTGTCGTTGACCCTACTACAGGACCTCACTTTGTCAGGGTGATTCATATTAGGAGTTCAGACGGTACGTGGAGGACAGGTAACTAATAGAAATTAAATTGCATAATGAATTATTGACTTAACAATTAAAACCCACATGGATTAAAAAGGTTATTTTCGTCCTTTAATTTTACATTTTCACCTGCACTGAGGTCTGTGAACTTCAGAGCCGGGGATTTGTGGATAAACCTTTGCTTCCTTTTGCATCCAGTTCTGCATTCATCACAAAGAGCGATGAAAAAAGGTGCTTGTAAATATATACTCCACGTTTAACTTATAAAGAACCCATTTCTGTATGACAAGTTATACAATACCTTAAAATACCATTTTAATTCCTCCATGAGGGAGGCTATGGTTTGGCCAAAAAGGAGTAAGTGAACTTCAGGTTGTTCAAACAGCAGTGATTACCCCAGAGGACTTTGTCACCCACTAGACATAGAACTGCACTCCCTCTGATTTGGGTACAAAAAGGAGTGAGTGGACATTCATCTTTCCCCACATTGTGTTGAGCTTCACGCAGCTGTCTCTGCCTCTAACCACCTTGGTGAAGGAGAATCCAAACTCTAAAAAAAAAAAAAAAGATGGCCTTCAATGGAACTTGGCAGGTGTACTCTCAGGAGAACTATGAGGAGTTCCTCAGGGCCATGGGTAAGAAAATAGTTGGCATGTAAAGCTAGAGCATGAAGACACATTGATTTGGTTAACCATACACCTGAACACAGCTTTGCAGAGCAAAGAATCATCATTGCTTGCTCGTTAATTTAGCCGCACATGAAATAATTAAAACTGTTTTACTCAACAGAACTCCCAGAAGATGTCATCAAGATGGCTAAAGACATCAAGCCAATTACTGAGATCAAGCAGGCTGGCAATGACTTTGTCATTACCTCCAAGACACCTGGAAAGTCTGTGACCAACTCCTTCACCATTGGCAAGGAAGCTGAAATCACCACCATGGATGGCAAGAAGCTAAAGGTTACAAATTTTTGTTTAACTTTTATTTGGAAAGAAAAGGCTGCAAAGCTATGTTGAGGCAGGACCATAACTAAAGTCAGACATGGTGATAATCATACTCATGAGTGTCTAAATGGCCTATTACTGTTTTGAGTGATGCATTGAATGTACTGTATTGTCTCCTTCTTCCCCCCCAGTGCATTGTCAATATGGAGGGTGGCAAACTGGTCTGCAAAACTGGCAAGTTCAGTCACATGCAGGAGCTGCAGGGAGGAGAGATGATTGAGGTACTCTTCTGGTAGTCTTACACAAGTACACATACCTGAAATCAAACAAAAGAATTAAAAAAAAAAAAAAAAACACACCTCACTGTTTAATGATATAAACTTAGTAATGCACTTTATCACATGTGTTGAATTTTGAATACATTCTCTTTTTTCCCTCTTCCTCTCCAGACTTTGAGCGTGGGCTCAACAACTCTTGTCAGGAGGAGCAAAAAGATGTAAATTTGGCAGCAACAACAAATACAATGTATATTTAAATAAAAGTGTGCTTACTAAGTGTGGTCTGTGTCTTTGCTCTGTGTAAATGTCAATGCAGGATTTTGTAGCAGCCAAAACGTTGCAGTGTGTGAAATGTAATTTTAAAGAGAAGATACATGAATCAGGCAGATCTAGGCTATTTCAAGCATACATAAGCATACATAAATTTGCCATATTAGGTCAAATAAAAAACCGGGTGGTGGGTATATTCTTTAAAATTCATGCCCTGGGGTGTTCTTCTTTTTCTTTTCTTTTTTTGACAGTTGCCATTGCTTTGGGGGACAAAAAGAAAGGCATCATAATATAAATCATCTACGCTTGTGGTGAAAACATGATGGTTAGATTATAAACAAGTAAGCAGGGGTTAAGCTCATTATAAAAGCTCATCTTTGGAAATTTAATATAAGTCAGAATAATATCTGAGGAAGTAAGTTCTTTCTTTTCTTCTTATGTGATAGAGAGATAGAGCGCACCTTGGAGCTGTATTTGAGCATGCGCATTGTTGGGGAAACGGCGACAACGTAGCTCGTGTCAGTCGCAGTTAAACGTTACGGGAGAAATAGCTGCTTAAACAAGTCCACGGCTGAAAATGGCGAGGTATATGAGACCTCCCAACACATCGCTCTTCGTTAGAAACATCTCCGACGAATCCAGGTATGCTGATATTTTCGTTTTGGTTGCGCTGTACGCAGGTGTGCTGAAGCTAACGTTAAGCTATCAGGTTAGCAAACGTAGCAGTCATCACCAAAACGGCTATCTTACGTCAACTTCACGAGGGACTCCAGTTAAAAGTAGACTTGTACTTATTTTTTTTTAATCCAGTGTTGTTTAGAATAACTAAGATATCTATTACCGAACATGAGTTGCTATTAGCAAGTAAGCAAACAAGAAGCAGATAATTAGTATCGAAGCTAAACTAAAGGTTACACGCTGGAAAAGAATCAGTGGTTTTCTCTTGTACATAAATGCTCATCTGGAAAAACTAGCCATACTCATATGTTTTACAGCAATATTTTATTTATAAACAGTATTAAAATTAGCATGTTCAACTATACCGCTCACACAAACGTTAATATATTTACAATCAAAGTGCCGACAAATTACTGTACTTTCTAGTGAGTACTGTGATGTACGTGAGCTTTTAAAATGTCAGACTTAAAAATTTAAGTGTGATTTTAGTTTTTAGGAAATTATTAAATCAAAATTGAACATCTAGCTTTGTCATCAAAATAAGTTAGATTTTCAGTTTGCTGTATGTTTTCAGAGACTTACTAACACATTAAACTTAGCTTATATCTTTGTGTCCTGGTCTTTAATATACAGTCGATGGTCCTGGTTGAATGCCTGCTGCATATATGAAGTATGCTATATCCTATGCAATGCTTCTGAAGAACACGGTTTTATAACTGCTCAGACTAAGACGGCTAATGGGCAGTGCAAAATATAAAGATAACCTTTATGGAAATATTATTTGATATATTTGATAATTTTTGAAAAATGAAAAAGACTTTCATGACTTGATTTGACTATTCTAAATTCAATTCAGCGTTTGTATAGTGCCAATTCACGACAATGTCATCTCCAAGGCACTTCACAGACGACCATTTTGTGCCAATCTGTTGTCATCAGATTGGCTAAATAAACTAATGTAAATGTTTCCAAATGTTTGAGACATAATGTTTAGCATTATGTCAAAACTGAGTAACATACAGACCTGCATGATGAGGTAAATCATTCAGCTTGTATTTTGCCTTTTAATTGTTCATTTTTATCAGTCTAAATGAACCTGTCAACTACAGGAGCTGTTTTATTTCTATTTTTAAAACCATTTAAATATAATATTTATGGAGCACATTGACAAGTTTAAACTCGCAGGAACATTTATAGCCAAATTGATAAGAACTTCAAGATCCCCACTGTGGTAATTTACAAACAAATAAACAAGTATTGAACTTTTCCATCTTCTGTAAATGAATAGTGAATGGGGGGGGGGGGGGAGAGGGGGGGGAGGGGGGGGGGGGGGGGGGGATAGGGGAGGGGGGGGGGGGGGGGGGGGGGGGGGGGGGGGGGGGGGGGGGGGGGGGGGGGGGGGGGGG
>JBBBVU010000006.1:8211723-8227586 GCA_037177055.1 Atherinosoma microstoma
CGCTATATAATTAAGTTGACTGAGTTTTTACTTTTATATTGTCTAAACTCTTAAGGTGAGTACATTTCCTTTCAAGTCAGTTTGCAAGAAGATGTGCCTGGTTATATGTTGTGCCATGTGCCGGCAGCACCAGCTTTTGTGTATCACCTGTCTGCTGGGCTTCAGCCACATTTAAATGGTACCCAGCAGAATAAATGTGCTTATTTCATGACACTTCAGGCCAGAGGATATGCGACGTGAGTTTGGTCGTTATGGGCCAATTGTAGATGTCTACATCCCACTTGACTTCTATACACGGCGACCAAGAGGATTTGCTTACGTTCAATATCCTTTATTATTTTTATTTTTATTTGAAAATGGTGTGTTTACTAAGTGAATGAAGAAATTTAACAGACTTTTCTTTATTTTTCAAGACAGGTAATTTTTGAATTGACATCATATTGCAATGTTAATATAATTTTTGTTTGTTAGAGATATTTATCTGATATCCCTGGCATCACATCTATTTCTAACCAATATTTCTCCTGTTGTTGCCTTAGAATGTTAAAGATACAGTTCTGGAGACCCCACACCAAAGTTGAAAGGCGGTATTAGAGTAGATTCAACCAAAGACACCCAGGCAACAAGCAATAGTGGAATTTGGAAAATAAAGTGAAAAGCATGAAGATGCAAAGAGGACAAAATGTGAGCAGCAGACTTCGGTTTGTCTACCAAAGAAAGGAAAAGCAAAGTGTTTATTGGGCAAAGACAAGCAGGAAACCCCAAGTTCTTCTGCCAAGACAATAAAGATCACGCTGAAGTCAAACATGTTAAAAGGTAAAAAGGCAAACTTTTGTATCCTCCAGAATCTGATCACCATCCATACTTGTCTTGTCTGCATAATCTGAAATCACAGATTCCCCAATTGATTCAGTTTGTTTTTGTTGCTGTTTTACCAAATAATTATCTCTAAATAGTAAATGTTACCAGAACCATAAATTATTATATAGATATTTTTAACTGAATAACGTATTCTTCCCCTATTCCCATCCCCACTCCCATTGATCAAGTAGCTATCTCGCAGCCTTTTTGTGTGTGTCTGTGTGTGTGCACAGCAGTTTGTCCCAACTGTCAAAATTTCAAAATGAGCAGCCTTAACTATCCAGCATATTCGAAGATGTCCGGGATGCAGAAGATGCTCTTCACAACCTGGATCGTAAATGGGTTTGTGGGCGACAGATTGAGATCCAGTTTGCCCAAGGAGACCGCAAGAGTATGAACAACTGACATTCCTATTTACACTTATGACGCCTCATAAGACATGTTGGAAATCCGGTGCACTCTTGCCTATTATTTTTATTGTCAATTTTTCCATTAAGCACCGAACCAGATGAAGGCCAAGGAGCGACTTTCACCTCGCAGTTTCTCCCGCTACGATGATGATCGTGATAACCACCGAAGACGCTCGCGGAGCCGCAGCTATGATCGTCGGAGATCCCGAAGCCCTTCTTATGAGCGTCGCCCTCGGAGATCAGACAGCCCCAGAGAGTGAGTGGTTGCCCATTTTTTATACCATAATGAAGTTTTAATACAACATTGTCACCATTTTGAAGATTATTCAAAGTATCCAAACATGTTTGTAAATATAGCTCAATCAGTGTTTTAGACTTGAGCACCCAGATATTGTACCTTTTTACAGTATCGAATGCAACATCAGGGCTCCAGACTGCGACCAAATGTTCGCATTTTGCGAGTAAATTTTTGATCTACTCACACATGTGCGACCAATAAATTTGCCAGGTTTTTTTTGTAGTTATTGAATTAATTTTGTCCCTGACAAAGTTCTGCTCCTCAGGTTTGCCGACTGTAATTAAAACTGAAATTAACTTTAATACAAGAAAGGAGACTAACACTAAAGAAGAAGAAAGCCAATGTGTGTGAGCAATTTTACAAAATCGCACCTACCCGAACCCGTTAGGATAAATACCAAACCCGCCTTACGGTACCCACATTTATCTTCCAGTCCAATCCGGACTCGACCCAATCCGTTGATAGGCCTATATAACCCGCAGCCTGATCTGCTCGTTAACTCATTAAGTTAATACATGTACACCCCCTTCCCTCCCTTCATTGCATTATTTTATTTATTCAATGTTATGTTCAATGTGATATTGTTTTGCCATCCCTTCACTGCTACCTCTCTATAGTCCCTTATTTGGCCATTTAGGGGCTTTATTTGTTTCGGAGATTGCCGCATAAACAAAGTCATTTACCGTCCTGGTTTCAGCTGTTCTCTGCTGCTGGACCACAAAACCTGCAACGGAAAAATCTTACTTACTCCTGCTGTGCGCTGTGTGGAAGCCCAGCATGGCATGCAGGGGTTCACAATAGAAGTAACCTGAATGCAGCTCGATTAGTAAAACACCGATCTCCACAAAAAGGAGGAAGACAAAATAAAAAAATCATATTTTTACCCGTGACCTGCTTGCATTATATAAATATCCACCCGTACCTGTGAAATTTAATCGATGTAATCTTTACCCGTCGGGTACCGACCCGTCACAGGACTCTGCCATGACCTGTGCAATGAAAGTGCAACTCACTTCCAGTTGCATTTAGAAAACAGGAGGCTGATAATCAGTGCGCTGAGGAGATCAAATTGATTCTAAAGTTTAACACGGGCTATTTCATTGGAAAAGAAGAACGGCCTTTTACAAAATTTAAATGCCGAATCAATCTCCAAAGGAAGAACGGTGTAAAACTGAATACAACCTACAGCAACAACACTTCATGTGCACAGTTTGTTGCCATCATAGCTGATAAACTAAGGCGGAAGACGTACGAGAAGATTAAGGACGCTCTGTCTGTCGTGATCGATGGGGACAACGTTTCAACAAAGGAGTGTGAAATCATATATGCAAGGATTTCTGCATTCATTGTTCAAGTATTTATCAATAACACGGTGAAAATGAGAGGAAATGTGAATATTTGCAATTTTACACCATTACTATGTGTTAAATGAGATGAATTATGTCAGAACCCATTTACATCAATAGATATTAACTGTTTTTTTGTGACCATAGTGACAACCAAATATACCAGATTCTCTCCATGAATATCAATGTACAAAAAAAAAAATGATTAAAAATAATGCTGTTGATACTTATTCCATGTGGGAGTATTTAGAAACCATATACCTTTTTTATTAATTGCAAAAACCTGTTGGACTGGATGTAATGTGGTTGTTACCTGCAAGCTATTTAAAGTTGTTTTTCTGTCCCCTTTATAGTTCTGGATCCTATAGCCGACATAGACGGAGCAGAAGCTATGAAAATGAGAAGTAGGCTTTTTTTTTTCTTGCATCTTGCATTATTTAAAAAATAAATAAATGTTTCTCCTTCAAATAATATTATTAATTGTAGCAGGTACAGAGGTCCTCCCCGTGAACATCACAGGGCACATCAGGAGCCAGGCTCACATAGCCCCACCCCTACACCATCCAGATCAAGGCCCAAAGATAAAAAGAGTCAGTCGAAGTCCGACAGCCCAGCTGAAGACTTCCACCCAGCTGCCAGCTCCTACAAACAGTCTTTGGCGAGATCTCCATCACGGTCCTACTCTCGATCCATGTCTCGATCCCGCTCTCGCTCCAGGTCCTGGGCTGGTCGCAAATCTGGAGGCCACTGACTGGAAGCCTTTTGAGGAGACATGTACACAGTGTTTTTGTTTAACTTTGTACTAGTATTATGTCAACTGTTGATATTTTAGAAGATGCGTCAGTTGTAAAAGGGACAGCAACAGGGTCCGGGGCTATGTTTATCAGCATTGTAGAGAGGAATATTGAGTCATTTAGGATTTTCTTTGTGTGTATGCAAATGTGGGATGTCTGCAAGTTACTTTCAGGTTTTGATTTACCATTTGTACTTTTAGTTACCAATCGCATTCATTAAAGTCAAATGTCTCTTTGTTCCTGTTGAACATGGATAATAATTTTACTTGATGCCTTGACTTATCAGTGATAACTAAAGCCCAGTGTGGAGCTATAAGGGATATTTGTTGTAAAAGGGAATTACTGTGGCAAATGGTATATTGTGTTTAGCATTTCCTGAGATATGGTAAAAGATCAGTTTCCATGAACACAAGTCAATCTACCCATGTTTTGACATTTGTCACATATGTAGAAAAAGACAACATACATGTTCATACATTGCAGATATACACAAAAAAGAGAACAGAAATAGGGGGAGGGTAAGGGATTTATTTAATTTTGTTTACTTTGTTATCAATTCAGAGTACATTCTTTTACATTTTTTGGAACACCAATTATTACCAATCCATAACGGGGTACATACCTTAAAATTCTGTGACGTGTCAGTGGGGATAAATTAAAAGCCAATTTGTTTAATGTTTTACTTTGGAGGAGACTGACATGCATGATTGCTGACCCAAAAAAATAAAATAAAAAGTGGTAAAACTGACCAAATTCAACCATCAGCTGGTGGAAGTACAGCTGGGAGTTGAATGTGACCAATTTAAAAGAAAAAAAGGCCTGTTTTAGTGATCAAATGAAAAATCTGTTTCTGCATGGGTTTTTAAATGAGGCACTAAATTTGTCAACATAAGGGTCAGAATTATAAACCGCAAGCACTTTTGTACTTAACATCCTAACATGTGCACGTCTCCTGGAACCCAATTGATATTTTTTTTAAGTTTCATTTGATTCATGCTTAGCATTTTTCACCCTACACCATCAGAAAAAAATTGAAAAAGAAACATGTGCAAGATATCTGGAAAGATAACAGTGCAGGGGTACTGGCAAATGCTATAGGCAGGTTTTTGTTTAACTTTTTTTAACAAAAATATTCTTCAGTATTGAAGTTAAGACACGTCCTTAGCATGTCTTATACATTCAGTGTTATTACTAAAAATACTTTTGTCCCACAGGCATCAAACTGCCTGCAAATGTACATATGCTACAAGTACTTTATACAGGTCATTATTTACATGGCTCTTGAACTCTAACAGTTGTTTTGTTACCTTTATGCTGGCCATTAATAGCTTCAACTCTGCAGGAGGGAAAACAGACAGAACCTCAATAGAGGACTGAATAACCAAAACAAAATCCATAAGATAGTCAGTTTCATCTCAATCATTTCAACAACATCCTAGCATGTTACTTAGCGAGAGAGAAAAAAAGCCTGATTGCAGTGCAAGAGGGAAAATAGTGGGCAGCAAGTGTGCCGATTATCAGCTGGCCAGCCTTTTCAATCGAATTTGTAAACAAAAACCAGCACCTTGCCTTACCCAGAGGCCTTTGAGCTACTTCCCTCCATAAACCCTCACATCTGCCTCATCTTCGAAACAGTTGCATAGCCAACAGGACCATATTATTTAAATTAGGCCCTCTTCCACAAGTTGAAGCTATACCATCATTGTGCAGAAGAGGCAGACACTGAGGGGCAGTAACAGTACTGATTTGAACAGACGAACAGCTTTAAATTCATTCATCATAGAGGCTGGCAAGATTTAAGTAGGAGTGGCAACGATGCCAACCACACAGAGTGCCAAAAGAAATGCAGCAAAACATTACTTTGGTTACACATAGCGCTTCAAACATCTTTCAACAAAAAAGGACTTTTCTTTTTACTTTTTACAAAATAATGCTATGATAGAGTGTTGTGGATCTTAGAAACACTCACCTCCTATAGTGCATGTGCGCACAGCGCAGTTTTAAAAAAAGGGTACAGGAGGTGGTGATCCAAGGCCCATGTGCGATGGTCTCGTTTGAGGTTATTCTTCTGACCTGTACTTACCTACGAGCTCCAAGAGGAGGAAAAATAGAAAAAAAAGTTTTTTTTTCCCTGCAGAACTGCAGTTGAGTGTCCTTTTAAACCCCAAACAAGGAATGTGATGCATTAATCAATGCATTGAGGAGAAAACAAAAACAGAAGGTGGTAAAGGGTATAAAAAAAGACCAACGTGAGCTCTAGCACTTAAAGCTTTGAATGTCACTTCAAAGGCTCATCATCAACACTTATGTAAATGAATAGGCATGTCTGTCCACAGAAATGGACTATAAAAGATCTGAGATTTTACCTGGTTTATACTAAAAGCCCTGTTTGGGGTGAAAAAAAATAACCCACTCATTCTGCTTTAACAGCCAACAACAAAACAACAAAACAAAAATCCAGTATGTCATCAGTCACAAAAACTGGCTTCACTAAGGGCATCACCAACCAGCAAGACTGCAAGGCTGTAAACTTAGAATTTCAAATAGGATTTAACAGTAAATCATTGCCGTTAATGCCCAGCTTTTAAGAATTTAAGTCCAAAACCAGTTAAGTGTATTACAGCTCTGGGCATTCCTGGTAGGTGAGAACCTCAGAGTCCCAGTCATGTATTTGCTCTTTGTATTTGGGCATCTCTCTCAACCCTGCACCTTCAGGAGGCTCTTTAGTTGGAAGGCCATCATCTCCCTGTGGTCACAGGAGCCTATTGGGAAAGACATCCAGTGGCTGGGGGGTTTGGGTAACACACTGGGTGAGGGTGGCTCACTGAACTTAGGCCCCGCATAGCTTGGGCTGCCCTGTGTTGCCAGGAGTGTGTTAAGATGTGACACCGCACCCTCCCAGTTCTGATCATAATTGGTGGTAAAACGGACAGAAGCATTCTTCTCTGCAGACGCGGCCTGCCGCGCCTCTGGAGACCTGTGGTAGGCTGCGCCTTTGTCGCTCCGACGGTGGCCGAGATGATGAAGGCCACCTGCTCCTCCAGCAGATGCTGCTGTTCCATTCTGGTCACGGCTTCTCTGCTTGGCTTTGCCAAGTTGATGGTTCTTCTTGGGGCGATCAGGGTGGGAAACTGGAATGTTGTACCTCTCGCCACCTCCCATCTTTCTGTGCTACGTGTCACCTTAAAAGATTAGAGTGTATTGTAAGTGAACTGCACTGATTTAAAAACAAGTCATTTTTAGGTTTTTCCATGATAGAAAAATATTTACGGGGAAAAAATGTTGACCACTAAGACGGCGATCTTGCCACATATTCAACAAAAACAGATTGCGCTACGTGCAGGAAGACCAGACAGCTAGGGCAGCTCCGCCCCTCCCCCACACAACCAAGAGCAAAACAGCCCCCGCTCACCTCTTTGTTGTTAGAAAGTTGATGAAGCAAAGATCCCTCTTCAATCTTTCACCTCCAATCGATCCCCAGGTCCTCGAAGTAGTTCGTCTACTTCTCGCTGCACTTGTGTGTCCAGCAAGGTTTGAAGTTTTCATGTGCCAATGAGTGTTGTTGTGCCGTGGAGCCGAGTTGAACATTAATTCACCTCGGCGCACGATGTTCCAAGAAGTCGACGGCCTTTGAAATCATGAAAATGTCCGTTAGACGTGAAAACAGACATGATCGCACATAATACTGTTTTAAGTACACCGTCGTGTAACAAACATCGATTACTACTCTGTTTGGCCCCCCAAGTGCGTCATCACACAAATCAATAATCGATATATTTCAACAGCTCTTTGTCAAACCTTTTATAAAGGTTGCCATTATCTCAATTTTTTAGAGTTCCCGACCATCAAAACAGTATATTACCTAAGAAAAGTGCAACGTCGTCTCACTTCTGTTTGTACGACGCAGGATTAGCTTACTTACAGACGATTGAAATTGTTTTTGCACGGTTATTTTAATGTAAAAACAAATAGAGCTGTGATTTATAAGGCATCCGTCGATTTTAATGTAAAACCACGATCATTACTTTAAAAAAAATAACACCTTTACAATTTGCGTCACTCTATTTTGGCACCAAACCAAAACAAAGAAACTGATCTCAATATGGCGACGATGCACGAAAGGGCTTCTCTTACCAACTTCTTCAGGCTTGGTTGTTGAAGCCTTTCGTCAGAAAAGTATATCGTTAGCCTCAGATATCCCTCAACGGAATGTGTAGGAAGCACAGCAAGCTATATTTCCTACAAATCCGACTCCTTCGAGGCTTAACGTGATGTAAACAGTGGTCGTAAAAACACCACTTCTCCCTCCCGACTCTGAATTGCAACAAAATGGAATCCACAGCAGCGATATGTAGTCTGTCCGCACACAGATCTGACCAATCACGATCCAAGAGTGAGATGAACGACCAATCGGTATCGAGAGAAGCAGACGCATTCATTCCTGTTGCCAGACTGATGACGTCAATCGCTGATCCTCCTCCCCTTTCCTTTGTTGGAGCTCGTTCGGGTATGTCCTGAGAGAAGTGGAGAAAATATAACAAAAACAACCACTTTCGATCAGTAAAACCACACGCTTACTTGATATATACATAAGAAATTACCCGTTTTGATGAAGCACAAACATGACAAAAATCCGTATTAAGGTTTAATCTGATATCAGACACAGATTGGTATTATGTAATAGTAACTAACAAAATAAACAAGTAAGTTGAGATTCGTAACGCTTAATGCATTTCCTGCCACAGGAAACGACAGTTTCAGAGTGTGTTGCTAAGGTAGACCTGTTGTGCTGCTCTGCAACAGCTGCAACGAGCTGAAATAACATGCCTGTGAGCTGCCCATCCCCCTCCCCATGTCATTTGTCTTGGTCGTAAAACAACTTGGCATTATTTTAGTGAAACTCACCCTGACAGCATTTATTTCCACCACCAAGTGGCTTATATTTATAGTTTTATGGGTGATGATATAACACTTGAAAGAAAACAGATGGGCGTGTAACTTGGTTAATTCTAAATACTGATGTTATGATTCCTTTATGCAACGATCCATTATGAGGGCTGCAACCTGGCTGCAACAAGCATTCACAAAAGACTAAATTTAGTCATCCAAAGGAGTTCCATGTATTTACATGTCATAAATCTAAGGCAATATATGGAAAAGTCATTAAGTTGGTTATGTTTAGTGATGAGCACCAGGCAGTTGTATGTCAAGAGTTGTAGCTACTTTAGATATTTCTTTAAGATGTTTTTAACTTTTTTTTATTTTTATTTTCTTGCTTTTGGAGAATAAAAAAATGTCTAGATTCTTCATCTAAACCTAGTTTCATTGCCTTAGTTTCTGTTTAGAGAAATTTTATTCAAAGTTAACATTTGAAAATGCAAGTCTTACGTTTCTCCTTGTCTGTTTAAGGACATTGACCAGTGACATTATAGCCTACAGCAAAGTCTTCCAGTAGCGTTTATGGGAGTGTGCAAGTCCAAGTCAACAGACTATGAGACAACCGCCGTGAAAGATTAACTAATAATTGACCAATTCCACGGTCAACACAACTCTCTTTGTTCAAAGAGTCTGGGATTTAAAGGAGTCATGCAACATAATGTATTTCAACCAGTCACAGCTGGTTGGCCATTGAAGGAAACTCCTTATAGCAAAGTTGCCTTTGAAGGGGGCTGCACCCATCAAGAGTAAGCTATGTATGGAAAGTAGGTCATAGAGAGGCTTTACACACAACCTATCGGGCTGTTTGCAAAGGTTGGCAGTGTAAACATGTCACAAGGTGAAAGTACAGAGCTTGGAATACAGAATGGAAAAGGCCAAAGCTGCCTGAGCCTTTCTTTTTCTCACATTGGGGGCACAGAGAATTTTATTCCGATAGCACTGGTCATTCATGGTAGTTACTGAGTGTAAATGGTCTGAAGTAAATTAGCAAAAGGAGGTTTCGCTGCCACTTAAATGTGTGAAATACACAGACATACAAATACAGAGAAGTTGGAAAGAACAGAAATGGTTTCACAAGATCTTTTGTCCAAACACTTTACAATGAATCCCTTTTTGTTGTGTTTTGTTTCATTTCCTCTTCCCATCTCGCAGTGATGGAAAGTCAGTTTCAATAGCAGTTCTGAGATGCTTGTTCTTCAGAATATTTAATCTATTATTGATACATTTTATTGAATTTTATGACAGAAGATTAGATTAGAGTGTTTTCTACTTCACAATATTTGTTTTTTCAAAGATTAAACAAGTTGTTTTCTACCTCTCAGGGCTCTGATGTCTTATAAACCTTCAACATTCAGTAATCTAGGATGTCAACAAAAAAATCTAAGTGAAGTTAAAGTAAGATTTGATTGTGAGATTATGTTTTTTATTCTTTCCTATCATGATAATATTCCATTGCCCCTAAGGTTTATCTGGTATTCTATTATACAAGACTACATATAGGTTCTTCTTTTTTTTTTTTTAAACAAAAAAATATAAAACTACAGCTTCACCTGGTCTCTGAATGAATATGACTTAGACTGCATACACAAGCACATTCTCATTCAATTTCAAGGTTAAACATGTTAAAAGAAAAAGGAATTCAATGGCATGTGGAACCACCTTCGGTTGCAGAAATCTTTTTCTAAATGATACCGTCACTCTCACATCACTGGGAAGGAATTTAAGCCCACTCGTCTTTACAACTTTGTTTTGGTAAATTGAAAATTTATGAGCATTTGTTTATGCACAGATGTGTTAAGATTTGGGCTTGGAGCCATTTTAACACGGATTCTTCCCTTTTTCAGCCATTCTGTTGTAGCTTTGCAGCCATTTGTTCAGTTACATAACCTGGTTTCAGCATAGCTTTAGCTGTCAGGCAGATGGGCCCCATGCACACACAAATCCCCCTGCTGGTCAGAGGTTGTAGGACAGGTAGACGTGTTCACTTGTCTGTTTCTGTCTCACCACAGTTTGGGCATGGGAATGATGACTGCCAGGAACAAAAAAACATTTTTTCACTTATAAGATTGCTGCCATTAGATCCTTATCTCCTCCCTCTGTATTGGGTCCTGCTGTTTTACTAGTGGGTTCATGCTGTTTTTGAGCATCTTTGAACTTTCAGTTACTCTTTGGTTATTCAGTTAAAGCCGTCATATTGCTGTTTTGAAAAGAAATACACCATGTAAGAAGCATCCAGGTCCTTTAATATAGTGGTTTTAATATTACCGTATGTCTTATGATGACCTGAATTCAGCATATTTTAATCTAAAAACCTCAGGTGACTCACAGACATGGGTGTGCTTTGTGGTATTATGCTGCTGTAAACTAGTTTCTCCCCACATGGGAAACAAATTGTCTTGGGTAGGTTGCAGTTTGCTTATCTAAATTCTAATCAGTCATATTCACCTAAATGGTTACTGGCTCTACTTTACACCTTCTTTGGCTCTTGACTCTGTGCTGTAAGTAATTGACAGGGGAAGTCATTTGGTATGAGCCAGAATGTGTCAAAAATGCTGGTATGTAGGTGACATGGGTTACTTTTATATTTTATTGAAATGTTTATTACACTGTTATTAAATTTTACACGAACACTATTTTGTTATTTTCCTATTTTGTCACGAACCCCCTTGATCGTCTCCACATTATGTGTATCCCCATTAGAGAAACTGTGCTATAGAATCCAGTTTAAGTTTCGCTCATTGTTTTTTTTGTTTTTGTTTTTTTAAAGCAGGTAAAATGGAATAGCTCCATCACTATCAGAGCTGCTGCACCTACATGTTCCAGTTAGAGCTCTGAGGTATTCAACCCAGCTCCTCCTGGAGCTTTTGTATGCCAAGCTCAAGTTGAGAGGTGACAGAGTCTTTTACAGTGGCTACGCCTAGATTGTGGCACAGTATGGCTATTTAGGCTGGCTTTTACACACAGATGAGCCTGGAATTTGGTTTAGTTATTTTTTTTAACTTTATTTATTCTAACTCAAACCACTTCCTGAACCATAAGACGTAGCAAGGCTTCAAACAGAATCAGTGATGTGATTAACCTGAAACAATACAAGCCCTGACACACACCTCACTAAACACTTCCTGGATTTTTCAACACACACTTTGAAACATCAGCAATGCATCTTATCACAAGCATTTATACCTGGTAAGGACTTTATTTTTTTAAATGATGTCCTGTTAGGTGCAACCTTTCAATGATATTCAACTGGCTCCATTTTATCTTCACACACTTGCATTTTCAGTTGCTCCTTTTCATTTCCAGTTTTTTTACAAATAAATAAAAGCAACATTATAACATTAGCAAGATGCATTTTCATCTTTTGAATAATATTTCCTTTTTCACCCCCCTTAGTGTTTTCTGAATGTCTGATTTGATACACTCTCTGAAGGTCTGGTAAATCTGGAAATTTGATTAATGAATTCAAGCTGAATAAATCTAAAGTAGTGACGCCAGCTTTGTGTCCATGGTGATTTTTTAAAAGGGGGTTGTGTAAGAAGATGATGTAATCAAACAAATAATTGAACATTTCTGTCTTTGGTCCATCCTGTTGTCTGCTGTGTTTATGCTGCACCTGGACAGACGGGGACAGAGAGGAAATCTTATTCTAGCTGCACTATCAGCTCCTAATTACATTTCCAGCCTTCTGGCCTGCTTTAATCTAGTATTTCACTGGAGGAGAAGACACAGAATACCAGATATTACTTACAAGACATTGTTTTACGACAATGAACTTAAAGATGAAATAAACAAAACCACATACTATTTTTTTCTTTTACCTCCTTTTATGTAATTTGACATATTTGTTAACTTCTGAGCATACTTTTCTCAAATTGGAAAGGCTAAAATAGGTCGTTAAATTCATGTCAGAACGCCTCAGGTATGTGATTATGTGCCCTGATTAAGTTGTTATTGAATTAATGTGCTTTATTCTTACCAGAAGGATTTAATCTAAATTAAGTGACCTAAATTAAAGACTTATGAGTTTGTATGAAATGATAAATCGAGAAAAACTTTGACTTTATCACCACAGGTATGACATTCATTATAAAGTTACACTGTACTTCAGTGAATAGCAATGCCCCCTGTTGTATTACCATCAGTATTACAATCTGTTGCACTTCCTGAATGAACAGCAGTTGGAAAAATGATTCACATTAGGAATGTTTTATTTATTTGTGCACGTAGATCAATTTTATTTTTTACACTACCAGGATGAAATTTATATACTTTTTTATTTTTATCCTAAAATACACAATGATACCTCAAGGAATGTGTTCCCCCAAGGAGGCGATGTTTTCCTGCATTTGATTGTGTGATGGTTGATGAGTTTCAAATGAAAATTAGTTTAAAGTCGAGCTTTATTTGTTTATTTTTTCATTATCCATTTAGCCAGGAAGATCCCACTGAGATATAACATCTCTTCTTCCAGGAAATCCTTGTCAAGATACACAATCCAATTGTTTGTATAAAAGACCACAGGGGTTAGGGGGGTTAGACAGGGAAAGATTTACAAAATGTTTGGACGATGTGTAAATTGTAAATTAAAAAAAGAACCCATATTTTCTTCCAAATAGAACATTCATTGATTTTTTCATTGATTCGAACATATTGAATAACGCTACTTGAACTACACAACGTAACATAAACACCATGTTGAAACTGAGACATTTGACCATTTTGTTGAAAATATTAGCTCAATTTGAATTTCATGGTTGTTGTTTATGTTCTCTTGAGAGTAAAATATGGGCTTATGAGGCTTGAAAATCACTACATTCTGTTTTGACTTACATTTTCACACAGCATCACAACTTTTTTGTGGTTTTACATGCAAAGATACCAACACAAATTTGAAAAACTTTTAAAGGTGAGTAAACAGCGGACTGTCTGTAAGTTGACACTGTAAGATTCCTTTTCATGCATATGGGCGTGTTTTACCCACCACCTCATGTCCTAGAGCAGGATGCAGGCAGGTGAAGAATTAGTCTTTACTCACAATAAACAGAAGGTGCTCCTCAGGCAGGAAATCCAATAACAGAGAATCAAAGATTTTATCAAAACTCATACTAGCTAGAAGAAGTAGAGACCAGTAGAAAAGCTAGAGATAACCCATCAGACACTAAAACAGAACAGTTGACAGAGATAAGGATCTGACGCTGACTAAAATAGACTGGGAGGTACAAATACTTATGATAGTGATGACTAACATAATGTCGGTGTGAAATCATGTACAAACGAAGGCAACCGCTGAAGTATCAAGAAGAAAGGGTAAGACACACTGGAATACAAAGAACAAGGTCTAACTGAAACCTGGACCATCCATGTCACAAAGAAGAAAAACCTGCTAATCATGACACCAATACAGTGCAATGGTGATTGTTCAAGTCTGCTTTTGTAGTGTAATGCCTCATGAAAGTGGTTCCTAACCTATTTTTCCTGAAGACCCCCTTCATGCAAATACCAAAAAGCTGTGGAACCCCCCACTTCCACCCCGTGTTGAAACCGTGTTTCGTTTTATGCATAAGTTATGCATTCTAGCTGACTTTGCCTGTGATAAAACCAAAGTTAACGCTACTTTTTTTTTCTTTTTTTTTTTACTTTAAAAAATTTCTTTGGGATAAATCATCTGCATTGTGGCATTTCTCAAACATGTCTCATTAATGAAATGGAAAGTTAGTGTTTTCAGGCTCCCAAAACATTGGGTCCATGTGAATGCTCTCATGATAAAAAACAAAGCCTCGAAGACCCCCTGTGCTCTTTTGGGGACCCCAGGTTGGCCCTATGATGTACACAATACTTTTTAAATATATATATATATATATATATAATATAATATATATATAATATATAATATATAGCTAAGTATGCACACAGCTCTGAAAATGTGTAATTTCAAAGTGGAAAATCTGGTAAATTGAGTGAGACAGTACTCTAAAAGCGCATATTGCGTTATCTTTCATTGTCTTTGCCCTCCCCCTTCTCTCTCATGTCATCACAGCCATCCTCCTCATCTTCTCCCTTCTCTCACGCTCTTTGTCACCAGTCAGGTCTGCAGGTCTGTGTGATCATGTTGTGGTTCTGCATATGAGAGTAACTGTACATCTGATAACCTAGCCTCAGTCAAGGAAGAACACAAGGTAAGCTCTTCAAACATTTTTGTCTTGTTGCAGTAACCTCCACTGATATGCTACAAAAATGTTAGAGCTTCGACCTGTTTTAGTTTGATAATACATGTTTTTAATTGTTTGAATATCTATTTTGTATGGTCTTGTAGTAATTTCACTTCTCCTTCTCACGCTATTCGGGTTTTTAAATTTTTTCATCAACAATGACTCATGGGACGATAGCCACATTATATTATTCAGTGTGATTATGAACAGTAGTGCGATTACAAAACAAAACAAATGAAATTAAAACGGTATATTTTGTACTTTACATGAAATTATAGAAACGTTACTGCAGTTGCTATCATATTGCTCTGCACAACTTCTTCTTAAGAGAGGAAGCAGAGCACGTTGTCTGTCAAGATTTCACTATAAGGGAGAATAACCAGAGGTGGTGCAATATCCACAGTGCATGCACCCCTGTGGCCAGTAGCTGACTTGAGAAATATTGTCAATAAGGTATTTGATGGAAAGTAATTTTTCTTTTTTTCCTTGATGCTTTACATGTATATTTGACCAGTTTGTGTCCCATTTGCATTCAAAATGTTCTTAAGAACGTTTTTACTGACTATGTGTCTTGTGTTTCGGCATGTTCTAGGAAAATATAGTTAAGCATTGATGTGCAAACAGTTAAACAGTGTCCACTCTAGTTTATCACAGCATGCCTTGCCATAAACTAATGCTCTTGCGTCATCTACACTCACATAGTTCAATCCATTGATTACATACAGGTAATGCACACTTCATTGCATATGACCTTCATCAGGGATTAACTGTTTAAATACAATCCCCCTCATTTCCAAAAGAGGGCAGTCTTCATCATGTTAAATATAGTAGCAAGGTAGGTTTCCTATTCTGTTCAGGTTTGCACTCAACAATCTTATAAAACTCACAGGCAAAGCATGCTGGGAATGCAATCCAAATGATCTTTACTGTGTTCAAAATAGTAATGATGAATGTAAGAGGAAGTCTTAATGCTGCAACTTAAGGTTTAAAGCACTCTTGCACAACAA
>JBBBVU010000006.1:8246488-8277377 GCA_037177055.1 Atherinosoma microstoma
GTGTTTATGACTTTGTGCAGCTTTCATGCAAAAATGCCACAAACTCTTTGTCCTGTGGAATGTAAACAAGATATAGAGATATAGATACATAGTTTTTGTCCCCCCCCCCCCCCAATTAGATACTCTATTCTTTCCCAGGTGGGAATTCACAAGTTCCAGCAGTATTCACAAAATGTTGCATAAAAAGAGCTGAATGGTGTGGGGGATGACCGGTCTCATCTCATTCTGTAAGTGGAGTGGGACAGTGGCTGCAGCCTGTAGCTGAAGCTGCTCTGGAGACAACGCAGCGCTGCATAATGAACGCTGTATAATGAATGCTGTATAATAGTTGCAGTGAATTTTTAACTAAGAAAGATTTCAAGTTGTTACTTTTTCTGATATTTTATATACAAAACTGGGATATTTGTCATTTAAAAAACAAAAAGAAAAATCACAACAGAAGATCCATGATGTAGATGTTTTAGGTATCTAATTGAAAGGATAATGTGTTTCTATTTGGCTCAAATCTGGAACATCAAAACTTCAGATTGTTTTTCAGATTTAATTACAGAAATAAAGATTAAGCCAGTGGATAAAGTTGAGTGAGGAAAATCCAGGAGCTGTTATGTTTAGCTAATGTGTAATAGTTAATAAAGAATAATGGATGTAACTGAATGGCCACAGCCAAGAGAGAAATTCGGCGCTTCCATTCTTATTTACAGGCTGTAGCGCCACCCTGTGGGGTGTGGGGGGAAACGCAATGCTGAATGTGATCCGCTTCTACCTGTAAAGAGGCTCTGCGGTGTCTCTGACGTCACTGAGCCCAGGTGTGGCAACAGGAAACAGGTATTTTTTCGATCCATTGCAACGTTTGGAAGACATCGGTGTCCACTGAGGCCTGAAGCTGATTTGTAGCAGAAAGGAAGGAGAGAGAAATCATCGGTGGTTTGTTTGTGCTGAGGAAGGAAGTGCTATAATTATCTACGACTTTTTTCTTTTTCTTTTTTTCTCACGGGGACAGTCAATTTGAAGGAGAAAGCCCCGAATGCTGCATGGAAACATGAAGGAATTGTGTTGAGAGAAAAAAAAGGGAATTTTTGTTTTGTTGGGTGATTAACAGCCTATAAGTTCACCTCGCGCACCGACTTGTTTAAGTTTAGAGGGATCTTGGGACCGTCTGGAGCACACTTCCTGTTGAAGAGTGAGGTGAGTAGGTCACGAATAATGCTCATTTCACTGAGTTTTCGAATTAAAAACGCAATGAAAAATGACTACACGTGTTTTGTGCAGCCAACTAACCACCAAAATAAAAATAATCGTCAGCGACGCCCAACAAACAGGAAACGCTGCTGTTGTCTCTCCTACCAGTGAAATATGACATCTTCGACCGTTTTTATTTACTCAAAGGTTTGTTTTATCAGATGAAATGTTAAGATTCATACAACTTTATCCTGAAGGGCAATTTGGTTTTGTAGTCTCTATTATAATAGAATAAGAACCGATAACATAACCCAAAATTCAAACACTCAGGACGAGTCTGTTCAACAGACCATGGCAGGAACAGATTTAGCAGTAGTAAAAAAACAAATATCAACATTAATGAATAAGAAGTAATAAATAAATAAATACATTGCATTAGTGTCCATGATTTGATCATGATCAAGTACTATCCACATTGTTTCAAAGTGTGAGGAGCCTCTCTATCATCCTACACTGTAAAAGAAAACATCACGGGGGGTCATTTATTGTCTTTTAATCAACTTGAAGCAATGTAAAGGAGGGGAAATCATTTATTAAATATCTTCTTTATGAACAGAACAGTATTAGTCAATGATATTGTAGACTTTTTTATTTATATGGGGGGAGTACAGGTAGAAATTAAATGTCTTATTTGAATAGCATAAGAGATTATATTATCATCATACAGATATATTCCAAGAAAAAAATCAGGCAACTCAAATGAAAAGTTTATCATTAATAAAGTGACCAGATGAAGATGAGTGTTTATGTACTCTTTTATTTTTTTATTTTTATTTTTTTAAATTAAATGTCTAATAAACCTAAAGAATGCTTTGTTGATACATTTAATGCTAATTTCCAAAATAACCTATTACTCCTGAATATAACAGCATAATTATTTTAAGAAAAACTCCTCTGGTTTGTTTCAGGGGACAGTGAGTTAGTGTGGACCTCCACAACCCCAGAGTCTGATAGATCTTTGCTAAATCATTGATCGATTATTAAAGGGAACTTCCAGGTACAGAGATGACATGAATGTACTAGAGCCTCTGCAAAAAGAAGTGTGTGTGTGGTCTCTTGTGGGAAAGTGTCGGCAATTTGCACAAAGATGACAAAAATAAACTTAACCTGATACAAGGCTGCTACAAAGTAATGCAGGAAGGACCACAAAAAGAAGCAAAATGACCAAACAAAACCCAAAAACCAGAATAATTATAAATAGATGGGAAATTATAATAAAAAGATGCAAAAAGGTGCAAAAAGACTCATTCAAAAACCATAAACTGATGCAAAATTTCTACAAAGTGATGAAGACGGCGACCGGTCCTCGGTCTCCCGCTTGATACCAAAAAGAAAATGGGACATCTACATACCTGTCGGAGTGCAACAGTAGATGAGCGGGAAATGTTCTTAAGAGTCTTAAAATAATTGCAAACAGCCTGAAAACTACATGGACAAACACACTAAAAAAGGGGGAAATTATTCCAGTGTCGCAAAACACAGAATAAGAGAATAAAAAACAACCAGAAAGTTGATTTGTGCCTCTTTAGTCAGCTTGTTTTGTTTTCTTCAGGAGACATTGGTTAACAAACTTTTACATATCTCTTTTTAACAACCAAAACTGGCACCATTTTACAACATTTAAAATGGGATGTTTGGCTTTTTTTGCCACTGAATAAACAATGTCATCACGAAGATGGAGCACTTCATTAAAATGAAAACTTTTAAGCATTTAAAATAGTGCTGCTGCCTCATTCAAAAGTGTTTGATCCCACATCTGCTGCTTGCTGACAAAATGTTCCACCTCAGCACATTTTCGTCTGAACATACAGGGTCGCTATGGCGATGGAGTGCATTGGCATGGAGCAGCGGGAGCCGCTCCCTGTGGACAGAGATGGGACGCAACGGAGGAGTGCAGCGGACGAGAAGATGGGGTGTTGTGAAAAGTTCCAGCGATCGGTGTCCAAATGGATGCTTCCTGAAGGATTACGCAGCAAGTACCTGGAACGTACCAACTGCTGCCCGCCCCCCATCTTCATCATCGCTATCAGTATTGCAGAGGTAGCTCTACTCTGCATGTGCAAGTCACGCATACAGTAGAAACAGTAGAGCAGTGAGTATGGATTTGTGACCTGATTTTAAAACAGGCAGCCTACATTTGGCCAAGTGATGATTACTCTATAGATTCACTGTGATTGCATTTAGGAAAGCAGATACTGAGGACAAAGCACAAAAGCCTGGATCTGATGCACGTTTAACCGTTTCTACATTTCACAAAGCTCTTAACTGAGGGGTTTTCATGCAGCCTTGAATGTTTGCTTCTGTCTTTCTGTCTTTTCTGGCATCCGTGCCTCGACCTCTGAATGTCCTGATTCATCAAGCCTGCACCTCCCCCCCCCCTCCCTGAGGCAGCAGGCACGCCGTCAATGAAAACAGTAGTTGTTTTTTTTTATGAGAAGAGGCTTTAGGTTGGACCAAGTAAAGTTGATCCCATCACTGATTTTGCTTGAGTGTGTAAACAGAAAGCCTTTGTGTCTTAACATTTAGATTAAGGGAAAGAAGCTCATCTTGTGGATTTAAGTAAAAAAGGAAAAGAAAAATGTCTAAAGGGATTTTATACAATATATAAATATACAACAGATAATAATTGAATGCGACCGCCATCAGCCCTAGTCTCTCGCCGAAGTGGCTACATGTTGCTCCCAGGGATTGAAAGATGTCTGTCATGACAGATGGCAGTTTAGTAAACATCCTCCTCTCACTCACCACCTCCACTGAGTCCAGAGAGCAGCCCAGAGCAGAGCTGGGCCTCTTCACCAGCGTATCCATCCTCCTCTTGTCTCTCACAGTGGAATCTCCTCCGCAGCAGAACACTTTATAGAAAATGGCTGAAGCAACTGTGCAGTGTCATAAAGTGTCTTTAAAGAGTGTCCTGCACATGTTGAGGGAGGAATCAAGTATTGCTTATTAATAAGTTGCCTCAAAATCTTTTAATTTCTATGTGAAGCTGCTATTGAATTAAGTTTTCTATTTGGTCCAATATTAATGTAAGACTGAATTTGAAATGGCTGTGGCTTTACTTTCTCTGTAAACATTTGCCTGTTCATCGTTGGGAGTGAACAGCTCTTGCTTTGCATCTCACAGACGTCCAGTGTCATTACATTTGAATGCATGTGAATACTTTATTCTTTTCTGTGAGTATTGGACCAAGAAAAGATGGGCTGTTGTTGTACGCTCACACTAATATAAGCATATAGGCCTGCAGGGGGGGGGGGTTGAGGTCAACTTGAGGGATATCTGTCTCAGTTAAGAAAACCCTAACATCTGTATGTCTAATGCCTTCCTGCTGCTGTTATTTTCACAGCTGTTTTGGATTCAGCTTTTACCCCGGATACATATTTTCACCAGTTTAAAAGCAATTTTGACTTCTTAGATGTACATTTTATGTCGACTTTTTGTTTATTAGTTGGCGGTGTTTATCTACTACGCCGTGTGGAAGCCTCAGAAGCAGTGGGTGACCCTGGATGAAGGCATCTGGAACAGCCCTCTGACCTACAAGCCTGACAACAGGCACGAAGCATGGCGCTTTGTGTCCTACATGTTTGTCCACGCTGGGTGAGCATGGGCAGGGCTTTTAAATACCTCAATTACACGTTGAAAGCTTCGTCGTTGTGGGTTTTTTTGATGCCCTCAGAGCTGATTGGAGTCTGTGGTCACTGTTGAAATTGCAGGTTGTGACCAGCTCACTTATTTGCAGCATCAAATCAAGGCAAACATTGAGTTGATGCAACAGTAGCTTCTGTGCATCACGTTATACAGATATGAAGATACTTTTCACTTTTTATATTATTAACATGAGAAGCAAGACCTGAATTTCTGGCTTGTTTTTAAAAAAAAAAAAAAGTTCATAAAGTGACTAGCAAGAAATCTGGTGTTCTGAGCGCATAAGCAGCAACAACACAGGAAAACCACACGTCATGACTACACAGGAAAACCACCATGAAGAACAGCAGTCACATCTTTTATCAGCTCTGACTCAAAAACACCCGACAGGATATTTATTTTGAGAATAGGAGTTGTGTTACTCTGCAGTTTTCTTATTGTGAGGAAAGAAAAGATCAAAATCAACAAGGAATTCAGGGAATATGATTTACACTAAGCTTATAGAAAGAGCATTTTTGTTGGTGCTGCGGACTTTATGTTGTCCAAAAACTATTAAAATCACATAAATGAGCCAGACCATTGGACCAGTTGACATGTTCCTTTTAATAAAGACATTGTAGACCGGTTTGAATCAGATCCACTTACTGCTATTTTCTAGCTAAGAGCAGAAATAAACCTCATTAATCCACTGTTTTATTCCTTTTGGGATAACGTTTGTTTGTCATTAACATTCGTGTGTACCTCACCCCTGCTTCTCTAGTGTGGAGCACATTGTGGGCAACTTACTGATGCAGCTGCTGCTGGGTATCCCGTTGGAACTGGTCCACAAAGGATTTGAAGTGGGAATGGTTTACCTGGCTGGTGTCATTGCAGGTGAGGATCATCTTATTCTTCAACAACAACAGGCAAATCAAGCTTTCTGGGTGAAACTAAGCTGTTGACGTTTCTTGTGTTTGTGAATGCTTGGCATTCAGATGTGCGACGTGAACTCGTCTTGAAGGGAGTTTTTCCTGTTTTTGTCAGACAGATAATTACTGATGGTAATTTCTCTCTCAGGCTCCTTGGCCAGTTCCATCTTTGATCCTCTCAGTGCCCTGGTGGGGGCATCTGGGGGTGTCTACGCCCTGATCGGAGGCTTTTTCATGAATGCAGTGGTGGTAAGTTTATAATCATGCAAATGTATGTAAGAAGGGTTTCAGGGAAACTATGACTTTTGCTGTTCAGTTATAACTGATTGCAGCCATTTTGCAGTTAAAATTTGACCACCACAGCTCAGTGTGTCCAAAAAATAAAAAAAAGGCTTTGAAAAAATTTAACTAAAATCTAAATTTAATAATCTGTTTCACATTTAAACCCAATATTAAATTAAAAAATAGCAAAATTATTAACTAATTATTCACTCGTCTCAGTTCGCTGTCTAACCAAACGGTTCCATTCACGAAAGATGAGCCTTGATGGTTTTTCACTATCGGAACATAATTTCCAGCGTTGTGTCTAACTGACGTACGTAGCATGACGTCTGCCATGCGAATGGCTTACTGACTGCAGTGACTGTTGCTTGCTAACATGAAAAGATGGTTGGAATAAGAGTTAATTGTCTTGCTTGGGCTACATTTAGAGTTTTATTGAAAACGGGAAACATTATATCTCACAAACTGGTTTGAAATTTAGTGCTGGAGCTTTTTTTTATCTCTCCACCGCTGAACCACTTCGTTGAAGCGCTCTCTGCTGGACAGACTTTGTACTGACACCACCAGGGTGTGTTTTTTCTCCATAATGCTGTGTTTAAATAACAATATTCATATCAGCATGCTAATATATCTATATTGAGAATTTGTCAATTTTAAGAAACATTACTGTCTTACTGAACCACTGAGATTACCACAGTATGTTTTTATTTTGAAGGACTGAATATTGTACTAGCATTGTGCAATTTCTTCAGTGTGTAAAGTAAAAATGTTAATGTTTAACAACTTCTTTATTTCGTAGAATTTCCGAGAGATGATTCCTCTCCTTGGGGTGTTTCGAATCGTCGCCATTTTACTTATTGGTGAGTTCTGCTCCGTGTTTTTGCCCATCTGTTATTTTTGTAAGTGTTCGATGTGACACGCTTTTCTGTTTGCAGTCGGCACAGATTTTGGATTTGCCTTCTACAGAAGATTTGCGGCTCAAAATGAGGGCATGCGGGTAAGTAGTCACCATGACTGCATAGCAGAGAAAAACAAACCGGGCTTCTGTAAAACTCAGCAGACATAAGAAGGACCACAAGAGTGATCCAACTGACCTCGCCCATGCCGAGTGTATTTGGGGATGGGTTGGTTGTGTTTGCTTGTGGTTACAGACAAGACCAGTAGCTCATGCTGGGACTTGATTGTTGATGTAGATGTATGCCTCTCTGTACTGGCTCATAATGAAGATCATTGGCTTTCCACATATATTTTCATTTGACAAATGTTGTCTATCCTTTCAAAAACAGGATTCCATATCCCCTCCCCCCACCTAGTTGCATTCCTCCCCCTCTTCCTGTTACTGATAATTTGCTGTAGGTGTTAAACAGGTCCCACAAGGTTTTGGGTCACATTTTAGATGACAGTAGTTAAGAGTTTGTTGTAAATGTAACTTTATGAGTGAACTTTATTCCACCGTTTCTCCACTTAGGTGTCATTTGTGGCTCATTTTGGAGGAATTGTGGCTGGAATGACCATCGGCTATGTTTTCTTCAGCGCTTACAGCCAGAAGCTTCTCAAAGACCCCCGCTTTTGGTTTTGTATAGTGGGCTATGTCATCTTTTTTCTCTTTGCTGTCCTTTTCAACATCTTCATCTCTCCAGCTTCATAGGAGCGCTTCCTGAAATCTTTGTGCCCCCCCCCCCCCCCTCCAGGATGTTGGATTTTACTGCTGCATCCCAGAACAAAGTTGTTTTTTCAGGGAATTTGTAAATGTTGAATTCATGATTTGTTTTTATATCGGTCTGATTTTTAGAAAACAGTTTTAAAGCTCAAGTTGTGACTTCAGGACGAGTGGCGCCTCCTGCTGTTTTTTTTGTAGTATTGCAAAGATTTTGAACTTAGTAAAAATGTGCCTTTGGTACAGTGAGTTAACTCCTGATAGGACCTTTTTGTAGTTGCTTTGTGTGCGCTTTTGTTTGTAATATTTTAGCTTTCTGTACTTTCCATGAGTTTTATAAATGATCTGATTTTTTGTACAAGAGATTTTTTCTCAAATTGTAGATTTGTTCTCCTCTAAGTCTTCCATGTTAACAACTCTGACTGACATCTAGTATTGATAAAATGTGCCTTAAATTTCTCAACACATACTCCACATAAACCTAAGTTATGACTCATTCGTTCTGACTTTGTTTATAACACAGAGATAGAAAGTCAAATGAAATAGGGATGAATGTGCTGCTTGTATGTCCTCTCTCTATTTCTTCATTTATTTTCTCTAAAACTCTTTTACCACAAAGCCATAACTGTGTGCCTCATTTTTTTTCTCGAGTAACATCTTGGTAACAGGACATGATGATAGTGCAACAGATTCACCGTCTGTTGTAACTTATTTATTATTATTATTATTATTTGATTACAGGAAAACTTGAAGCTAAAGACAAAAGAGCTATTACACTTTGATAAAGTTGACTATTTTTAAGTGTGTGTGTTTTGTCAAGTTTGAATGAATATATAAAGAATTATGAGGAACTGTGGTTTGATGTTGCGTGCAACTCTAATATTGTTTTTTTCTTCAATAGAATATGGAAGCCCAACACTTTACAAACTCATTGCATAAATATATTCAGTGCATCGATGTGCAGGTACAGCATCAGAAATTGATGTGCCTCAGCCTTAAAGCGGCAAGAAATCACACAACCTGATATAATATGTGGTTAGGCAAAATGTGGAGTTGGGCAAAATGGATCTAAATTTTACATTTCACTTTTTTTTTGCATGAAATCCTCCCAATGTTAAAATGTGTTTAATGTTAAAGAGTTAACATGGATCTTGTTTTATAATTTAGTAAGTGAAAATAATGCTGATTTAGCCCCAACTCCTGTACTGCATGACTTTGTTTTATATATGGCTGCTGATACTTCAGTAAAAATTGGATGTCGTGGTCAAAACAGAAACTCTGTGGACTTTCCAATATGTTACCCCAGGGTGGCTAGCTCTACCTCTAATGTATTTGTACTTGACTGGTTTGAATCAATCCCGCTCTACTAAGCATGCAACGAGATTTCAGGTCAAAGGATAACACCATCAATAATTAGCCTAGCACTGGGTGTATATTTGTTTTATATGTGTTTTGCATTTTTTATAAAGAAGATTAACACTGTTAATATGTGAAACTGATAAACACTGATAAACCTCACATTACCAAGAGATTTAAAACACAAAGGGTAGTTAATGGTATGCAGAACTGGACTGCAAAGTTGGAAACCAGCAACTTGATACACTTTTTCTTCTACACAGGATAAAAAAAAGGTGTGAAGTGCACCAGAAATGAATTGCACTCAGTAAGAAGCAGCAGAGTATGAAATCAGACATAATGACTCATCGATTACTTCCCATTGAAGTCTATTGATTGAACAAAGCTTGTGTGGATCACTGGTATTGATAATGTGCGTGTGCATTTATTTCTCCTCATATGCGCATATGAAAAACAAGAGGATTCAACAGCTGAACAAATCGGATGCCTACTGCACACATCATGAACAACAGATGATACTGTGATATTTATACAATACAAAAAGTTGAAGTTGCATGCTAAATTCTAAGTCAATTCAAAATATTCTCCTTTAAGGACTGACTTAAGTAATGCATCACTGGATAAACAAAATTTCATCCGGTGTTCAGATTTTTGTTGTGAAAATAAATCTAAATGAGCTAATATGCAATTATATTTCTAAATTTGATCAATTTAAGAACATGATATATATGATAAATGATTTATGACTTAATGCTGAGGAACCAGGGAAGTTTCAATGTGATTCTTAATATAGAACCTCTCGGTTGTCAGACGTCCACTCTGGGTTTCGATGCTGTACACAGGTTTGGCAAACTGAATCTTTTATGTTGCGCAATGTTTATTTTAAGTAATTGTGGCTTTTTTTGGTGTGGGACGGGGCTCACTTATCAATATAAATCATGTTCACCAGTTTCCTGCCCTGGCGCATTAATCGGTTACAGCCCCACTGCTGTGAGACCGCAATCTAAATGCCGAGGTGAAGCTGCTGGTATCGACGTTCTGGGGTTTACAACAGTGTTGACAGCATTCCCTGAACAGATCAGTTGTACGTTTTTGGCGACACTGCGGTAGAGAAAGGTGACTGAAGTTAAGGTGATGTGCAGGAATTTGGGGAGGACATTAACGATTTTTAAAACTCTTTGTGACTGTGACGGGGCTGCATGACCCGGGGGGATTTAAGTCACCACCGGCAGTCCATCCATGCTGCTGCAAGGTAAATAAACTGCACTACACAGGGTTATCAATTGTATATGAGATTGAACTACTGAGGGGAATGGTTAGGATTAAGAAGAAAAGACATTTCTCTAGTCTGTATACTATAAAAAGAGCTCATTAAAAAGTATTTTTTGTTGTATTACTGATTCCACTTTCTTTTTAATCTGTTAATTCCATTCTACCAGCCATAATGGGAGAGTGAAGATGGGAGACTGGAACTTCCTTGGAGGGATTTTGGAGGAGGTACATATCCATTCCACTATGGTGGGCAAAATCTGGCTCACCATCCTGTTTATCTTCCGTATGCTGGTGCTCGGGGTGGCAGCTGAGGATGTGTGGAACGATGAGCAGGTTGACTTCATCTGCAACACCGACCAGCCTGGATGCAGGAATGTGTGCTATGACCTTGCTTTCCCAATCTCCCTCATCCGCTACTGGGTGCTGCAGGTCATTTTTGTGTCCTCACCATCACTGGTTTACATGGGCCACGCTCTCTACCGGCTGCGAGCACTGGAGAAGGCACGGAAGAAGAAGAAAGCTCTGCTGTGGAGGGAGCTGGAGCTGGTTGACGTGGAGCTGGCAGTAGCCAGGAAGAGGATTGAGCGGGAAATGAAACAGCTCGATCATGGAAAGCTTAACAAAGCTCCTCTGAGGGGCTCTCTGCTGCGTACTTATGTGGCTCACATCATCATCCGCTCTGTTGTTGAAATGACCTTCATGGCAGGTCAGTACCTCCTTTATGGTTTTCACCTCTACCCCCTCTTTAAATGTGAGCGGGATCCTTGTCCCAATGCTGTGGACTGTTATGTCTCCAGACCAACGGAAAAAAGTGTCTTCATGGTGTTCATGCAGAGCATAGCTGCCCTCTCTCTCTTCCTAAGCCTCTTGGAGATCCTCCATCTGGGCTACAAAAAGATTAAAAAGACCATCTTGGATTTCTATGCTCACACAAGAGATGAAAGGGATGAACTTGATGATTTCAATGCCAACAAGTGCAGAAACGAATCTGTCGTGCCAATGTGCACGAGTGCATCCCGAAAGGCAACAATTGCTTCTGCACCCAGTGACTTCAACCTCTTGATGGGTGGCCAGGGTCCAAATATGTACCCGAATCTTATGAAATCGTTAACTTTTCTACCTCTTCAGCCAGCTCTCCAGCTGGCTCAGCAGGATGTGGATGATTCCAAATGTTCAGCTCAAAGCCCCCCAGAGTATAACACCACCATGCCCTGCAGCGACTCCCCAACTAATTCAAAGCAGAAGTCAGAGAGCTTTTTTCATCTTCCCCACCACAGTGAGGAGGATGACAGCAGCCAGAGAGAGAGTCCGGAGCCTCTAAAATGCCCACAGAAAGGAGATCATACTTCCTCTTTCCCTACCTCCCCAGTAAACATTTCCAAGAGGCCTTGGGGGGCTCACGGCTCTTTTATGTGTTCAACAGTGTTGGAGAGTAGAAGCTCCGACACTGATTCATATGGAGGCACAAAATCCAGCAGTGGACCTCCTTGCAGTCAAACGCCGTCAAAACCAATTGAACATCAAGGCCGGCCCTCAACCCCTGAATCGCTGGATGACTCCAGCTCAGGATCCAGGAACAACTCGAGACCAGCCTCCTCCAACTGCAAAGCATCCGTGGCAAGCAATGCAAGTAGCAGACGAGCTCCAGACTTGAAAATCTAAACTTTAACCATTTATTATAGACGACTGTATAAATGACTTTAACAGATCTCAGCTGAGATATAAGAAGCTTTTCCCCATTTTTTTCTTTTTAACTTATACATACCAATTGAAAAATGTGGTATTTAAAAACAAAACATTTATTGTATGACTTTGATGTAATTTTTTTTCACCTTTTTATATAAACATATTTTCTACTGTTAAAAATTGTCTTTCTATCAAATAAGAAAATAGATCAAGAACAATAAACCAAAGTAACAATTTATGCCATCAGCTGCATCATTCATCTTGGCATTGGGCCAAATGAGCTTTTACAACTGATGTTCAAGCCACTTTGTGATAATCTTAACTCTTCCTCTTTGAGTTTGTGGCTGCTTTTTCTCACATATTTTCTTCTGATAACTGTTAAACATTAATTTGGACCATGGATTAATTCTGTCTCCAAACAGATGATTTTGTCCCGTTTCATCGGTGTGTTCCATCATATAGAGGCTGAAGTTTAATCTCCAATGATACAAGTATGTTTTGCCAGCATAAACATTAAACACTTAAACATATTTCTGAGCATTTCAACCAGCAGGTAGGACTGCAGTGCTGTGCTTACCAAAAAAATAAAAAAAAATTTGGCCCACTGGATAGTTACTAAATGGGATTTGTTCATCTAAGGTGATGACTGAAAACTTGTAAATGAGCAGAATAATTACAATATCAATATTTGAAGACATACCGTTGAAAGACTTGAATTATAGTGACATGAACAATTACTATATTGTGCTTTATTTTACCTGCAACATATTTTTAAACCTTTGTACAACTGTTTACTCACATCAGAATCTTGAAAACAAAAAGTATAAAAAAAAGATTCCCTGGTACACACACACTGGAAGCATAGTATGGGTTTACATCTAGAGCAGAAAAATAAAAAGAGTATAATCAGATGTCCCATCTCTTCAGAATCAACTTAATTTACAAAAGACTAAATGAACAAGGCAGAAATATATACAAACATGTACAAAATAAGTTAGATTGTAAGAAACAAAAGAAGAAACTAAGAAACAAAAACCATGGGCAGATAAAAGTTCAGGCTTTCACTTTGCAGTGTCGTCTTGTTTTTAAATTCAACCCGACTGCAGTATTTAAACAGATTTTTCATGCAAGGTGCTGTTGGGCTCTAGTTAGCTGTGCTTCCATCTTCTGATGCAGGTTGATATTGCTGCAGCTAGAAACAGAGACAATGTCTTTGAGGATTTTTACAATAAAAAAAGCGGTGCAGTATCATACAGTTTAATTGCCAGTAACGATCAATAAAAATAAATAAAACTATGAAAACTTAGATGACACATCTGTGACATGGTTTAAAAATGTACTTCTGTGCTCATGACAACTTATTTGATACAAAACTAACTCTGAAATACCAGAATGTTGAATTACTCTCTTTCTAGTCACTTCACATGTTTTCAACTTCAAATTAAATGTATGTAATCCTCTCCAACAGATATTATAGTAACTCCTAATGACAGATGCTGGGTTAATTTGTATGAATGGTAGCCATCTAGGGAGACAGTGCTCCCTTGTGGGCAGAATGGGTAAAAACAGGGGTCACCTCTCAGCTCTGACACTTGGGTTAAATTAATTCACCAGAGTGTTATCTTTAAAAAAAAAAAAACCCGACAAAGAATACTTCTGCAAGAATAAAAAAAAAGACTTACCCTTGCTTTGAGGTCTTTATTTTCTTCTGTCAGACGTGCACACCTCTGCCTCAGGTCGATTACCTCCTGCTGCAGCGCCTCAGTATCTGATGAAGTTTGACCGGCAGCGCCAAGGTGCTGCTGGACATATCTGGAAGAAGTCTGTTAAAGAAGCTCTGCAAAAGAGAATTCTATTTGTTTTAAGTGGAGAATGACGACATGAGGTTTAAGTCACGACTAATGAAAACAAAGAAATTACTGCAGCCAAAAAACAGCACAGGGAAGACAGGGCGTGTGTTCAGAAGGATACTCCAGAGCATTGGTGGGCTTTTCTGGTTGTTCATACAGGGACACAAAAACTGTTAAAAACACACAAACAAAAAACATAAATGACAATTTATCTTTCATGAAGAAAGGTTCTTATACTTTGATTAATTTCACAGTGGTTCTTAAATTAAACAACACAGACAATCCCATATTTCTTTTTTATTTATTTTTTTTTTTTTTTAGAAAACACTGATTATTCAATTTTACAGAAAAGGACTGTGACAAGTTTTATAAGTGGACAGAAACAAAGTCAGTTCTGTCCAATCATAAGTAAGAACTGGGAAGCTCAGCTGATGAAGCAGACATTTGGGTGTGATTTATATCCTGTGGACATTTGCTGCATAACATCTCCCTTTCTTTCTCTACCCACCTTCCTGACAAGATAGTTTCAAATAAAAGACCAATATAAGTTTTGATTTCAGAATATCTAATAAAAAGAAAAACTGTATTGTGCAGAGTGTATTTTACAGGTATTGGTTAAACTAACAATGCATGATGAATCTGGAAAAACGTCCTTGCACAACTCAAGTAATCTTGGCATCTTTCATTCTTACCTTGCTAGTTTGGGACGTTTCCCTCCAACACACCTGATACAAATTAATTTATCGGCACATTATTAAGTCCTGCAGAAGCCTCGTTATTAATTTATTAGAATAGCAAGTAGGCTAGTGTTGAGGCAGGGAAGCATCCTAAATATGCAAAATATGAGGTCCACGGGACCCAACTTGAGAAAACTGAACAAATTATATTAGGGGGAGTCTAAAATACATCCCGGGGAGGGGGGTAAAAAAATAAAATAAATAAAGACTGTATCATACCGCTGGTGAGGCTGTCAAGAACTCCAGCTTTTTCCAAGTATCTTCGAAACTGTTCTCTCTTAGAATCTGAGGCCTGTAAAAGGAAAAGAAATAAATGTCATGACGAATGAAACACATTAAAAGCCGTCAAGCCAAATGCATTTACAATGGCCAAAATGGATAACGCTTTAAGTAAAATTTCAGTCATTACATGACTGGTAGCGCAAAAAATGTATTCAGAAAAGCAGAATTAGCTCTAGTTTTACTAATATAATCTCATGAGCGCTAAAGTAAAATTTTACAGCGTTCTTTCAGAGCTTTCACAGGTGGTCAGTTCAACTTATGATTAACTCCTTCAAGCCACCCAGCTTGCCAATATTAGCTTAACATATAAGTGGTCAACAACCTCCGTAAACATAAAACGTAATAAAAAACACACTTACTCTATAATGCGCCATAGTAATGTTGGTTCTAAAGCTACTATATTTCCTATCTGGTTTGTTATCTAATTGTAAGCAACACACGAAATGCCAGGTCGAAAAAGTTAACTTTCGTTTTCACGCCTCTTTCAAGCGACGGGTCCGCTTGGCTCAATGATGCCTTCATGAGCTCCACGTAAAAGTGAGAAAATACGTCACTCAACGGTTGCTTTTTAGCAGTCAATGACCAAAGAGAAATAGAAGAAGAAAAAAATTAAAACAAAACATAAATCTCTCGTTTAAGTACAATCTTTTTTTTTTTTTTTTTTTACAAACTCTTGAGAGTAGCCTAATTAAAGCCTACATACATACATACATAGCCTACTTACATACATTCAATTTTTATTTGTTATCCCAGAAGAAACACAGTTTAGAAAATCATATATGAAAAATATTACATTAAAATATGAACTTATATAAGTATTGATATAAATCAAATTAATAATGATAATTGATGTTCTAGTTATTATCTTAGTTCCTACATTCTATAATGACCATGAACATCTCAATTTTACTGTGGTTTATGCCTACCTCCATCTGCTGGTAATGTCATGTAATAAAACTTTACTCTTTCTGTTCGGTTCCTACATAACAATCTATATTAAATGTTCAGATTTGAAAGCTAGCAAATTATAAGAATATGCAACGAAATTACAAGACTATCAAACTGTTGTCAAAGAATAAAAGTGTTCATATTCTCATAATTCCAGTGCTGGGTCATAAAACAAGTCTGAGTACTAGTCAGGTGACAGCGACAAACCACAGTAGAATGGCAGATTATTCAGCAAATAGCTTTTCGTGTTGTAATCGCTCCAGCCTATCAGAAACAAGAGGTGGGACCTGAGGGTGAATTTTTTTTCAAGGGAGAGGAAATCCTAAGGAAATGTGTGGGATCACGCTCTGTGTTTCCAAGTAGCTAGGACATTATTGATAAACTAATTTTAAAGCGAGACTTTTGCTGTGAGTACCCATCGTCCGAGACTAACACGGGTGTGGTGAACCACGGCTAAGGGGGGGAAATAGGGAAAGCGACCGTCGTTAGGTCAAAATGTCGATTCAGTACGAGGTGGAACAGCTGGCTGACAGCTACGGGGTTACGGACTCGTTCCCCAAAGATTTCGGTTATGGTGAAGAGGAGGCCGACATCGAGGACAGCCCGGCTCCATCCGATAGCAAACCGAGGATCCTGCTCATGGGTTTGAGACGAAGTGGCAAATCATCTATACAAAAGGTAAGCAGATATTTGTAAACTGTTAGCTTGTCGGGGTTAGCGCCGCCTTCGTCTGCCTGAGTAAACGGGACGTTAGCCAAAATAGCTAGCGAGATAGTTTAGCATGTCGTAAGTGGTGATTGCTATCAATCAGCAGATAACATGTTTAGCTATATGGGAGTGTAAAATCTAAAAAGGCTGATGGCTACTTAAGAGTTAAGTGTTGGCTAGCATTAGCTGCACTATTAATGATTAACCAGGGGGACAGGCAACACTCGATGCATCTTTATTGATATGTGGACATGTAGCATGTGACTGTTTGTTTGGTTTAACAACTTGTCTAACATACTGAATATATTAGTCCCACCCATCTGTGAGGCACAGCAGGTCTGATGTCTGCCTTTCACGTGACAAACTGACCACACCTTTAATTTTTGTCTTTGTTTTGAATCTGTGCAACACCATCTGTTTGACCAACATCCTTTTTATAAGCTAGTCTGAAGAGGGGCTCTGGGGGAAGAGACCCCACCAGCTCCCCCTATACAGTTTTCTTTAATGTACCCTGTAGTCTAAGGTTCTTCCTATATTTACAAGCTACCAGTGCAGCTACTCTCGTGATATTCATAGTAGATAAAATAATAGTCACACTCATCCAATATGTAGGTTTTATCTTAATCCCCTCTGTCTCAGTTTTACTGCAGATGGACTTTTAAACTCCAAGAAAATCAGATTTTTACGCTGTTTGTGATGGTTTGATCAATCAAATCACAGTGATTGATCACTTTGGCAAAACCTTTTGAAATGTAGTAAACTTCAGAGGGCTTGAAGGTGCTGTCCATTGCCCACCCACCTTCTCTTTGGTGTGGTCCACACTCCTATATTGGAAGGTTTGCCATCTTGGAGTGTGATTTTCAAGGTCTGTTACTCAGAAGCTAAAAATGTAAGTTGAATAATAAATGAGATGCAGTTGTACCCTCCAAGATATTTTATTATTCATGTCATAATTCAAAGGGAAGTGAAATAAGCTGTATGTAGCCTGGGGAAAGAGAAGAATGGCATTTTCTGTCCTGAAGTGTTCAGGCCCTTTTGTGCTGCGTTTGCTATAATCCACTCAACCTCAAGTCTTAGATTAATGTTCCTCTGTAAGCCCTCAGTTTGGGCTGAAAAACATGTGATTTGGCTTTTTGCTGGTTCATTGGCCTGTGATCTTTGTGGCCCCACACGCTGATTAAAAATGGCAGCGGTGGAGCAAACTCTCCTCAGCCGTCCTGTGCTGCTTGTTTTCCACATTAGAGCGTTCATTAGATCCAGATTCTGATTAATTCACAACTATTGCACAACTGACCGCTGCTGACTTAATATGTATTTAAAGCATGCAGTTGAAAATGCTGAGTAGAGGGACAGGTTGCATCAGAGTAGTGAGTCTGCAGTGTTGTTTTGCCCTTTACCCTCTTGTTTAACATGTGACATGCAGATGATGTCTTTTTATGCTGGAATTATGTTCAAATACACCCCAGTTGTGATGTTCTTTCCCATGGAAACTTTAATAATAGCAATAAAATTTTAGCATGATTCAATATGTTGTTAGATAACCAACTACACTACATCATCTTTCTTCCTGTATGTCTCAACCTGTTGCTCTGACACCCCAATCCATAAAATCTCTCTCAACAATTAAAGGTGGGGAGCGCTTTTTTTGTTTAATGTAAGATAACCCACAAACTGGCACATTTGGAAAATGGAGTAAGCTGGCACATTTGATTAAAAGTAGCTATAGCTTGGTGAGTCAGCAACAGATCACAAAGCAGTGGAGTGCTGTATTGAAGTTTTGATCAGAAGCATCGGGTTATCCTGTGATCACTGTCAGTATTGCGTAATCAGTGTCCCATATTTGTTTTCTTTTTTGTTTTTTTGGGCTGTTTTCTATGCTTCTATTTCTCTAATATTTGTCCTCTTTACTTTCCGTGCAAGCTGGCTAATTAAATGTAAAATATCAAACTGAAATATTAGCTTTATCTTTCTGCTTCTAGTGCCCCCTCTGAAGAGAAGGTCTGTAGATCAACCCTGAAATGTAACTTGCTGATCCACTGTTGGCTGAGTGCGATCCATCAAACTATTAGCAGTAATCTGACTTCATTCCTGTGTGGTTTAGTATTATTTTCATTGCATCTATGCTTCCACATTCCCCACATGTAATCATTAAAACAAGCTATCTGCATTTATTCTGCTGAATCATGAGCAATATTCTGATTTCAGGTGGTGTTCCACAAAATGTCCCCCAATGAGACCTTGTTTCTGGAGAGCACCAACAAGATCTACAAGGACGACATCTCCAGCAGCTCTTTCGTCAACTTTCAGATCTGGGACTTCCCTGGCCAAGTGGACTTCTTTGACCCCACCTTTGACTATGAGATGATTTTCAGAGGAACCGGGGCTCTGATTTTTGTCATTGATGCTCAGGTGAAGACCAGAAACTGTTCCTCTTCCTTTGCCATGCAAGAAATGATTGTTTGTGTAGCTGTAGTGTTATTTCACCCAGCAGCGAAGAGCTGTTAGGTGTCAAATGTGCTGACTAAACAAGCCGAATTGAGCTTGTGCTTTCTTTTTCTGGGTTACAAATGGGAATTTTATGCAACAGTTACAAATCCGGCAATATTCTGAATCACTGTCACATGCATTTTCTACTCTGTGAAGGTGAGGGAGCATATACGCAGAGAAAACAAACTTGTGTGAAGTGCTTACTGTTAATTTAAAACAGAGGCCCATTTCAACCCTTGAAGCGAACTCTGTGATGAACAGCCGGAGTGGCCCAGATAAATTACACGCTGTGGTTTTTATGCGAGTGCAATTCGCATGACCCTGAGTGCTTTCAAGAAGTGATCTCAGCTATAACATGAGCCAAAGCTAATGTGATTGTCAGGCTTATTTGTACTCAAGGTGCATTAGATTGAAATTGTCTCAGCAGTTGGTCACACGGTGACATGAAAGCCGAGCGGTTTTCCTGTTGCTGTTTGGAAAAGACAATGCAGAGGTTCATTTCCTCATACCTGGTGGACAGGTTATGAGAATGTACACCTCCATTTGTCCCTAAGCTGCAGCTAATAGCTGATAGTTGCCTGGGGTGTTGTGCAGTGAGGTTTGTCACTGTAGCACTTTTTTTTTTTTTTTTTTTTTTTTAAATAGGAGTGTCTTGATTTCCTTGTTTATTGTACTGATGGGATTTGGCCCTGGAGGGATGATGTTTTGTTTCCTGCTCTATATTTTGAACTGTGAGATGCAGCTGTATTGTGATATAAAACATTATATGTGTACTACTTGAAGATCAGTTTGACCATTGGTTTCTAAGTGTCTCATCTTCTCTGTTTTAGGACGATTATGTGGAGGCTCTGGGCAGGCTCCATCTCACTGTGTCTCGGGCCTACAGGGTCAATCCAGAGATCAACTTTGAGGTGTTTATCCATAAAGTGGACGGCTTGTCGGACGATCACAAGATCGAAACGCAAAGAGACATTCATCAGAGAGCCAATGATGATCTGGCAGACGCAAGTTTAGAGAAGCTGCACCTCAGGTACGTCCTGTTTAACAGTCTCACCTGCACAGGGCAGAAGAAACAAATGACGTCTTGATACATGCGCAGTCACAGGTGTCGACATGTTTGCAAGTTTCTTGGTTATCTGTTGGACAGGTGAATTGTATTATTTTATTTTTAATTTTTTTTAAAAAGGTAAGCTCAAGTCTTGCCCTGGATTTGTGAAAACTGCCCAGATTAAAAACTGGGATACCAGAGTTCTGAACGTTGTTTACTGGTAAAGGTCATCATGACAGAGAGAGCGAAATTAGACGTAATTGTGTTCACTCGATCAGAAACTAAAATAGGGATATGAACAGTTAGATTTCTCATCTTCCATTTTTGTCACGCTACCTTTTGCCGTCCCATTCACAGGGCTGGATGTCGACACCTCACAACAAAACTAACACCTCCTACGATGATAACGACACTAGCAACATTCACTGTCAGCAATCTGCTCTACAAAAGGGCTTTTCCATGATGTAATAAATACAGCCAAAACCACATCCTCTCTACTTCCTTGGTTACAAGGTTGATGGGTTCTGCCCATATGATGACATTAACAATTCCTAAATACATTTGTGATTTAAGTTTTGAGGATCCTTTCTTTTCATTTCCATCAGCCTGTTTTGATTAGATAACCCCCCTCCTTTTGTTCTTGCTTAGATGTTCAGGTGTTGTGCTTATAACACAAAACTATAGACTAAATGGAAAAAAAATCCTGGATAAACCTGAGTTTAAGTTGGTAGACTCACTGTTGAAGTGCAAATTCTTCTAACTGTAGGCCAACACGATCAGCTGAAGATGCTGAGTTCACACCTTGCCTATGCAGTCGTTACGCTAAAGTAAGGAAACAGATTTCTTTAGTTTCAGCTCCTTCTAGTTGTGCCTCTAATAAATGTTTATACAAAATTGTCTTAAAAATGACATCTTAGTGGCTTAAAAAAGGCTTAAACTTTGCTTCCATAACCTGCAAAAGTTCAGCCTTAACAATATTTTTCTGATTACAGGAAGTTCATCACACGTTGTCTCTGTTGTACAGTAGTGTTTTCTCTGCTGCATGTTTTGCATACTCTCATGATCCTGTGAGATTACTCTCCGGCCTCCTAATGAAGAAATTGTGACCCCCCGTGCCTCAGATACCAGATGTTATTTTTTGACCGAAGGTCCAAAGTTCGGACACATTTTAGATGTTGAAAGAAAGTTAAAGCTCACATCTATCATTTGGGTTGTGTTTATTTATCTCATTGTACAAAGTTTAAACTGTGGTTTTTGTTAATTTGGCAAAAAAGAAAACAAGTGGAAGTGACCCTCCAAAACCTAGCTTTTTGCCTTTTTGCAATGTTAACTGAGTTTCTATAGTGTATTTCTTTATAGATAGTGTAAAGTAAGACAGATTTTGGCTCATATCAGGCCACTGAGAGCATCGACAGTGCACTTAATTCAATCACTTTTTAAATATATATATATTTTTAATGTTTTTTTTTAAGGATATTTAAAGAGTTTGGACATTTTCTTGATGTAAAAACTAGTCAAATAATTAAAAAAAAAAAATCAAACTGCGTGTTTTTAACTCTGATCTGAAAAAAAAAGAAGTCGTCAGAATCATTTGTTTACTGTTGTGTAGCACATTAAACAGGCTGAGCCCGGTTGGCTCCACAGCGGCTTCACTGTGTTGGCACGCGCTGCAGTGTTTTATGTAGGGTGGGATGTTGTTTATTCTTTTCAGACAACCAGAGCTACTCTGGATATATTATGGTGGAGCTCGGAGGACTTCAAAAAAAACAAAAAACAAACTTCGCTCTGCCTTGTGGCTGATGATGCTTTCTTCATTGCACTCTTAAACTGAGGCATTGCCAATCGTATGCAAACTGTTCCATTTGGCTGGAATCACTCCTTCCTCAGACACTGAGCTTTCATTTAAACCTCTCTGTAAGCACAGTTCATGAGTCATGTGTGCCCAATTTTTGCAAGATAAAAACAGTTTTTGTGTCCCATTAATTGTTTTCCCCCTGTGCTTTCATGTCCGAATCTAAAAATGCTCTCAGCAACATTTATTCAATCTCGCATCTGTTTGTCATTAGAGCTTGTGACTGTCTGTATTTATACCCGTTTTATAGTCATTCTGAGGAAGCGTCTCCTATGAGTATTGCTTATTCACTTCCTTTTACTCCATCTCATTCAGCTTTTACTTGACAAGTATCTATGACCACTCCATCTTTGAGGCCTTCAGCAAAGTTGTGCAGAAGCTCATCCCACAGCTCCCCACCTTGGAGAACCTCCTAAATATTTTCATTTCTGTAAGTAAACAACAGTCAACTCTTTTCCTTTATCTTTTATCATTTGCAGTGTCATCTATGTGTAACAACTATTATGTGAGTCACTGCCTCCCCTGAGGCTATAATACTGCAGTTCCTCCAACCTGTCACCTTAAAGTTTTTCCAGGACATGTTTGGGTCCTGCCTTAATTGTAAAGCTTATTATTTAACAGTTCAGAGGATTTATGATTTACACACATTCCTATGTATATATATATATATATATATATATATATTAGGTGCTGCAGCTTGTGAATGTTTTGAAGTCCTAGTGTAGATGTTTCATGTAATGAATGAAGAAAAATACTTAAATGGGGCCAGAAGCCCTCATTTTACCCATGTTGTTTGACTTGTCTTAAATTATTTACTAGAGTTGGTTTGGTTGGGTCTATCAGTGCCTTTCCTTTACATGGGAACCCATCTGAGCTTCTGCCACTATTTTCAACACAAATGATGCACATTTGTGTGCACAGATGACATACTTTAAGCATGACGAATGAATAAAAGAGTATGTTTCTTAACTGTACTTTTATTTGGATTTACAGATTGATTTTTGCTTCTTAGTTGTTTAGAGTCGGGGCCCTGCAGTGCTGAGCTATTATGGCCACTCCCAGCTTATAGCCAGACTCCTCTGAACTAAAAGCCTGTCGCAAACTCACTCATTGCAGTAAACACTCCTCACTTGTAGGCCACTTTGGATAAAAGCATTTTCTAAAATCAGTGTAATGCAATAAACACAGAACAAAGATGTGCAGCTCGACTGTGATGCTGTGGCTTCTCGCATGCTGCGATATAAAGCAGTTGATCCCACCCACTATCTGAGGGTACGGTCTGTAATGGAAAATGAAAAAGATGCTGTCTGTGTAGTGATAGTCCTCCTGTTGCTGTGTTTTGTGGATGTATGGTGGGAAAAGGCAGTGATCAGATGTTTAGAGGAATTCTTTGAGGCATTTTAACAATTCCTACTGGGTCAAAACATAAATCATTAACAGGATTGTTATTAAAATTATTAATGGATAATACACATGAACAGGACTATTTGTTTTGATTTTGCTACAAGTAGCTGCACACTGAATCCGATCTTTCTGTTTATGAATTAGGCCTAAATACTGTACACACAAACACTCAGGACTGACTGAAACAGTTGGCTTAATTAGTAAGTCCTTAATCTTAATGGTAATCTGAAACAATTTTCATAACATATTAACTGTTTGAACCAAAAGATACTAAAATTTACATTTTATATTATGAAAAAATGTCATGCAGTCTTCTGGCGTTAGAAACTGATCATTTAGTCTTTTTTTGTTTTAAAGAGATTTAGTCTCTGTCTGATATCTTACAGATTAAATCATTAGTCTAAGAAAACATCTGCCAGATTGCTCAACTATTGTAGTGAAATCTCAATTCTTAAATCGGTTTTGTTCCGCTGTATGTCCCCTGTGCAGAACTGCCCTGTAATCACACATCTACTGTAACAGATGGTTGTACCATATTTCTTTCCCATTTCTTAACTCCCTTGTTTCTTTGTCTCTCCTCTGTTTATTTCTCTTCTTGTCGCTGTCAGAATTCAGGGATTGAGAAGGCCTTTCTGTTCGATGTGGTCAGTAAAATCTACATTGCCACAGACAGCTCGCCTGTAGACATGCAGTCCTACGAACTGTGCTGTGATATGATTGATGTGGTTATTGACGTCTCCTGCATATATGGGTGAGTATTTTGTAGTGGTTGTGTTGGAGAGCTGTGCTCTGATACACTTATTCTTTTTTTATGTGAGCAAAAAGGATAGTTAATATTATCCATAGAGTAGGTTTGCTTTTTTAAATGCATATTTGCATGATCCACTAGTAATTTCTTAAAGCTTTCAGATAAACAGTGGAGCTCATCCCTGTCTGGTCTGTTTTTACTGAAGCAAAACTTGAATAATACATAATTAATGACCTCAGAGATGAGCTGGGATTTATTTCCGTCTCCCAATCTTGAAACATTACATTGTTCTTGTGCTGCTGTAGTCTGAGAGAGGATGGCAGCGGCAGCGCCTACGACAAGGAGTCCATGGCCATCATAAAGCTCAACAACACCACTGTGCTGTACCTCAAAGAGGTCACCAAGTTCCTGGCTCTTGTCTGCATCCTGCGAGAGGAGAGCTTTGAGCGTAAAGGTAGGCTTACACCTACATGCATCGAAGTGTTTTCACATTTACATTGTAACTAGGCATGCACAGTGATACCGGGATATCATCAGAATCGGTCTGTGAGGGTTTTGAAATGATAAATCGGCCCAAAATGAACATTGGGAAGCAGATATGGTAACATGTGCCCTGGTTGGTTGCTGTTGTCATGGCTGTCTCTTGAAGTGGATCATCTTAATTTGTTAAAGAAGGATAAACTCAGTTATTGTCTAAACTCAGTGTCATGCATCTCCAGTTATAAGACACTGCTGAGCAGTAAGGAGAAAATCTTCTACTTACGTGTTCACTTACTACTAATGAAAATAAATGGCAGAGCCCAGATGTCTGTAGGAGTGGTCAAGTTCCAAAAATACTGAATTCTGCATTTAATAGATTTATTGTGCTGAATTTTCCAAGTTATTCACTTTGTGCCAACTTCATAACCCTGATAACATCTTCCGTGCACCCAAGAGCTAACTTTTTTACTCAGAAACAGTGCTCACACAAGTTCTTCAAATGACCATAATTAAAAAAAAAAAAAAAAAATGGATATTGATAAATATGATGGCAAATTCAGTAACTTATAAAATGTGTAAGATTTCAAATATTTATTTCTTGTTCTAGTTCCATCATAGGCTGAGAAAAGTAAGATTTTAGAGGATAGTTTGATCATTTCTTAACAAACCTCAGGTTTTCAAAGACATTTTCAATCTCCAGATAGTTTTTTTTTTTTTTTTTTTTGTAGCCTTTCTTTTCTTAGACCTATTCTCAAAAAAAATTATATTGATATACATTTATATATCTTCTTTTGTCCCAGGATTAATAGACTACAACTTCCACTGTTTCCGGAAGGCCATCCATGAAGTATTTGAGGTGGGCGTTTCCACTCAGCGACCTTTAGGCTCCCAGGCGGTGGGTTCGCCCTGCAACAAGGCCGTCGCTCTGAACGGCACGCCGCGCAACACTGTCTAAACACTGATGCAAGATAACAAAAAAAAGACGCAAAAAGAGGGTAGAGGAAAGGAAAGATGGAGAGGATTTGGGGAGCTTGTTGAGGAGAGACTTCTAAGCTGGTGCTCAACCAGCGCACCAGTCACAATCCCCCTTGCTCCCAGCACCTACAGCACTGAGAGAGGCCTCAAGCCGAGAGAGAGTGGGAGCAGCACTGGAGCACAGAGGGGTCAGGCTAAGACAGAGGGGGAATTCCGACATCTGTCATAGGTGAATGTAAAGCACTGTGTTGGCTGTGAGGAAGTCGAGAAGGTTGAATGACACTTGGACAGGAAAACTGTTCTGAATTCTATCTTTGGATTTCCTAAAGCAGCTGGAGGCTGCGACAATTAGCTGCTGGCTCAATGCGAGGAGGAAAACAACACTTTTCTGACCATTGCTGGACAAACCGATGTCAGGATCCCGTCTAATGATGAACCCGACCACTTCTGTGCTGATAAAAGATGGATTTGAACTGCTCGTCCTAACCCACAGATGTTCAGAGATGGCCTTATGTAGATAAAGCTTGACTGCAGTGCAAGCTTTCTCTCACCACCACTCACCTCACCCTACCTGAATGCTGCCCAAAACTCGCTTTTTGGTTCCACTAGTGAAGGGAAAACAAGGGTTTGTGAGCAGACTGAAAAGGGATTGTGCTGTCCATTTAACTTGGTTGTGTGTGTGAAAGCATCTGTACGTATGAGTCTGTGTGTGTGTGTTTCAATGAAAGGTTTTGATTTGATCCAAGACTGGGCCCCTTGTCTGCGGTGAAGGATCTTTACAGAGTGTATGTCCTTCATCTTGATAACAGCAGCTTAGCATAATAAACTCTTTTCAAACAATGATAGTAATTTTTCTGTTTGCTCCACTGGAAATCAGACATTTTATTGGCTTTATGATGGTTCTGAAAAAGGAGTTTGGCTAGATATTTGAACATAGTCTTTGTACAAACACTGCCAAAATGATTAATCAAATGGGAGCCATTTAAAATATGTCACGATTAGAACTTTAGAAAAATTGAGTTGAGACGCAGGACTGATGGACATTTTGGGCAAATATAAACTGGTTGCAACTTGCATGCATTTCAAACGGCGGTTTCAGACCTGCACAAAATTATTAATCTTCTGTTTTTTTATTTGGTTTGATCACAGGGGTTCACGAGAACAAAAACATACCCATTCCAAGCATGTGTACATCAGTGTGTTGTTTTATTGTTCTCAGCCGTAACACCGCTCATTGTAATCAAAGAGAAGAGCGAGAATAAAGTTAAGTAATGGAAAAAAAAAAAAGTAAACTATAAAGATGGAGAAAAAGACCAAACTTAATTGTTGCCATAACAGTGACACATACCATGTCCATGCCTTTCTTTTCTCTGTTTTTGTCTATGAGAGCTCAGAACTGAGAACTGGTTGCAGGGGCCTGTACTACGAAGCAGGATCAGTGGTTCTGTGAGGCAACCTCAGGTTTAAGTCTGGGTTTGTAGGGTAATGGAAGGGGGAGAGAAATACTTTTGCAAAAACAGATTACATTTTTTTTTTCTGAGCTTGTCAACTTATTATGATCCTCCCACCAGTATCGCAGTCACCAGGTTGCCTCATTTTCTAACATCCAGCTTCAATCATGTTTTTAACTGTAACTAGTATCACTGGACAGTAAGAAACAGTCGTTTTGTATCCTGGATGAAATAAAAAAAAAAAAAAAAAAGAAGAAAAAGGAAAGCAAGTAGTTCTTTTGTTTATAAAAGGATTGAATCTAAACAATGAGTTATTGAATACAGTTTTAATTGAAGGCAAGTCTAATTGTGCTTTAATGATCAGGCAGTGTTATTGATAAGCCCATTAAATCATATTCACATTGTCAGGAATTTCACTTTTGGGAGCCTTACTCCCTGGCTGGGATTCAGCTTTCAGCCTGTAACATAAACATTTGCTTTTTCTTTTCTTTAGGATTTTCCCCCCTTTCTAAAAAGCTCCAGATCCATGTTTTATCGGTCATCTAGTGACAGCATCACCCATTTTAAAATGAATGTGCCCATAGCCGGAGCTGGAAAACCAGGGTTTTTACTTCCCGAGTTGATAACCAGTCGTGGCACTGTTGGCATGCTCTTAGTCATTAGAAATATTTGTGCAAGATAATCAAAAGATCTTCTGGAAATGTTAAATCTGCTTTGTAGTACAGCCTTCAGGAACCAGAATGACCATGTTGTCGAGATAACTTTCCTGAATAAAATGTGCAACGTACACGGAGATCTTTTAAGTTTAAAAACCAGGCCCAAAATGTCATCAAGTTGGTCTTTATCAGTCACCTGAAAATAAGTCACCTCTTCATTGTTGCACAACAGAATCGTGACGGATGGTTGATTTCATATATTGTGATGCAATACTGTGTGAAATAAATGACTATTAAAAAACTCTGTTTTTGTTCTTCCATTCATTGGGAATTAAAAGAGGACATTTAAGACACCAGAATATTTTGATGTTATGAGGATTGAAAAAAAAAACTTGTGTAATTAGAATTGCATGACTGCTTGTCTGCGCTGCTTATTTTCTACATGTATAAATGCAATACTGCAAGCAAACACAAGGTGGTGCTGCAGGACTGCTGAAACTTTCCTACAATGTTAATGGTCCAGCGGGGAAAAACAACTGTACTCTCAAGCATGCATCAATTGTTGGACATCCATGGTGAATTATACAGGATTGTAGTATTTAAATGAAAGTGGTAACCCTTTATTTACTGGATCGACAGTAAAATAAACCGGATTATTAATTATTGATCCAACAGGGTTAGGCTTCAGTTCATGTATAACTCCGATCAATTCGATGTTAACCATCATAATGACCCCAATAATATTGAATTTTCTCAAAATATTTCCAGATTTTTCTCTATTAAAATCAGCTGAAATGTTAATTTCATGTTTCTTGAATTGGCTCTTGTTCACATTGTGTTGAGTGAAGGGGTGTTGGAGAAAGTGGGGGAAAAAAGAAGGAGCTCCCCTTACAGGTTTAGTGCATATAAAAACAAGTCTGTGAATAGCTTCGCCATGCAAATTATTCACCAGTTAAGTTAAATAAGCCTCACAGCTACTGTCACGACCCATTATGTGGGGAGTAGGCGAGACAGCTAAACACCACTTCCACACAATTTAGACGCAATAAAACACTGACAGCTTTTTTATCCACTTCATTAAGCCAGTAATTTCTTATAAAAATCTCTCGCATTAATCCTGCCGATGGTTTCCCTGCGGTTCCTTAAGCTCTCCTCCAACCTTAGCAGCCTTGCTTTGATGCTTACTCAAATAGGCGCTAATTTGAGATAAATTATGCATCCACATGTAGCCTACCCATGCCAAGGAATATAAAGTGTGACACTCTGAAAGATGGTGAATTAAAGCAAAGTGTGATATCTCGATGGGCTAATGGCAGATAGGTTAGGCCTGTCAACCTGATGGTTTGTTGATCTGCAAGTCACTTCATATTCAGCGACGGGGACGGGTCATGTTTATGATGTTTTGAAGGTCACTGCAGAGCTGTTTCTGTCAGGCCTCGGGGCCGATGCACAACCCATGATGCACTTCAATGAAGCACTTCAAAAACCGCTTTGTATATAAGAACTGCGTGTTTTTATTTTTCCTGTCAAATGAAATTAATAATATGAAGCAGCGATTTCAGGCATTGAAACCCAACAGCAGAAATAAACTTTTAAGAACTTATGAATGCTTTTATACACAAGACTGAGTTAAAATCAAAGCTGACAGACTCCATGAAGTGTGAGACAAAAATAATCACATTGTGTAGCACCAAAGAGATTTGAAAAAAAAAAAAAGACACTCAAGGGGTAACGATGCTTTTTCCAGTGTCACTTAAAAAACACGACTGCTCTTATGTTGCAGAAAAAAACCCTACGTATAATGCAAGAGCATCTAGTCCTGTAAGCTATCGCTACAAAAAGAGTTTTTAGCAAACAGTTCCAGTAAAAACCACATCAGTAGCCCCTGCTTATTTTTGATGATCTGACCGACAACATAAACCATGATAGATAAAATTCTAGCCATGAAACAAGTCAAATATAAACTGTAATGCCACCTTGACTCATCACCATCTGTAGATGGGGCTGTTGTCTGCTGTTTCGGCTGCTGTCTCTCACACTTCTGCCAGTCTTTCTGCTCCACAGTGCAGGCAACATGGAGATCAACATCTACATACAAAGTCTTTCCACATACAGGGGGGCTGGAGAAAACGGAGATGTAAGAGAAGTTTAGGAAGCAGTGCAGAGGGAGCGGCATGATGTACAACTATAATTTGGCACTGGAGCAGTGGCTGAAATTGCCTTGCTTTATCAACAGCAGCTTTGCTTTGTTCCCCGTCTCTAATAAGGAAGCTTAACCAATGTAATGAAATAAAGCAAACAGAACACACTTTTGCCTGTGATGTCATGCTCACTTCCGCAGGCCGGTCCACCCTTCATCTTAGATCTCTTAGAATCATTACAACAGTGATATTGCCATTAGGTTCTTAATAAAACTCAGTCAGCGGTGTACTATCTCCCATCTTTACATTTTATTAGCCGTGCTTATGAGAGATGAGGGGAAAATGATGAGACTAAATGAGACGTCTCAGATAGGTGACAGATGTAATACAGAGTACATTTGTTATATTGTGAGGCAGTGCGGCTCCAGTCAGTGCAATTATGCAGAGAAGACGAAGCAAGTTGCTGCTGAGATTAATGATGTAGAGGTGGTCTGACATTACTGTACAACAGACACCATGTCTCTGACAAGTTGGAGACATTTTGATGGCAGTAACGCTGGTAAAGAACAATGCTTTCCTTTGTAAGAGCCACTAATGTCCAGTAATATGCACAAGGCTAAAGCTGTTTGGACACTTTCAGTGTTTTATAACATTTGACAATGAGTCAGTCGGATGAGAAAATAACTGAAATATTGATTGATGATGAGGATAATTAATGTTTTGAGGTTTTTATGTAGTTTTTTAAACCCACACAAGAAGTACCGTTTGGAAAGAGGGGATAATTTTACAATACACTGAGATCCCAAAACAAATGATTCATCCTTAGAAAACAAAAACTTTCAAAGAATCCTCCAACATCTACTTGCCACTAGTGTTCTGCTTTCGAGTTGACACCTCTCCCATTTGCCAGACTATTCTACAGCCCTTGATCTGCAGCAACAGGAGGAGCTGTACGAGGACAAGAATGGCAGGGGGGGGGGGGGGGGGGGGGGGACAAAAAAAGCAGGAGTTAGAGAAAAGGACCGGCTCTCTTTTTTTTTTTTGTTCCAGAACTAAGACTTGAAACAAAAAAGGACCCGA
>JBBBVU010000006.1:8310831-8321458 GCA_037177055.1 Atherinosoma microstoma
TAATGTTTTATGTAAAGCACTTTGAATTGTCTTGAACCTGAAAATGTGCTATACAAATAAACTTGCCTTGCCTTACAAAATCACAAAACATTTAATTCATGTATCTTGAACTAAAAAATACAATATTTCACATCATGATTAGAGTAACTTTACAAGATCTAGAAGTTATTTTAAATGTACTGTACAGTTCCACATCTGTCTAGTAACCCAGAACAACTGAACTAATTCAACTAATAATACAAACTGAATTGAGACCGATTGAAAAAGATAAAAAAGATATCCCGATACTTCCTTCAATTCCCATGATAATTTTCAATGCCCTGCTTCTGCGTTTCAGCTTCCTTTTGTTAATTAAACTTCGAGACACCTTGATGTTGGAGAACAAGAGATTTACTGCAAATGGGTAACTAACAAGAAAGAAGCAGGTGAAACTACTTTAAAATGAAGTCAAACTTTAATTGGTACAAAATTAGTTTTGGGTGTACGCATGAAGAGAGTAGGATTGCTGCACACATGCAATACTGGTAGATCCACATACTGTACACTCAAAGGTCCTTACTCATGTGAAGACAGAGCTCTTTTAATAAATGCTTTTTGAAACAAAAACATACAGAAGTTTTTTGGAATCTTTAAATGATTTGACATTGTTAAATATCCAGATAGCTTCACTCTTGCATTCACAGCACAGACAGAGTTAAATTACTAAGGAAACTAAAAACGGAGAAAATTCCTTCAGTGTGGTCCCTGTGGTGTGATAGTTGAATAAAGAGGAAGATTACAGATTAACATATTAAATGCCAAGATAGGCCCACCTGGTGTGTGACAGATCTTTCACACAGCGCAGCCAGTGGGAATGGAAATGTATCATAACTAGGTCTCTTGTGAGTAATTTTATTCTGATCCCTCCTGGTATACTAGCTTTATCTTTTTTTATTACAAGCTTTATGTGTTACAGATAAAGTTCTGTAATCATGTTAGTAATTGAAACGGCAGACTACTGTACATTAACTAAAGCCATACAGTCTTACATGTGTACCTGTCTATGAAGTTTTTGCCTTTCATTCTCTGCCTGTCTGAATAGCACCCGGCTCCTCTTTTCCTAGCCAGCCTATAAATATGCCATTATGGTGCTCTTATTATCCTCATTATTGGGGTGGCTGGAGTGGCGCCTGTGTCTATCATGGTCCTCTAATGTGGGTCTAATGGTTCTGACCTGTATGGGACACAGGTGGTCCCCAGAACAGCCTTGATTGGGTCCATTTATTAAGCCACTCTGGCGACAGAGACGGTCCAGCTAGTCATTTGTGTGCGGTGCAGGTCCAATTTCCAACTCTGGTGATCAGTAGGAGCCCCCCCCTCCCCTCCCCTCCGCGATCCACACCCTTATCTGGCCCTGTAGCCCTTGCTCTGTTCTTTTCTAATGGCTCAATTAAACGGGTTAATTCAGATTGGGGACCCTCTTTGAATCTGTGATTATCACCTAGCCCCCTTCACTGGCACATCACCACCAGCACACATCCATGCGCACACATCACTGTTGCTCCACTGCTCTCACCCCCTCAACTGCAAGCCCACACATTTATTATTCATCGCAATCAAATAAGTGAGGTGGTTGAAGAAAGTTGCTTTTCTCTCTCTCTCTCTCTCTCACTTTCTTTCTTGCCTCTCTCTCATTCTTCCCACCTTCGTCCCCTCCCTGCACCTCCTTTCCACTCGTCACCTCTCCTCTCCCTGGGAAGATTTGCTTTTATTGCAACAAACACTCTGTGGAGCCCTTGGCATTCGGCAGCCCCAGCCAGTCATTGATGCAGGCAGTCAGGGAAGCAGGCAGCCAAGCAGCCAGGCAGCCCTCCCCAACAGGAAAATGAGCAATTCTCTCATTGTAATAATGTGCCTCTGTCATCTTCCCATTATCGGCATGATAAAAGATGAAATATTCAGGGAGGCTGGCCTCCTAACCTGATCTGGGCGCGATATTGGGCCTGTGGAAAATGAGTTTTATCAGCTTTAATATACTCCTTGGCAGACTGACCCTTGAAATTAAACATTATTACAGAGCGGATATTTAAAAAACCGGGGCCACAAATTACATCAAAATGAAAATATTAAGGAACATTACGAATATATCAAGTGGCGCTTCTCTCTCTCTCTTCTCACGCTCACACACTGGCTCTCCTCATCCTGACACCCCCTTTCTCATCCTGCCTCAGCCGCCCCACCATTGCATTTCCCACCCCCCACCCTCCCACCCTCAACCATCTACGATGAGTGTGGTCGGGGATGCGGAAGGCGACGTTGTTTAAGTGTCACTGTTGATGTGTGTGCGCGTGTATGCAGTGGGCTGGCAGAGAAATAATAACAATGCTGCCTGTCCCACCAGCTTCATACGTCTGCATAAACTAATTAGACCTCCACGCTCCCATCACCTGCTTTATTGAGAATGGAGGGGAGAACACTGGCAGGAAGTGTGAGACTCGAGTTGCAGAGTGCGTTTCCCTACATTTGTGTGTATGCATGTTTGAGAGGGAGCGTGCAATGAAATTAGTGTTTGACGTGCATTCAGAGGGAGACTGAACCTGTGGGAGCTTTCTGACAGTATTTGTGGGACTTAAAATACAACATTTTTGTGTACATCTGTGTGACTGTATATAATTTTAAGAGTTTCAGGTACAAATTTAGTGAAGCATCCCTGTTCCTTAAAATAACTTCAGGTTTTGCAGCTGGAAGTTTGTATGCCAGCTGAAGGTACCTCTGGACGACGTTATGTGCAGTAATGCTCACGGAAAATAATGGAAATTCCAGTAGGAGGCGAGTTTTTTCTAATCAGTTTAAAAGTAAAAATCCTCAAATCTGTCCCCCAAAATGGATAGAAAGTGATGTTGGTTCTGTGAAGTGTGTGGTGATTTGTCACTTTGTGATGGGGGGATATGAGAAATGCAATAAAAGGCGGTGGAGAGATGTGATTTGAATAGATTTCAGAGGAAGTCGGTCCTTGGGGGAGTTGGATGAGTAAGCATTGTCCCCGGGGACCGAATTAAAACTTTACTTTTGGTCACGGTGTCCCCCCTCCTCCCCCCTCCACCCCTCCACCCCCCTCCCTCCTCTTCACCATAGTACTCCTTTGCTTATCGCCTGCATTTGTGTGTGTGTGTGTGTGTGTGTGTGTATGCATGGGTTATTATGTGTGTGGGTGTTGGTGTATGAGCTTGTATGTGTATGACTTCTCTGTTTGTGTCTCTGTGTATGCCAATGAGTTTTCAAATGTGTGTTTTCACTTGTGTATGTGTGTCCCGTGCAAATAGAGTGCCTTCCCTTGCCCCTCGCCCTGAGGTTATGGGGGGATACACACAGCTCCCTCTGCCAGGCTCAGATGAGTATTCACAGCAGCACGCCCAGCACAGGAGAGCTTTGCATACTGAGCTTGTGTATGTATCTAAATGTGTGTGTGTGTGTGCGAGTGTGTGTGTGTGTGTGTGCACAGTAGCCTGTCTCCCCTGCCCAGAAATGAACAGGGGGTCCAGATGATTCCATGCACTTGCATTATTATTATTCCATTGGTGATTCAGCTAGCTTGGTTGGTGCCAAACTCAGAGGGCTGCATGCATACATGCACAGTAGGTTAACATGATCTGGTGGAGCTTACATTTTGCTCTGTGTTAAGAGTTCAGTTTCCCATTCTCATTGGGAGGGATGATGTTGTACGTTCAGGACACAGACTGAGGGGTCACAACGGCTTGATGTTTGGTGTTAATGGCGCAGCAATCTGATCAAACCAAGTAAAGAAAAAAAGAATGAGAAAAGGGAAAATAGGGGTGACAAAAGGGGAAAAGGGGAATAGAGGGAATAGACACCACAGGGGTTGGTTGCCGGGAGGGGAGAAACAGCAGAGGGGAAATGGCTTTCTCCATCCATTCCTTCATTCCACCCTCCCTCTTTTTCCATCTGTATTTTCCCCTCTCTCTCTCTCTCTCTCTCTCTCTCTCTCTCTCTCTCTCTCTCTCTCTCTCTCTCTCTCTCTCTCTCTCTCTCCCTGCCACTTGATTCATTATGCTGATATACACAGTATTTGCTTCCAGAGTGAGCCCCCCTGCACACTGGAATACACACACTGGTGAATGTACATGCTCACACTCACAGACACTCACACACAAACACACAGCAAGGTGGTGTTAGTGCCATAAATATAGCAAACGACACAGCCTAGCAGCCGAGCAAGGTCAGCCGCGGCCCAGGATGACAGTGCCGTGGGCGCTGCACCGAGCTCTTGTTAGAAATGCACACAGATAGCTCATTAGGATGGGCCCCTTAGGCCCCCCCAACACACACACACACACACACACACACACACACACAAACATATACAAACATTGATTCGTTTACTATTTAATTGCAAAATTCCTCCACACATTCAGTTGTAAAACATGGATTGCTCTTTGACAAGATTTAATCTGCTCCCCTCATCAGTTATTGGCTTTTTTTTTCATGTACAAGGATATCTGCTGCTTTTCAGAGTGTGTGTTTTATAATGCACCACTGCAAAAGTGTGCTTTAAAAGTGTGTTTGTCATTTGAATATCTTCAAGGTAAGTGTTACACTCATGCATTCACGCATTACATGTTGTATTTACTTGTTTGTGATGTTACATCCCACAGTACTAGAGCTGCTCTATATTAAAAAAAACAGTGTGCACAGATAAGTCGACTCAATGTTGACAGATCAGCATTTCTCTGAATGCAAACGCTGTCATATTTACATTAACACAGGGCGGCTTTAGAACACATTACAAAGGTGTATACATAGTGTTGTTTTATGTTTGTTTGTTTTTTTACCACAGTGAGAGACATATTGTTGAAGAGTGAATGGGAGCTGTGAGAGAAGTGAGTTTTACATCCACATGAACTTAATCATTACAGGGTAAAAGTTTGTGTGTTTGTCCTGTAAGTTTTCAATGTTGTGTGTTTGTCTCTGGACGTGAGGTGTTAGAAGGAGAGAGACCAGGTATAGAAGAGTGTGTGTGTACAGTATGTGTTTGTGTGTGTGTGCTCTCGAACATAGTAGAGGTACTTGGCTCATGCTCTGGACACGCCTGAGAGACTCTGTGAGTGTTGCCCTCCTCCCTCCTCTATGAGAGCCTCAGACACATGCCGGGGCACATACAACTAGTTTTTCCACTCTCCTTCATCCTTTTTCTCCCCTATCTCATTCTTTTGCTTTTTCGCAGATATTGCATGTCATCTTTTATTCTTTTTTTTCTACTCTGCTACAAAGCTATTATTGCAGCATATCATGTGTATTGCTATCTATCATATGCTCAGTAACTGCTGTCTATCGCCCTGCTGAATAGCGGGCACAGTAGCACTCCATTGACTATCCCTTTTCTCAGTCTCCCCGCCACCACCGCTCTGCGATATATAATAGATAAATGCATTGGATACTGATCATCCCCTATGCCAACCTCCACCTCTATGCACCTCTTCCCTGGCCCCCCTCCTTTGCCCCCTCTCTGCCTCCTGCCTGGCTGGGGCTGGTGTCAGTCTGGCAGGCCTTGGGGCCCGTCAGGTGACCAGTGGGCTGTGACGGGCAGCAGCTCTGCGTCCCTCTCCCTGCAGTCTGGCGCCCGCTGGGGTCTCGTCCGGGAGCCCAGCCTGCCAAAGTGACCTCAGTCCAACTGAGAGGGAAGGAAAAAAAAAAAGAAAGAAAAAAGTCTTTGAGGCCACAGTCCAGGCCATTTTCACTTCATTTCAACTGGACAATATTACAAAAAAGTTAACTAGTAGCTACTGGTGAATTTTCTATGAGCGTTTAAAATGTTAAACTCCTGCTTTTAACAGACTAAGTACTGCACTGGAACCTTAAAGATTCCCAATAATACATATCTTTTTTGTCACTTAAGAATCATCCTTATTCTGTTCCATTTTGCATTCATAAGAAAATTTGTACGGCCACTTTAAGTATATATCATTTAGTCATGTTGTTGCATATTATTTTCTTTTCATCTGCTATAATGGAACTAGAGATCTTCTGCTGGTTTGCTTTAGAAACAAGTCTTAAATAAGTGCTTTTATTTGTATTTTTATTAAAGACAAGTAAAATCAGCCTTCTTCTGATAAATATTTCTTACATTTACAGCAAATGTGTTTAGATAGAGCAAAATTCCTAGAAGATTGTTTATTTTTTCTGTCTGTCAGTAGTAATCTCGATGCACATGCCAGTAAGCCAATCCTATTTTTAAAATGAAATGATGAAAGTCTTCATCAACTAGTGATACATCAGAGTTGGTCCTTTTTTTGTAATTTTGAGGACTTTTGAAGCAACATTAAGTTGCTCCTGCAGCAGCTGACAAGAGTAATTATTAGTGTGCTGAAAAGATCCAGGTGTGTTACACAAACAATTTCCCTGCCACCATCTCTGGTGGCAAAAACACAACATCGCGGTCTCTCCTGTGACTGAGCGTTGAGCTGTGCTTGCTGAGGCGAACCTCCCCCCCTGCATCCCTGAGAGGGTGATGCAGCGAGGTGACACCGTTTGGGAGGAGAGATCTGGGTTGTGTGTCTACTTGGGATGTGGTTGTTTATCTGCATTGAATGAAATGTGCATGTTTGTTGCAGCAATTAAGTGTTTTCCATTCATCCTTTTTAAAGAAGTCTGCTTGACTTTACATCCAGTTCAAGTACTTTTTTCCTATGTGTATTTTTGATACAGAATGCTAGCATTTCTTTATTCCACTGTATACTTAATCTAAAAATGTCTTTTTTCTGGGGGGGGGGTAATGTAATGTACTGTGCTTTACTCCCAACCCCTACCTCCTCCTAGCCTCCCAGTGCCCCGCCCTACCTCAGCCCCACAGAGATGCGTTGGGGTCAGGGAATATGGGGAGAGGAACACAGGGAGGCTGCACTCCACAACTTGAAAGGAATTCTAATGAACCAGCACAGTCGCACTGCCTATTCCCACGACAACAGGCCCCAAACAAATAGCTGCATTTGAAGTCCCCTCGTTTTATGACTTAGAAAATGCTTCACGAGTGTGTGTGTGTGTGTGTGTGTGTGTGTGTGCGTGCGCAGTTGTTTTTGTTTTGGGGTGCTGTAAATGTTTGTTGAATCTGTGTGTATGTGAAGTGTCTACCAACACATTTTTTCTTTTTTCTGAGAAATTGGCCTGGGATTGGATTGACTTTAATGTCTGGACCAGACAACATAATTATTATCTTCCATGTCCAGAGATAGACTTTTTTTCTGTAATTAGCAGTCTCATATCGGTTTAGTTCCACCCCAAATGCAAAAACCCCCCCCCACACTTCTCATACACTGTGAGGACAAGTTTTCTTTTAATGAAAGAAAAATCACAGGGTTATTTTTATTCGGTGTTTTATTAATACCAACAAGCAGGTAAACATTTAAAGATTACATCTCTACTCTAACAGTAATTATTCTTAAATCTTTGTTTAATTACTAGATAATTTGTTATTCAGTTAATAGATCAAAGATGGGCATATTAACACAGAGCACCAGTAACCCTCCTGCTCATTGGTATGTGTGTATGATATGTAATATGTAAAAAGAAAAGTGGAAAGGTATTATTGTTTTTGTGTCTTAAAGGAAATGAAAATACAACTTTGATTTAATGGTTTTTAAATGATGTGGTGAACATTTTGCCATTGAATCTATTATAGGCAGCTGTGAAATCATACAACTAAATTAGTTTTCATTAAGTAGAAATCGTTCTATAGGCCAATTGTATTTTACTTCTACATGTACATGTAGATAGATACAGATATATGGATTTCTACATATGAATAATTTTCTTTTTTTCCAAATGCTATTATATCGTCCTTTTAATTAACTCAAGTAAACCTTTTTTAAAGGAAATAAAATTAAAACGAAGAAACATATAAGTAAGGAGGTGTCCAGTTAGGTACCTGCATTAATATTAATATCAGTACCCCCTCAGTGCCCTCACCACCCCCGCCCTTTTCCAACCCCCTCTGTGCATGTGTGTGTTTTTCTTTGACAACCTCAGGATGCATGTACAACAGCTCCCATGAACCGAGATGTCTTTTATTTATCAGTCCAGTGCCTTTGCATCAACTGAGCGTGGTGTGGAGCGGGTGGCTGCCTGGTTTGGTTGGCTGCCCGCTCTGTCTGGCAGGAGCAGCTTGTCTGTCTGCGCTGCTCGTTGTTTCGCCTGCTCTGCGCAGACGGTGCGGGTGAGAGTGTCACTCCACAAAAGCAGCATGACTTGAGCTGTGTAAACAGTAAATAATAAACAAGTACTCTAATACATTATTGAGAGAATCACTTCAGGCAACTGGGACAGCATGAAACACATAACCACCACCCCCCCCCCCCATATCCCCCAAACACCCCCTCCCTCTTGCTCTCTCAGTTTTCAAACTCGCACTCTTTATGTTTTGGGTCGGTCATGCTGCAGTTAGGCTACATCGCTGGATGCTTAGTCTTTGATCCTGTATGTGTCGTTGTGGTCTTTGTCATTTTAAATGTTGATTCTCTAAATATCACTACCCAGATTAAGAATGGTACTTGTCTCCATCATTGATTTTGTCTGCTTGGTTCTTTCGTTTTAGTTTATTAAATGTCAAAAAATGGTTTAAAAATGCCTACAGACATTTTTCTAAAACTTGGCACACAGTCTTTAGTTTGCTGGTTTTATCTGATTTACAGTCAAAAACTCAATATGCAATTTATAAAGTAATAAAGCAGAAATTCAACTAATCTTCTATCATGAGTACTTCACGAATAACCTAACATTTTATTCATTTTATAATGAACTAATCACTCCAGTACTATCTTTATTGACATATGACACTGATAGTTTATCTTTATTTCTTTTTTTATACTAATAACTGACATGTATGCACTGTAATCTTACCCAATATTTGTTCTGAACTAGCGGCAGAGCTCCTCAAAAAAAAAAAAAAGGCATATTTTTCCTCTTTTACTAGTCGGCTGATATTGTGCGATCATAAAACAGCACCTGAATCCACCTGCTTCAGAGCTTGTAGTAAATGGAATATCCTCCTCCAGTGGCTTATTGAGCAGAATAATTACATTGCACATATTGAATTCCGCTAATGCTCCAAATGTAGATCTTATTTAATACCACAACTCCCTGAGGGTTCAAAGCATGATTTGGAGCACACTTCTCTTCACTGTACCTAATGCTCCAGATAGATTTGTACATAAAAAAACATGGCCAGAACCATACTAAGACTAAACTTGGCTGAATTTGTCTAAATCGTACCTGGGAGATTATAGTTATTATTTCTGTGGAAACCACTGATTATTTTGCTTTCAGCATTTTATATATTTATGTGATGACTGTTCTGCCAGTCATTCCCCAGGCATAAACCATTCAGAAAAATTATTAAAATGTGTATAAATCTCTAAGAATTCAAGCTGATGATGTGCATTTATGTAAAGACATGCCACACTTAATGATAATATGTAATGTAAGTCTTAAGGTTATAGCTTCTACAAATCCTTGAATGAAATTAAAAGAGATTAGGGGTGGGGATGTCTAATTTTCATGAAAGAACAATCACCATGTTTAGCTCTAGGGCTTTTAAATCATATAGTATATGGGATCAGAGGGTAATACTCACAGCAGCCTGAAGATGGCAGCCAAAACCTAGTTAGCTGTCATATGAATTTACAGGCGTATTTTCCAAATATTACTTCATAGGTCAAATGTTTCTTCTGTGTTAGAATCATGTTTTACCTGCATGTGTTCATATAAACTAAAATGCTGCAGTCAAAAGCAACAATAAGAAACACTTAAACTTTGTTTCTTGTAAGTGTGATGTATTGTCAATGCGTTGCAATAAAAGGGAAGCTAAACGTGATGGATGACGTGCAGATAATCCAGTATAGTAGTAGTTGGAAGGAAAACAGGACCGAGACAATTTTTTATGAATTGGCAGAAAATAGACTGAAGATGTCTGCGCTTTTATAAACTTTTTCAGGGATAAAAATGCAAAACTTTTAAAAAAGGAGGGGGGAAATGGATTAAATTATGAAAATTACTCAAGGTCTGTGTGCATTAAATAAAAAGGCAAAGAGTTATGCTAATGCTAATTGAAGTGTAAATTTGTTTTCAATTAAAAAAAGAAAAAGGGGAAAAAAGAGTTGTAGTGATGTAGGTACTTTGCTCCCAAGTGCATTTTACCTACTGTTGCAGTCTCACTTTACCTGAGTGTTGGCAAAGAACACATCAGCAAGCCTTTTTCTTTTCCTTTTTTTTTTCTCCACAGCACGTTTGATGAACCTTCTAGCAGACAGTTCTCTGCATCAGCATCCTTCTTTCAGCGGCTGCTCATCCCTCTATTCTCAGATGAGACAATGGAGGGGAGAAGAGGAAACAATGGAAGGTTTGGGTGGACCAGTGTGGAGGGGAGGGGGGGGGGTATAGGGGGTTGGCGATGCACACACAGACAGAAGGGTGGCGAGGAGGGAAAGGTCATGTAGGTCAGTGATCAGGCTCTCTTAATCGTATGTGTGCATCTTTTAGTGCACTTGCATGGCTGTATGGAACCACACACACACACACACACACACACACACACACACACACACACACACACACACACACACACACAAACACACACACA
>JBBBVU010000006.1:8326214-8349189 GCA_037177055.1 Atherinosoma microstoma
GGGGTGGTGGGGGGGTGCTTTTGCATTATCTCTTTTCTGTATTTTGCGCAGCCCCCCTCCCCCTACGCTCTCTCTCTCTCTCTCTCTCTCTCTCTCTCTCTCTCTCTCTCTCTCTCTCTCTCAAAGTCTCTGTCTCTCACTCTCTCTGGTCATGCTAATTGCTCCCAAGGTCAGAGCGTCGGCTGCGCTCCCCTGAACATCAACCCCCCCCACTGCCCATCCCGTAACCCCCCCCCACCCCCCCACACCCCCAACCCCTTGCTTTGAATGGCATGTTTTGATCAGGCCTAATTTGATTGGTCGACGCTGTCTGGGGTGGATAGGGACAGCACTTTACAGCCCACTGCTTTTGATGTGTGTGGATGTGGGCATGGGTGTGCGTGTCAGGGTGATGCATGTCAGGTTATGAAGTGTCTCTGGACGAGTGCATGAGAGTGTTACACGTCAGCAGGGAAGTGTTTTTTGAGGGGTGTCAGAGTGCGTAAAGGGGAGTGTGTGTAAAGGGTGGTTTATGTCACAGGCGAGGGTGATTTTGTGTACTTGAGTGTCAAGGAGAGTTTGATGTGTTTTGATCCAGCATATGGCAAGTTTATTGGAAAATATAGTCTGACGTCTTGAAACGCTGCCGTTATAATAACAATCGTCATATTGTCAATATTTGTCCAAATCAAAATGTGGAAGCAGCACAATGAAAAATATTTCTTATTGCAGGAAGTGATTCGGAATGTTGATGGTTATTTACAACCTTCCAGTTTAAATATGTGACTTGGGTAGATGTTGTTTGATCATTTACCTCTTCTCAATTTGATAAATTATTTAAAGTGGTCATGGATCAGGATGAATTGCTAAACTTAGTAATGATGCTGACCAAAAAATAGTGGATAGAAATCTAATAGCATCAAGACAAAAATGAATTAATAACAGTTATTGTGGTAAAAAATATTTCCTCCATAAATGTCATTAAAAAATAAAGACTTTACAATCGCTACAAGTTCCTGTCAGAGCTGTCTGTGTGTCTGTTTTTATTTAGTTCCTGTTACAGTCATCCAGCTGCCCCATGGTGAGTATACCTTAAGTGTTTCCCTCCCTGGAGTTCAGAAACAGCAACATCTTCTCTGTGCTGCTCCCTGTCTAGCTACAGTTATATCCCCAGTGAGGGCTAGTGCACAAGGTACAGTAGGAAGTCCTAGCCATTCAAACAGGCCATGTGTGTCTGCTATCTGACAGCAGCGCTGATCCGGCCCCTATGAGTGAGATTGATAGGGCCTGTGATCAGGGACGCCGCGCTCCCTCCATCGCCGGCGAGATGGATCACATCACACTGCCGTCTCCTCCGCTTCCAGGATAAATGAACTGAGGGGGAATCTATCACTCCCTGCAAAGGAGAGAGAGAGAGGGAGAGAGAGAAAGAGAGAGAGAGAGGGAGGAACAGGATACCGTACAGAGATACTGACGAGGATGCAGAGGTAAGAAGGAACGAAAGAGTAGAAAGTAAGAAAGACAACCTGGAAACGAGTCAGAGGGGAGCAAGTCTGAAAAAAAAGTGATTCAGACAGAAGGAGAAAATGGCTGGTAAAAGAGAGAGTGAATAGGTGGTATGATGGAGACAGCTGTGGCGGCCTGCTGCTAGGTCAGCCCCCCCCCCCCGTGCTTTGCCCCCAGTCCCCCTCACAGGTTAGGTGTTAGGGTGTGGGCTTTTTTTGTGTTCGGCTGTCAGCCAGCTATTTGTCACAGTGAGCGATCTGATGCTCTGCTGAATCAATCACGCAGAAGCGCTGTGGGTTGTGTGTACTGTATACATGTGTCTGAACAGGAAACCGTGTTTGTGCATAGAAATATGTGAATGTGTGCGCATGTAGGTGTAAAACCAAGCACGCTTTGAGGTAGAACAGAGGTGTCCTTATCTCTTTTTTTAAATCATGTTTTCCAGCGGTCACAATCCTCACTTAGCCCCATGATGCTCTCCCCTTGCTCATTTGGCCTGGCATAAATTAGACTTTGTCATGGCTGATTGGGAATAGGCACCTTATTGCATTAGGCCATGGCTTATTAAGCAAATGCTCTTAAGACAAGCCTTGCTTAAGTGGGTGACAGCATCTCAATTAGGTCGTCTGTGAAATATGCCTAAGCTAATTGCCCCCAAACATGAGCCTGAGAATTGGATTCAAACTTATTTGGTTTGACTTCTACCAACATGATTTCATTGACAGGTGTCACAGAGCTCCAAGTGACTGTGTACACCAATGATTTCTGACTTATTTAGCATCATCTGTGTGTGCACTTAGCAGCAGAGACAGGCTCTAGCCCCCCTGCAACCCTGAATTGGGATAAATGGGTATAGAAAAAGGATGAATGGATGGTACTTAATGCACGCCATTCCTTCATGTGCTTGTTCATGCATGTGTGTATAACTTTCTTTTGAGGAATGTAGCACTCATCTCTTTTCTTCTCTCGAACTCAAATAAGAGATTCAAAAACCTTTTTCCCCAATAATAATAATAATTGATTGATTTGTGAGTCCTTAACTTTCTCCACCTCCAATAATCCCAACATGGCTCTCAAGTGGCTTTAAGCTGTCTTTATAAGTGCCTGGTTGCATACTTTATGATTGCCTGATGTGAAAATGGCAACAGTGGGATGAGGGGGTAATTTGTTGGAACCCAACAAAGAAATGTTGTAACAATTAATCACATGGTGAACAGAGAAAAACGTTGTAATTATGTTCATTAAATGGTGAGCACAAGGGGCAATTATTTAGCATCAGCTTGGGTTGTCACAATCATGTCAAGCTAAGATGTTGTAATAACTCACCACTTCCAAAGGGTTATCCACTTTCATTTAATATGGTCTGATGGGTAAGGAGTAGTTTGTGTGTGTGGCAGCATGACCACAGTGTGGCCATGGTTGAGTTCCATTGGGGATATAACGTGTGCCATTTAGTTAATCATTTTAAGTCACAAAGCATCTTCATCAATACATACTGTACATGAATATGTCTCCATTTTGACCATTGTGTCAAATGGAAATAATATTGCATGTTTTCAATCTCTTTCAATAAATGTATTCATCTCTGACACACAAGGTGATGGAATTACTTTTGGGAGGAATTAAAGCTGTTCGACAAGTCCTATATAATTATAATGTTTTTGAGAATGGTCCAAAGACGTTTTCTTGTTGTTAAAAACAGATAAAAGAACTATTTAAACTTTCTCTTTAACACATGGAAGAGGAGTTCCCGCTACCCTGGACAGAAAAAAACCCAACACCTGTCTACAACTTTATGCAGCTCCTACCTGTGCTTATCTAATATATATCTATTCACTGTCTGACTAAGGACAGAAACCAGCTCGGCCCAGAGAATCTTTGAACAAAAGGCTGAAACTTAAATCCTCGCTCACAAATCCCAGCCTTGTAGATACAAAACCTGGAAATACCATTGAGCTAATTAAACTGATTGGCTCTGTCTGTCATGAAGGACGGCCAGCCTGCCAATCAAATGTGGATGTTTTTGCTGTAACAAACTTTGGCAACAGCGTTTCTTTCCCGCTTGAAGCAGAAGAAAAAAATCAGCCTGACAGTGGAGCGTGTGATTGGACAGAACTATGCAGGCTGTAGTTGTCAATCAGTCTGTGAAGAGTTGAGTTTTTCTGACCCTTCTCAGAATGCTGCACACCTTTGAAGCTGCCAGGCGTGAAAATAATAGATACTTAGGATAAAGAGTCTCAGTGTAATTATACAGACCTGCAAAAAGACACCAATTCTCTGTGGACACATTTGTTTCGTTCTCTCCAGACATACTCACTCCTCTATCTTTGGTTGAAAAAACATATGCAGGTATCTATGCTCTCGAGGAGGGCACAGAGAAAGAAAGACAAATAGCGTGGGCTTTTTATCACCAAAGCCCTCCTGCAAACAGACAATAGCCACACAGGTCTTATTTTAGTCACTGCCTTTTGTGGCTGCCAACCTTCACAAGCTCCCTCTCTCCCTTTTTCTCTTTTATTTTCTTGTGTTTTTCCTTGGGCTCAGTTCTCTCTCCGTCTCTTCCTTTTTTCTTCTCTTCTCTCTCAATTGCAAGCCTATTTGGAGCATGTTTGTTTTCACGCTTTCCCCTCTCGTTCTCAATCTCTCCCTCCCTCTCATTTCCTTCCCCTCCTCCCTCCACTCCTCCATAGTATGTGTGAGTGCGCTGTGCATCCATCGATGGATGCGAGGCGTGTATAACCTCAGGTAAGCTCAGTGAAGCAGCCTGACTAGCCAGTGTGTCTGTGGGAGGCTCTGGCTCATCTCTGCCTGCATCCCTGTAGCCTTAATCTGTGACAGACCATTTCATAATCACAGCCAAGGGGGCTTCTCTCTCTCTCTCTGTGTCTCTTGCTCCTCCTCCTCCTCTCCTTCATATTCCTGCTTCTCATTCCCTCTCTCTCTTCCTTCTTTTTTTTTTTCCTCTCCCAAAGTGCAATAATTCACAGGCATGCACCCTCCCACAGGCGGATTAGCAGGCGGCATGCTCATCCTACATAATCGCAGCACAATGAGCCCATACGTGCTGCCGCCACAGCCACGCCATAGGGCACAATGCATCTGTACCGTCCCCCCACACCAAATGACACGGGACAAAATGGACCCCATCTAGCACCCCCCACCTGCAGAACAGGCAGACCAGCAAGGGCCCAGGGTTCCTCATCAGCTCATTGCAGACTGAATAGCAAGTAGATACATTAGGGATAACCTGCAGTGAAAAAGGACTACATCCTCCTGATACTTTTTGAAAAATACTTTGTGTTTGTCATGCTAGTTGTACATTCTCTCAACTGCAAAAAAAAAAAGAAAAGTCCAATCAGACTCTTCAGTTATACTCTGTGGATGAGTTTGTTACTAATAAAGAAGACAAAATGAATCCCCTCCCCCGCCTAGCCCAAAATTTGTCTTCTAAATTACAAAAAAAAAAAAAAAAAGACAAATTGTAGCATCCTTTATTTAATCTTAATTTCATATATGAAAATTCTGTGAGCAGAAATCTCTGCACAGTGCCTGGCTCTAAATTGTTCCGCGAGCGCAGCTGACTACAGCTTGCGACATTAAAATGTAGTTAAAAAAAAGAAGAAAAGGAACAAGCATCTTATGATTCATTTTCATCGTCAGAATAATAGCTGAGCCGATTAGCAGCATTGTTGTCTTTGGAGAGGCAAAACATCATTACGCTTCTCAATCTGTTTGAGTAATTAAACCATTTGGGAGAATAATTTCATGTGTTTGCTGATTTGGTCAGAAGAAATAAAAAAAAAAAAAAGGAAGAAGAAGAAGAAAAACTGCTGTTGAGCGCCGCAGCTATATGTAATGTTACATTTATGTATTAGCTTTAAAGGGCTTAAGTGTGGAGCTGTGCACAACTGCTCTGGTAACGGAATGTCAAATAGGATCCATCGCTCCATTCCAATGCATTTCATATAATACTGTAATGAAAGGCAAGGATTTATACCGCATTAGTATCAAGCTCCATCAGATTTAAAGCCATAAATCCATTCTATATCCTCCAAGTTTTCCTCTAACATTTTCTGGGTGCTTAATTTAATTTTCTCTCAAAGTGCCAGGCAACCGCTGTTCTTTGGTGTCAGGTGAATGAAATAATTTGCACATACTTTGCGCCTAAACTGTGGAAATCCTAGAGGCAATTGCATGCTTTGCTGTATCACACAAACACACCAAATCTTCTTTTCAGTGTTGTGCTGTTCTTGTAAACGCACTATTAGACTCACTTTCATAGCATGCTGTTAGAATACCTGTGACTATCCTGATTGATTTCCCCAGCTTTATCTAGACTAAATCTGTTATGCTTCTCGTATAAACCAATTATCTGACTTTCTATTCACTTTTTTTTCATGCACTCTAATAGCAAGGGATGACGTACATTAATGTCCAATAAAACTACCACAGGTTTCCTTAAGACTTGGCCTGTATGTAAAACATAAAAGTGTTCAGCTTGGTATAGCTTCCTCTCCTCCTTTTATCCCTTTCTATTTTGCCAGCTCAGCACAAGCCCACACTGCGGTAATCCCTCACAAGTCAGGACAAAATGAGGGACACAGGATGGGTCGCAGCTGGAACACGTACAGCTGTGCATAAGTTATCTTCAAGATTCTGCTCCTACCTGGGCTTACAGACAGACCCAAAATGTGTTTGCAATTTGGCAAACCTCATAACCTGGTGTAGAAGAGTGCTACACGGTGTGAGCCTTTTCACATATGCAGGTTGAAACACACAGGGCATCATTAAAAGCATCAATGCAAGATGATGCTCCCTGTATGTAATCTACATGCATGTTAACACCCTTCTGCTTTACAGCTCCAGAGAAGCTTGTTAATCCTCGCTTGTGCAGAGGTACATGCTGAAACGCTCTGCCAGATGAGCAGGTGCATATTGTGGGAGCATGCGCTCTCCTTTACATGTTAACATTTAAGCATACAGGCATGGTTGTGCATGGATTTTCAAGAAGAATATCTTGCACGCACTTCCTAATTTTCAGATGTTGGTTTCATTGATGATCTCTTTTCTAAGTATGCAATATATGTATATAAAACATTATGCTGGAAGTGTTTGTTCGAATGAATAAAAGTAAAGGTGTCATTAGGGCTACAGGATTGGCTTCACTTGCATTAGACATGACCAGAGGAAAATATAGCGAGAGACAAAAAAGAACAAAAGAAATGTGCAAGTCATGGGAAGAGCGAATCTTATAGGTTGTTAGGACTAAACATTGCTAATGCTACGCTGTTGTTGTCTCACTTTTAGTTCTGTCTCTCCCACTCTCCCTGCCTGGCTCATGTCAGTTTGCTGATTTATGGCTCTGTTTAAGTGAAGGCCACACGTATCTCCCGACGCTGCTATTTGTTTCAGCCTTGCTTCATTTTTCCACCCTACCCCCTCCCAGGGCAACCAGTAACCAACAAAAATTAACCCTTGGCTCATACGTACACAGTAAAGTGGGTTTTGAGGCTCTTCCCAGTTGTTGTACCTGCTTCAGGGAACTTGACAAGGCTGCATGGTGACTCCACCGTTGTTCTGACAAAGCGCCTAGCCAGTTCAGTCCTCCTCTGCTGTTGCTAGAAGTGCACTGGAGATGTAGAAAAATGACATGTCACAAGGATGCCATTAATAATGCTCACACGCAAGGTTTTCTTGACGTGGGGAAAAATGGGCGACGTCACAAGGCCCTTTTATCAACCTAATTTCATAAGAGGATTTCATGTCTGAGCAGGGAAAAGTGGCTATTTTTCCTCTTCTTTTATCTTGTAAACAGCCATTACTTGGAGAGGTATACAGGCCTGCTTTGGCAGTAAGTGGATATGAATTTCAAGACCAAGCCATCCTTTTATATCAGCCCCTCTCACAAGCGGTTTGACATAATCGTGACATCAGACAGGCTTACTTTTTTCCCTACACTTGGGCACCATAATTCATTGCATTTTGTTGATGAGACTTTTTTTCTTCCTTTTGGTGATACTGAAAATTAGTTCTTATTGATTTCCCCCCCCGAACTAAAGCAATTGTTTGACTAAATCAAAGAGGCAGTTGGAGCCACAATCACATATTGTGAGTGTGATTGTGTTGCCATTGATTCTAAATGTCTAAAGGACAGAGAGGGATGCATATGACTTGCCTTTGTGTATTTTGGTTGGTTTTTCTGCTATTCTGCTGTATTGTGCTATATTTGCACTTCTTTCTCCCTTTTCCCTCTCTGTGCCTTTGTGGCAGGATGGCATGGAGGAGGCTGTTGTTTACCCTGATAAGCTGCCCATTGTCTCTGCTGGGAATTCCCTTTGGGAGACAGCGCCACGGGAACGAGACTCGACGCAGCGCGAGAAGCTAACCGCAAAGCTGCTAGTGCAGCACTGGTGGGGCTCCATCCACTGGGATCTGGTGCCAGGAGTTAGATGGCCATCCCCTGAGACAGGGAGAGATGATGTTATAGAGACAACTAAAGGGAAAAAGGGAAAGACAGGCAAGAAAAGCAGAAAAAAGGGAATGAAAACAAAGGACAAACTAAATCCCTGAACTGAAGAAGTGAATTTGTCAAGGCTGGGGTGAGACTCACTTTATCCACTTAATATATCTTATCAACCACCTCTTAAGGAAAACAAAACTGCACCGGAAGGGGGGGAAGACGGACACATCAGAAGAAGAAAAGTCAAACCCTTCTCTAAAATATTCCTCTCCTTCTCTCATCATTTCTAAAACAAGGCTTCCTGTTGTATTACCTAAATCTCCTGCTCCTCTGCACAGTAGCCAGTGTTAACTGGAGGCCTGGCTATGCTTGGGGCTGGAGTAGAAGAAGTGCCCCAGCTCAGGTGTGTTGCTAGTAGATGCAGGGTGCTGACAGTATGGGTTAATCTCCTGGCTAGATGCAACTTGACAGCAGCAAAGCTCGCAGGGCCGAGTTGGCAGGTTGGGCGCTAAGGGCCTTATCGTGAACTTAAAGCGCACAGGACTCAAAGGGGAGAAAAGCACACAGAACAGCATTGACTCACATCTCAAGTCTAACAGAATGAGCTGCTGGTCAATCAGTGTCACTCCCAGTTGCTCTGCTGTTTAATGATGACAGCAACAGACATAGGTAGCTGTGTATACTTAGTTTTACAACTGCAGTAAATATAATGTTAAATGAATGTCCCCAATACATGTACAGTATATTACAATACAAGATTTTGTTAACCTATCTGTCTTTTTACTTCCCCCTAAATGAAAATTGCATGTCTTCAGAAGACGCAGACTTAATGGATTTGGGTGGTTGAGGAGCATTCCACTACTTTCGGAGAGGTTAAAATGTCATTGGTTAAGATAATGGAAGAGAGAGATGTAAAGTTCAGTGGAAGAGAGTCTAATGCCTTCTTAAGGTGAGCCATTTTAGCACGCAACCGCATTTGTATATGTCTGTGTATTTACCCACGAAGGGAGGGAGGTGACCTTTCCATGTGGAGATGGCGTCTGCATGGAAACGCTGCTCGCTGCATTCTAATGGCCACCTAGGGCCACCTCGCCTCCACGGCCATTCTGATATTTGCCTAAATGTTGGGTGGGTGAATTTTTCTTTCTTTTTTTCTTTAATCTTGTGCCTCCCAGAAATATTTATAGAATTTCTGGTGAACGGAAGCAAGAAAGAGGAGCGGTAAGTTGGCACTGAGGATGACAAGGAATATGTGGCATTAGTTGGAGTGTAAATCACCAGTTTGATCATGAAACAATAAATTCAATGGATAATGATTCGAGATTTGCATCTGCCAATATTTGATCCCTGAATCAATGTATTGATGTAGATGGATGTATGGTTACACCCCTAGGCATTAGACAGTTAGCAGCATTTGTTAACAATGCTAATGGTGTTAACTGATGATGTGGTAGCTTAGGGCAAATGTACTTTAATTTTAAACTAATTCTTAAACTTTAACACATTTTATTAAGTGTTGACAATATATGTTAATTGTCTGTGTGCAGTTGCAATTATTTATAGCTTTTGCTTTAAAAAAGATATAAATAACTTGGACAACAGAGTAAAACTTGGACTTTATCATTAGTTATGTTGCTCAGAGTGTTGGTTAAGGCATAGGTCTCCCAGTCAACATGGCCTCCTCTTGTTGCTCTGTGGATCATTAGGAAAATGAATGATAGGAAGGCTGTGTGTGTGTATCTGTGTGTGTTTGTTTGTGAGTGTGTGTTTCTGTGCCACTGGGCTATGGACAGCCTGATTACTCTGCTCTGTCTCCTACTTACCTGCCAGCCCATTGACTTACCTTCAGCATACTAAGTCTCTGCTTTTCTGCTCACCTCTTGCAGACTTACCACACTTACATACAAACACAGATATTGGAGAGAATCACAAATGCATTTTTTTCTTGTCTAGATTCATCTCAAACTTCAGAATGTATCAAATCTTGACAAATGATTCTTGGCCAGCAAATCTATTCCTCAGGGTCTCTGTGCACCTTTGGAAAAAAAAAAATCCCTTGTCTTGCAAAACTCTTTACTACCACAAGTCATTCTCCTCAGTTTTATATGTGTATCCCCACTTGTATACTTGGAGGCAAATGGCACACATGCATTTTAAAAGCACATCACTGTCTGGGGCAAAAACCCCCCGAAAGGTGGAAAAAATTGCCGGATCAACGATTGATGTCAGAGGAACAACTCCGAGCAAGGGGCTGGAGATTTTTCTTTCCTGCAAGGGCATTTGTGTGAGCTGTCCCCATTAACAAGCTGAGGAGGTAATGTAGGTGGGTGGACACAGTGTGCATGTATGTGTGGGGGAGCTGTGTATTGCAGAGCCTACATCACAATATGCATGCATAGCCTTACAAACAAGATATGAAGTCAGTGCTAGGATTTAATCTTTGCATGGTTTTACTAAACATTCAGGCTGTAACTTAATTATCCTCATTAAAAAATTTTAATAAGTGAACACTGATTAGTGGACATCTATAGAGGTTTTATAACGACCTGGTGCTAGATAACAACTGGGGTGTGTCCCAGCACAAACTGAACTGGTAAAATTAGTTTTAATATTGAAGGTGAGCAGTGTGTATGGCAGGCAATAAAATCTTAAAACAAGGAATGAGGAAAAGCTAAGTTTGAAATTCACTAGAATGACAAGAAGCAATAAATGAACAAATTACAGCAAGTAAAAGTATAAATAAGTATACACTTTGTAATTTCCTGACAGTAGATTACAAGTTCACTCTTTTCTTCTCTAATCACCAAAATTTTTTTTTCTAAAGAGTACAAAGGAATATAATTGTCTTCTTTTTTTTATTCCCACCATTCTTTACATTGCAACACAAACAAATTCACACTTTTGTTCACACATTAATTATGCAGTTAGAGAAAAAGCTGTAATGGTGGAAAGGAAGGAAGGTGAAAATGAGGAATTCAGATTCCCGTGCTCCCTTGTTGAATATTCATATAAGATCAATTTTTGATGCTTTTGGGCGTTGTTTGTTCCAGGGTGGCACAGTCACTTCTTTTTTGTGAAGCTGTTACCAGGAAATGGATGAATTCATTTCCTGGAGGAGAAAGGTGTCTGTGCTCCAAGGTAGACATATGTGAGGTGTCTGTGGCAGATTATGGAAGATATTCAAATTGTGACTTGATATCGACTCCCACTGCTTTCCAAACTGCACCAAAAATGTAATTTGATTGAATTTGTTTAGTGCGTCATTCATTCTTGGCAACTTGAGAATGTTGATTTTCTATGAAACTGAAAGTGGTGCAATTCTGAAGCCCACTTTTGCTACACGTTTAAGACAACTGTGATACTTTTTTCATGAGCTTTGCACAGTTTATTTCACCTCTAAGATGTTGGAGAGCACTTAAAGATAATTACTGCCAAATGATGCTCTAATGAGGGGAACAACCGTCCTAAAGTCTCTGCTTGAGAGTTGAACCCGCTTATTGTGACGGCTTTTTTTAAGGCTTCATTTTGTTTGTCTGTTTGACTCTGTCAGACTTTCTATAGATGTTGCCTCAATCTGACTCAAGCCATAATAATTGCCTGAACAGAGGAGGAGAAAATTGCAAAGGATTTATTAAAATGCACCTTAACCGGGTTAGAAATGTCTTTTGGCAAGTTAAATTACCATTTCGCTTCTCTTTGAGTCTTTCTTTTTTTGTCAACCTCTCTTAAACTTCCTGTGCTCTTGGAAGAGGTCAGATGCAGCCCTTCATTTGTGGAGGAGGATTTTCGTCTCCTGTGGAAAATTGCAAGGCATTTAGAGCTATCAGAGAGGGTCAGGGACCTTTCCTTTAATTTCCTTTATCTTCTCAACCATGCTGCATGACCCCAAGCACATCGCAGTACTGATGTCTGGCCTGTCTCTGTGCATGCTATTTATTTGTGTACCTATTTTTCTCTCTCAATCAAACACCATGGAATTTTCTAGCCAGACTTTGGCCTATGCCTCCACAATGTTCCGATAATTTCTCTGTGCCTTTTCTAGCCGTACGAGCATAAAATGTTGTTCAGTTCAAATAAAAAATGTTAGACACCAACATTAGACTTTTTAAAAAAAAAACATTTCCGTGACTTGATGATGAGATAAACGTTGAGTTGGCCGGGAGTGCCTTCCTGCAGGTAATGCTTTGTATCACAGCCTGAACCTCCACAAGAATATTAATGACTGTGGTTGATTGTTTCTTTTCAACAAGCTGCCTCTTCATGCTGGTCTGTGTCTTGAAAAGCCACGGTTGCTACGGTAACACATATTGTGTCACTGGTCAAAGGTGAGTGACAGTTGTTTCTCATCAGTGAAATAAGGACACAGCACCAGGCACAGAAGGACAAGAATGTTCTCTTACAAGCTTTCTAAGAGGATGATAGCACAAACATTTCCCCTGTAATCCGTAACTGAGACTCGCAAGCAGGGGACTGGAACTAATGAAGACAACTATTCAATTACGTGCTCAATTAATGCAAGTGCCTGGAAGCATGGATCACAGATGAGCCAAGCTGCTAGCCTTAGATGTTGTGGACCACAACTGGAGGCAAACAACATGCAAAGACATTGAATTTTCCTCTCGATCCCTTGGCTTAGCACTCATGGTTGTCTCCACTTTAAAATGGCTTAATGGGCTCATGAGAGGCACCAAAAAGCATATCACAAATATATGCTGTTGTCCACTGTGTGGGGTCATAAGGACCTAAACTGACTATGTGTCGATGTTGGTCTTCGACCTCTTCTTAAGCTTTACTCTGTAACTGCCATTCTCTCCAGAGTTTGATCTCAAGCTTCACTATATTTGACCAAGCACAACAAAAAGTCCAATTTAGCTTGATTTCCCTTTGATTCTTGCTTTGGCTTATATTGATTTCATACAACTTGTTATGTTCTGCTTCCTCTCTGTTGTGTTTTTGGATAAATCCATGTTGTTTACAGTGTGCGATGACCCGCGGGGCGTCAAGATTATTCTTAACACTTTTTCTCACTGAGGTTTTGCGAAATATTGATAGGAAGCCATGTTTGCTTATAATTAAGTCCCTACCACACCACAGACGGGACTCGGTTCAGACCTCTTGGCCCAATTAAAATGAGCTTTGCTACTACAGTGCTACCTGCTTTGTTTGAATAGTATAAATGCATTAATTTGATAAAAATGTTACATCAGAAAGATATTTATACTGCCTGATACATGATGCTTGCATCCTTATGATGCAAAGCAACTATGAACAGAGTATCACATCTCACCATAAAGCACCTTGTTGCCCAAAGGGAATGTTCTTCACTGATTAAAGTTTAAACATGGAAAAAATAATGAAAAAGCAGCTTTGCATTCTTTAAAAAAAGGAAAAAAACTAATTATTTCCCAAGAAATTAAATAAAATGGTAAAGCCACTGGGGAGTTGAGTCTAATTATTTCATTTATCTGTAAAAGCCCTCGTGAGGATGTTTCCTTCCTTTTAATTTTTTCTTCTCTTTTTACACCTTTTGTGGTCTTGATCTTGCATTATGTTACATCTCATCCTCCAGTTCATCTTTGCAGCACACTGAGGATGATAATTGATCTGCATGTATTCACTGGATTAGGATACACTGATTGTAATTAGAAAAGGTGACTGTAAGTAATTCAAGACAGTCTACAGTTCTGTGTGGTTTATTTGCTGAGGCTGTGCTCTATAGACCTTTGTCAGTTCCACTCACAGGAAAAAAGCCACCTCTCTTCTTTATCAGTAATCAATCACAATAATCTAAAAAGAATCATTTTGCTTCTTCATTGCTTTAAACAAAAAGCACACTTTTCTTCCTGCCCTTTGCTGTTCTTTGTATACTTGGAAGTTGCTTTGCAAATGTTTAATTATGTTTGTTGGCACTAAAGCAAACCAACACTGTTTCCAACTTTTAAGACACCCATACTGCACTCTTTGCCGTCTGTTTGCTCCCCTTCTCTTTACTTCTTTTAGCATAAATAACACACCTGAGATAATTAAGGCTACCGTTTTAACACATGACATTTGCAACTCCCTCTTGCCGTAATTTCTATAAAGTGTGCTATTATAGATGTATTTAAACATGTAAGGTATCGATGCTCTATAATTAGATTTTACTTATTTGTTTTATTGACTTATTCAGTGTGTTTTATTCGCGTGGGACTGATCCAGATACTGCCTACTGTATCGGCAGAGCTTTAACTACTGTATGACCATGAGTGGTACTGTTCAGCTCAAGGCATTTTTGTGTTAGAGACACCCAAAACAAGGTTTCCCTAGTGAGGTGACAGAGGCAGCTAAGCCAGTAAACAACGATGACAGTAATCATATGTGTTTGTGGTGCTATGCTTCATCACCTGTCCAGCACCAAGGCTTGTTAAAGGACAAATGACTCTTAATAAAGCATATTCTTTCTCCTCATCTCTCTCTTTCTCTCTTCTCTGTCCCCTCTGTCAGTGTTTCTTTGCTCCCTGCAGCCCTACCCCCACCTGCGGAGGCCAGGTTGCCAGGCCGTGTGGTGGTGGGATTGGCCAGCTTCACGCTGAGATTGATTACCCCTCTAATCTTAGGACTGCCAGTGTGTCTCCAGGGCGAAAACTCCGTCTTGGATCCCCCCTCTGCTTCAGCTCCCACCTTTTTTCTGTCGCTGTTTCTCCCCTCTCCCTATTCCTCCAGCACCTTCATCCCTCTGTCCCTGTGCTGCCAGAGGCACTGAGGGACGACACTAAGTCACAGCTTCAGACAGGGCCACTCGCTCGAAGAGCCTGCCTTGTTCGCCATATGTCACGGCAAATGGGGCTCCCGTGGACTCTGCCATGGACAACGGGAGGATTAGGAATGAGGGTTGGAGGCTGCTCGAGTAAGGAAGAGGGGCAGAAACAGTTGGTTGATGATCTTTGATGGAAAAATTACTAAAAATCACTGATTTTGTGGCAGCTGTGCAAATGCAAGAAAAACTGAAAATTCATATATAGAAATTACACTTATAGCTTGTATTTGTTCATCAGTGTTGATGTGCTTTGTTTCTTCCCCATGTTCGCACTCATTTCTTTGAGGGGTGCAGGTGATGACATAAAACCCCTCCACTATATATTATCACAGCATCAAGGATACAAGCGACATGACAACTTGCAAAGGTGACAATTATGCTTGGTGATGGTACGACCTGTCATCCAGATGCTGGTGAAATGAGCTGTCTTGGTGGCACTATAGCTCTTACTAGATTTAGAAAGACTTCCAGTATGGCTTAGGTGATGACATTACCCTTCATTGTGTCACTTTGGCAATCACATTCTTTTGTAAAGCCTGATTTATGTAGGACAAAGGTGGAAACTGGTTGTAAACCCTCTGACACTGCAATTAGCACTACAGAGATCTTGCACTTAGGAGAAACACAACAAAGTGGAAATTATGAGGAAAACTCAGACTATCAGAAACTGCAATTTACTCATTTATTCAATGATACTTAACAAATAAGTCTTAACCTAGTGACAACTATGCATATAGCTGGAGCTGCATGGAGTTACATCTTTACTTGTAAGTACTGTATTGGTAGGTGGTGCATCCAATTTTTTGCAAGGTAGAATGACAAAATGTGTGAGGATTTATTCATATAAATCGCTACCGAACTTTAACATTAAAGCTATAATTTCATTGATACGTGAAGCACTGGATTAATTCAAATGTGTCATAAACCTGTCGATAGCTTGATTCTTGCATTAAAATCCAGTTTAATAAGGTTTTGGTGCAGATTCTACACATAGCCTAAGCCTAACTTTCTGGGCTCTACTCAGATCTACAGGTAGAAGCGTTATATATAACCACAATCATTGCTTCTGAGGTAAAAACATACCTGCAACCAGCGCTGATGTGGTTTAGAATCCATATGGATGGTAATACAGCTAGCATAACCAACACAAGCTAAAGAAACAGCTTACAAAGGTCAAAGGTTATTACAGCATATATTGTGTGATTTATTGCCAAAGATTTACAATCTTAATGTGCGGTTCAAAGTGACAGCTTTAATGAAACTATATAACCATTCAGCTGTTAAAAGATACTAACTAGACAGTATTTTACCAACAAATTTATTACTGACTATAATAAATTAAATAAACAGTCAAACAAGAACTATCAAAGTCATTTTCCCCTGTGTTATGTACTGTAGTGACAAAAATCTTATTGAATTGAAGGAATTTTTTGCTTGAAAATGAATCGTCCCTGAATTGCATTTTATCTAGATACATGTTGAATGTAATTATACTGGAGCCATATGCATTCTTGATAAGTATGAAAGATGAGGGGTGAATGGTTTCATAGTTAAAATGATATTGTGTTCTTGAAGTGATGTGGTGTTTACATGTCTCTGCATGTGTTTATCGCCAAGGTCTAAATTTCTTCAGCGTGCAGAATTTTGCAATGCTCTTGTTTAGAAATATGATTGATTTTGGGTCGAGACACATAATGACACAGCTAAGACTTTGTAGAATTGTAACATCTGCGATTAACAAAAACACTTGACACATTTTATTCAAGGTGAAACTGAACCAAATTGTAGTCCTAACACACGGTGAGTAACGCTTAAAATCTGATTTTATTTCGTACATAGGATGTCCCTATAAGCACAGAGTAAGAGCCAAACAAGCATCAGAAGGCTGTTTGAAATGCTCTTTCGGGCCACCGTGGATTATCCACACACAAGTATTCACAAACACTCTTGAGAAAGTCATGAAGGGCACTGCTTTCTAATTCACCTCTGCACCTATTTTTTACCTTCTCCCCATTCTTCCTTTTTTCCATGTCTGAGTGAGTCCGAGTCATAGGGAAAAAAAAAAAAAAAAAAAGGGAAAAAAAACAGCGTGGGTGAATTTAAGCAGAGAAACATCCTCTGGGTCTTTTTCCTTTTTTAAAAGAACTCCTCCAGATCTCATGTTTAATTTATGAGGGAGGACTCAGGCGTGATGCGTTCTGGCATGACAGGCAGAGTCCATCTTTGTCTGGGGAAACGTGGATCGGACCGGACCGGGGTGATTTGCCAGCCCCCGTCAGGGTCCCGGGGTGCCACAGACTGGTCAGCAGCTGGGGGCGAGACCAACCTTTTCATTGGAACCAGAGCGTGGTTAATTAAACAAGTTCCCCTTGGTCAGAAAGCAGCTGGAGTCGGTTTACTCCATGTGCCAGTCAGTGCCAGGCTGGCTGGAAGGCACACTCCACCACACAAAGGGAGAGAAGATGACACACTGTTCTTCAATATAGGAATGAGCAGAACACAAGAACACATGAGAGGATGCAACTGTTTAAGAGTCTTCAGATGTCAAGATTCTGAGTCTAAGAAGAGGAGTGGGATGTACTTGTTGGTTAATCCACATCCTACTGTAAGCATCGGTCCACAACCCACACCCTTAAACCCAATACCACAGCTTTATGTGCAAGCACACGATGAACGAATCAAATTTGTTTAAGGTTCTCCAGATCTGCATGTTTACTGTTCTGACAAACATTCCAGCGTGCACACATACGGTCTCAAACACAGTCGCAAACAAACTCAGACGAGGTAAATCTTGTCAGGAGTGAAGATTAGGCATCCTTGTCCGCCTTCACAGCCTAAGATGCTGTGGTCAAACCTCGGGCAATTTCACAGAGAAAGATAGACTGGCAGTTGATGTGTTGATGGGAAGGATGGGAGAGAAACAAGACATTCTGAGCACTAAATCAGAGGTAGGATTGCAAACTGGGGGAGGGCGAAAGGAGGGGGGGGGGAGCCTAGTACAAAATAGCCAATTTCATAGTACACATGTGGATTAAGTTCCCTCCTTTGAAAACGCTCTGGAATGCCCATGTACCAATTACGCCCCGGTGGTACAGGCGGGAGCTGTGAGGCCATGTTTTTGGATGTTCTCGCCCCTGTGTGAGCTTGGGCTTGCCAGATTGTCTGCGGGCAGCGTTTGTGCCTGCTTTGATTCGGTGCCAGTGAGGCCTCGCAGGCTCTTGGCATCCTGACACCTTCCCATCAATACGCTGGCACCGTGTGGAAGGGGGTATCAAAAATGACCCAATTAGAGGATGGCAATGTGTTCTGACAGGCAATACCTGCTCGGGTGTGTTTAAAACTGCCATGTTTTTTTTTTTTTTGCTCTCTCTCTCTTTTTTCTGCTTGGTTCACACTCAAACTCTCCCCTCCCTCCCTGTCTTTTTCGCCACATTTTCCTTTCACAACCGATGACAATGGCTGGGATGAGAGCAGGTCTGCTTGTCTTGACATCGTCTTTGTATGTTTCCCTCAGCTGTTCGGTATAAACACCCTAGCATTTTGAGAGTGTTCAGATCCGAGAGGATTGGTTTTGACTAAAAAACACTGTGATTAGAGAGTTCTGTGACAGAAACATTATCCACAGAGTTGCCTTGTCAACGTTCATTGCCATGACTGACAACTATCTGGATCCCCTATTCTATCTTTCTGTCTGTTTTTCACTTCTGCTCTCCATCTCTCGATATTCTTGATCTGTCTGTCTTCTCCATGTGTAGTTCAGTTGGAATCTCTGCCAGTGTGTGTCAGTGTCAGTCTGTTTAAAGTGTGTCTTCAAGTCTTAAACAAATCTAGATACGTTCAAACTGAGTCTCACAAATATTTTAAGTCATTAAGTTACATCCCATTAGAACGTCTTAGTTCATTTCACCCTGGACACAAAATACACACATCTTTATATCTTTAGAAACTACCTAAATGTCAGGGCTTTGGCTGTGATGGACTATAATAAAATAACTCTTAATGGGGATTAAGTCAACAATTTAGTTTTTTTAAACTGCACAAACTAAATTCCTTTGTTGATCTTGTAAGTTTTTCTAGTAAAGCTGTCTGTTTAGATTATTTTCACCTCTATTTTAGACGACTTCTCATTCCTTCTCATTAGATTTAATGCCTCACTTACTCCATCAGAGAGCAGACTGTTAAGGTTTGGCATCTGATACCCCGTGGCATCATACTGGTCGTGAGTCAAGCCCTCACAGGTCTCGACTGGCATGTTAGAGCAAGCTGCCAACCTAGATGGGCAGTTGGCGCCAGGTCCACTACCAGCTGGTGAGGTTCTGTGCCACTGCCAGGGCCATCAGGCTCGTCTGTCAAAACTCCTGTGACTTCTCTTCTTGTTTGTACTTAATGCAAGTGTCCTTCTGCTCTTTTGAGTGAAGATAAATCACTGTTTTAAACTTTGATCTGAAATAGAAGAGGAGAGTCAGTGATCTAAAGCAAACTCAAATGCTGGTATAGTTTTAAACAGGGATTCATCATGTAATTAGGCATGTCATCAGTACAAACCGATGAATCCACATGCAAATGAGGTCAAATTTGACTAAGTTCAGGATTGTCATTTGAGTGGATTATCCAGTCTCGTTTAGGTTGAATAAAGTTAACAGCTTTGCCTAAAAATGTTGTATAAAATATGTATATGTGTTTTAACTATCTATGCGTATCAGCATGAGAATTCAAACATAGTTGAAAAAAATTGGATGTTGACAGATATGCAGTTTTGTGCATTCCTAGTTTTAAGGGAATATTTTTATGTGTGGCATACTGCATGGAGATAGAGGGTTAGTTGAAATGGTTTTCACATTGGGATATATCATTCTATATAAAGCTCTCCCCACTGTTTGCTTGTGTACCAACTATACATCTTGTCCACTTATTTCTCACCCTCTTCTAGTTTCTCTCTCGGCTATTAACCTTTTGTTTGATATACTTGCTTCGGCAATGCGTTTTTTTTTTTATGTGTGGATGTGCTTGTATGTCTGCTTCCCCCTGCTGATTGATTGGATGTGCAGGTTAAATGATCAAAAAAGCTTTTACGATTATAGGACAACTCCTTCTCTTAAGGCACCTGCTAAGTTGTTTGCTGCTAGGAGAAACAGACACTTCATCACGCCGCAATAAATGATTTCCTTGCCTCCTCACCTCGAGCTCCCTTTTCAGTGTTTCTTTTTATTGAGGGTATATTTTTGCACTAGACCTCCCTTTTTTTTTGTGGAAAACTCGGGGAGCGTTGAAAAGGATGTAGTGCTGCTTCAGGACAATAGCTTATCCACGAGTAACGAGGCCACGGCTAATTTGTAGCACTTGCCACATCCTGCTGCAGAACAACAGCTGAGTGCTTTCAGAGAAAGACTAATTTGACTTTGGCCATTATCTTTTGATAGATAAGGGGTCTCCAGGTGTTTTTGTCATCCCTCAGGGTGTGGTTTTGAAGATGGAAGACATGTTTTTAGCCAGTGACATTGATGCAATACAACCCAGAAGCAAGGGTACTATTGTCTGTGTGGAGTCCACTCAATCCTGTAGTCTAGTGTCCTCTCCCTGCCCTGGCCAGAGCCTGCAGAGCCCTATAACCAAGGAGTGTGCCCAGCAACCATGAGTCATTAAGGCATGTGTTTAGACAGGGCTAGGGGGTCATTGTTGTCAAAAGTAATGTATAGTATCAGGTTGCACTCACAAATCAGTGGCAGTCCACACTAAACTGTGTTTTTACAACAGAAAAATACGGATAAAAAAACAGTCAGATTTCAAATGCAAAACTAAGTAATTTCGGGTACATTTCAGAACTCATTTAGTTTAAAATTATGTGTTGATTATTCAAAAATATATTTCAATACAGACAAAATGTTTGGGCAGAATGATCATATTACTCTTACAGCAAGTAAAAAAGGACAAAAACTGTTATTTATCTTGCATAAGTGGAGTGATTTTTGAGGTAAGTTTTGAATGGCAAAAGTTCACATGTACTGGGGGGGAAAAAAATCACACTTTGCAATTAATTAAAGTAAATCCTTTCAGTGTAGTTTTTAGCAAATTTAAAAGCCTGAAATTTGACCATTAACCTCCAAATGGATGTGAAATACCACTAGTGTTCCTCTTTTTTCTTTCTAAACAGTGTGCGACAGAAAGGACTGTGAAATGAAATGATGAGTTTTAAATGTCTTTTTCAGGCAAACTCAATTAGCAGCATGTTTTTTTTTTCCTCCCCTTTCGCAAAGAGCCCTGCATTAGCACCAAGGCTAGTTATTATTTCTACCGTGGACATCTTAACAAATCATTTCTTTTTTCCTTTCCAATGCTGCCTCCCGTGTGCCACTATGTTCCAAAGTAGGCTCCAATTATAAAAGCATTAAAAATGCGAGTGAAGGATTTAGGTACATTACACCACTCAATGACATTTTACTCGCCATTATGTTATTAGCAGAGTGCTATGTGTAAAAAGGGCCTCTAATTGAGAAAGTGTTGTAGAAAATACATTTAAAACAGCCACTGTTCCCCTTTCTCTCTGCCTTCTGCCCTGGCAGCTGTGTTCACGATGAAAAGCTCTCATCTCAGCTGATTTGGCTAAAACCCTTCACTGATGACAGGGTAGGACATACGCAAATACAGGTAAGCACATACAATCAGGAACAAATTAGAATTCTTCTGTCTGAGTTTCTTTTGTGAAATTGCCTTTACAAAAAAAGTGAGGGTGCTCCGATCACTTTTACACTAATTGCAGGTAGATATTTGTCTTAAATAATTTGATTGGTCATCACTGAAAAACTTGATTATATTAGCTGATCATTTATTGGATTCTAACTTTTCCCTGCTTTTGCTTTAAAATAGCAAGGGCAGCCACATTCTCTAAGGCAAAGTGTGTTAAAGCGCAACAAGACTACTCAGATCTGGAGTTACTGCAATACAACAGAAGTTTTCTGACATTAAAACTATGTGCTTCTAACTTGTTTCGACGGCACACTGACATTCATTTGGCGCATTCCTAGGACCATTCTTTTCCAAGAGCGTCCTGGGAATGAGAAACTGCATTTGACGACTACTTTTCCAGCCTGGAGCATCATGTGACAGCTTCGTTGTGCTTTATAGCTCTGTATCACATGCCAGCAACTCAATATCAACACACTGACGCACACCTTGGCTGTTTCATCAAATAGGACATTGTCGGAGGAAGAGAGTAAAAGAAAGAGAGAAAGAGGCAGCGCCAGAGATAAGACAAGAATCAACATTGTATTAACTTCTACGGACTGGAGAGATTCAGAGATGGATTCCTAATTAGCCGTCATTATTAGGGCTGCAACTAACGATTATTTCAGAGGTCGACTAATCTGTTGATTATTTTTTCGATTAGTCACGATTATTTCTGTTACTCCCACCATCTGTGCTTCCTGTTGACGCAGCTCTTTCTACAGGCACCAGTGTATGTTTTACCCCACTCGCTTAATTTGCATCACACGAATGGCACCCTGATTTCCAGTCATAACACAACATAATGTCCTTACGTAAATTAAGCGAATGACTCCTGAACCAGTTGAATGTGAAATTGAAGCTTAACAGCTTACTCTTCATTTATTTTGATACATCCAAACTCAGCTGTAATGTCATATCCAAACAATACAGAATCTGGTTCAAAAAGAAAACAAAATAAATAAAATATTTTCATCGTACAACATAAACTGCATGAGCCTGTTAAGACACTCTGACCCAGCACAGAGAACTGTAAACTTGCCTTTTGGTGATGTCTTGCAATCACATGGTCAACTTCATTTTTAATAAAACTTTTTGAAGTAAGTACAGTCATACTTCAATAACATCAAAACTTTGAAATTTGGCCAAAAATGATACTAAATTAATTAACCCTTCTACCTGTTTTAATGTTACAAATGAATTATGTTGTTATCCATTTATGCTATGTATTTATTATTTGTCACCAAACAGTGCCTAGTCTGATGCTTCAACCCACAGGACTAAAACTTAGGCCAGGTAGGGGGAAAATATATATTTTGGGATTAACTGTAAGCATTTCTACACTGACCGACTGAGACATGTTACATTTTTACATAGTGTGTGCTGCTGTCATCTTAATAAATGATTATGTTTGCCGACGCGGTATGCTACTAGTTTTGTGTCTCTGTGGTCTTAAAAATGGTTACAGTTAATGTTAGCACTGTCAGGGAAGCTGTACACTTCTACAATTCGCT
>JBBBVU010000006.1:8362238-8388263 GCA_037177055.1 Atherinosoma microstoma
ACACACACACACACACACACACACACACACACACACACACACACACACACACACACACACACACAAAAAAAAAAACATCTATTAAATTGTATTAGATGGTGAAGCGCAGATGAGTATGCATACAGTATTTGTGTGAGAGCAACATAGAAAGAGACATGGAGTGTGTGAGCGTAGTGGGGTCCCATATAATGGAGAGGCTCCACCTGTTTACACTTCTTTGCCCTCAGCATTCTTCAGCGGGCCCCTTTAGAGGGCCTCAATGCCGACAGCCAGCTAACTGCTCTTTGGGAACCCTCCACGGGGACCAGAAAAACAGCTGAAGCCTCCAAGGGTTTCCTGAAAGGGAGAGGGTGCAGGGTGGGGAGGAGAGGGTGCAGGGTGGGGAGGAGAGGGTGTGACGAATAGGCAAGATAGAGAAAGAATAATAGCAATAAAACTAAATAGAGAAAAAAAGCAAATAGACTGAGACAGTTTAAGAGTGTATCACTAGTGAACCACTTCCAAACAAGCTTTTCTAATGAGGTACACCATTAATACAGAAAAGAAATGGAGAGAAAAGCAATGGAGGGGAAGGCAGAAAGCAGGAGGCCCTGGGAGTAGACAAGGAATAGACTGAAAAAATGGGTGAATGCGTGAGTGCAGTTTGTGTACTGAATCATTTTATCTTTGTTTTCTGCAACTGTACAATGACCTCTGTTTGGGGCGGTGATGAAGACAGTAGCAGGTTGTGGATGGGGGTGAGACGGAGGAGGCGGGAGTGGGGAGTGTGGGTAGTGGGAGGCTAACAGGCTAGACACCAGGCCTTTGTGTGCAAATTTCCCAGCAGTGCCTTACCAGTTAATTAAGGAGGTCAGTAAAAAAGGGAGAGAGAGAGCAATGGAGAGACAGAGAGGGAGACGTGGAAGGTGGGGGTCAGTCCTAACGAGCTGTCCGCAGCGCATGAATGAGGGGTTTGTCCTAAACCAAGCAGTGAGAGACCAAACAATGTCAGCGGCAATTAGCAACCACTGGTGGGCAAACCGAAGGCCTGTGGTCTGAGCAGGCTAAGGATGTGAGAGAGAAACTGGAACATGACCATGCAGACACACATACAGTCACAAACATCCAAGAAGTAAAATGGAGATGGGCTGCAGGAGGCAGGTATGAGGCAGTAGATTAGGCAGAGGGTGGTCATGTTGCCTTTACTTCTCCACAAAGCAAATCTCTGAGATATGTAAAACTACTATACTTACAGAGGGAAACAAAAACTTCTGGTGGCAGTGTGAACTTTATTCCTAAGTTGTATAGAATTTTTGTAAATAAATTTTCAAAAGGAGGCTTTTTTTGCAAAGCAATCTCAGCTCTGAATTTGATTGAGTAGTCAAATACTTTCCTTGTGAATTACCTCATTGGAAAAATGTTGACTTTTTTTTCTGGACAAGTCATTCTTGTCAGCTCTCCAGCAAGTTTGTTTTTGGCTTCTACCTTTCCTCTCCTACTTCCATTCTTGGCACAATATAAAGGCCCCAGTCTTTGTTTCATTCTAATCTCGGAGGTGAAGTGGCCCTCTTGTACCGCAGGCTCTAATCGCTGGCTGAGACAGTGTTCTCTAGTGGTGCTGGACTGCGGTGAAAACCCCACATCATCACAAAGAGAATGAAAACTGCTGCGTTCAGGCTTTGTGTGCAAATATAAAAGCACACAAAAGCGGGAGCCTGAGATAGTGTCATAGTTACTGTTTTCACTCTCTAGTTTGGGATATGGATTATATATTTCTTTTAATATGAGGGTTGTTTGTTGGCCACTTGTGGGAAGTGTGTAGGGGGGGCAGCATGATGTCTGTGAGAAAGTGGAGCCTGGAAAGAGAAGAGAGTATGGGAAGGTGTAGAAAGGCAAGAGGGTTCATTGGCTGTAGATGTTTGTCACTGGAGGCCATGAGAAATGTTAGAATTGTACTTCATAATAGCCAAATGAGTGTCTAACTGTGCTCTCAGGCTTCTGCGTTTGTACAGTACGTATGAAATGGTTCTGAGTAGGTACTTTAACTTTTCACCATGCATTATGGATCAGAGTAGATACATTATGAATGCTGTCTCCATGCATTTATCCAGCTCATTTACAGTAATTGCCCAATTCCCTCCCCAAGATAGCTGTGAGCAGATACTGTAGGTATTGCTCAAATGTGCTGATAAACCAATCTCCAATCCATCCAATCAACAGGCAAATACATCTATTCACATTCTCACTTCTGAAATCTGGCCCCTTGTGCACTCTAAACCAGGAGAAAGATTCACTGGGATGATGTCCCCCCCCCCGTACTTCAGAGCAATCCACATCGCTGCTCAGCCAATAATCAAGGCATATAGGGGCTGTGTGATCAGTGACAAAAGCTAGGCAAGGAAACATCAACCTGCAGGAGGAGAGTTGTGGAGAGGTGTCTCGAAGGTTGGTCTCTGTGGCAATGGAGGAGGAGTAATCAGTCCCATCCAGCCCCCCTTCTCCAGAAATTACCATGGAGATTTAAAGCCTATAAAGGAGGATCCTTGGACTGTTTCTTCTCTTCACTGCTACTGCATCACAGCATAGACCTCCACTACCTTCCTGCCTCTCTCACTCCCTCTCTCTGCTCTGCTAATTGGAGGCAGGTAGCCCCCAGATGTGGGGCCCAGGTTACGGTAACCTTGGTGGTGAGATCGGCTGCTCGCCTTCATGTGGCTAGCTATTCATCAAAATGGAGGGGTGGGGTGTGGTGATGTGGGGCATGGCGGCAGAGGGGCAGAATATGCAGTAGGGGGAAATGAGCGTCCAAGACAGCAACCCAAAAGGGTAACAAATCACCCTCCATGGCCTAATCCACCATGGGGGGGATGTGATGGACCAGTGGACACAATACACAGTGGCAAAGATACGCAGCTTTGACTAATCAAACATGCAGGTTCATATGGGATTTAAAAAATAAGCAAATATTAACTAAGAAGAAAAGATAGTTACATATTTAGATGTCATTAATTATATACAGTTGCACTGTAAAGTGGAGTATGCTCTCAAAGAAAAACAAGAAGATCTCTTGGTTTGCAATATAAAGAAGATATGATTAGATGGTAGACTTGCAGACTGTGCAGTAAATGCAAATTGCTGTGCAGATAGAGTCTTATCAGCAATATCCCACTGATCGATTGCAGCGGTTGCATTATCAATCATCCATCATTGCATTGATATCTCTGCAATACCTATAATCTTACCCAATCAGATTCATTGATCAATACTGAAGTAGGATTGATCTACCATGCCAGCTGGACTGGATGACAGGAATGTGGCAGAGATGTAAAACATTTGCAAATGAGCAGGGAAGACTCTTATATCTCTTGTGCTAAAAATAAAAGCAACAAATTCAAAATGCATGGGTGCAAAAATAGCAGCCAAGCAGGGTGGAATATATCTTTTCTAAATTTGAGGTGAGGGGAATCCCATTCCTCCTACAAAGATGTATTTCATATGGCATATTACCACGTAATTACCCCTGATCTTGCATTTGTGATGACTAGTTTCCTTCCCATTGGAGAATACTGAGCTATAGTGGCTTGTATTCAGCAGGGAAAACAAGCAGCCAGGCCACAGTACAACTCAGTCTCTTCTGTATCGGACCTTAATCATCTTGGCTCAGTGTGCATGTGCATATAGGGAGATTTGTGCATGAGCAGGCTGCATGTGCATCTGCATGCGTCTTGGATGTTTTACAGCAAGTGTGTATATGGTTTTTCTGTGGAAGTGTGTTCTCGCTGCTTTGTAACTATGTGTCTATGATAAAAAAAAAAGGGGGGGGGGGCTCAGAGAAACTGAGACAGAAAACCCGTCCCTCCAATTCCCCCGTGAAACCCACTACACCAATTTCCAGCCATGGGCAATCACTCACTCAGCATACACATCTACATAGAGGCTGATGAGATCCTCCGTGGGCTTTACCATGTGACTGGAGATCCTCATCTACAGTATGTGCCTCCCCTTCATGCTCCTATTCTAATACTATAGTGACTGAGGGGAGAAGGTGGGGTGGTATGGATGATCTACATACAGTTATGATACATAGGTAACCTCTGAGGGGCAAATCAGTGATATTCCTTGCTATGTTTCCCATTGAATTCAAGAAGAATCTATCATTTTTGCATTCCCATTATTGGTAGAGGTGATATGTCTTCAAGTTTTATGTCCTTGCACCTTGATAGCAGTTCTTTTGAGTATATTTTGCTAAGCAATGACTGATATGAATGTATGTAGAGGGTGTTGACTGGGGTAGATAGATTAGAGCTTAAAAGAATGTCCACCCTCAAGCTGTGATGTTAACATGAGGAACTGTGTGCTTAGAGTTCATTAGTGTAATTGCCAGAATATTACCCATTGGCATTGTCATAATGTATAGTATATTAATGGCATAAATCTCCATCCGTCTTCCATCCAGGAGGCCAACACCATAGCCAACATCATTGTATATTAATGAAAAAATGAACTTTTTCAATGAGGACAATAAAATGTTGGCCTCTGCTGTCACTAGTTTTCTCTTTCTGTTAAGTAACACATTTATATTTCTATATCTGTTTTATTGTGCATGTTTAAGCACAATAGCTGCCTTTCATTCCAGGGGAAAATGCTGTTTTGATGGAAGGAGAAATTAAATTTCCTCAGAGTTGCACAAGGCAGCAACTTAGCCACCTCTTCTTTCTTACAACCAGTCCACTTCCTCATTCTAATATTGACATAAAGCTCTCTTTCATTGTGGGGCCACAACTGCTATGTAAAGGCTTGACAAATGTGTAAGTGGAGAGTCTGTACAGGGCTCCAAAAAAATATTGTTTTAGTCTTGAGAAGAAACAATAGAATCATTTGTGCCATTAATGAATTTTGTGTAAGGATCTGTGGCGACTGTTTAAAAACATATTAAAACATAAAGCAATTTCTTCTATTTGGTGTATTATGAATAGACAACAGTTTTTTTCCCTTCAGGAAACCGAGTAGTTCTTCTGAGGTCAGGAGTTTAAGAGGTTGCAGCCTTAATCTTTGTGTCTTACAAGCTTTTAGCTCACCATAAGCCTCAGAGGTAGTAGAAATATATACTGTTCATTGAAATATATACGAGAGGCCCACAGAAATCATTCATTTGTCTATCCTTAGGTTAAAGTGTAAGGACATACACCTGCATTCAATTAAAGGCCATAGCATAGTCTGAAGGTAGACTATTTTTAAGGCATTTATAGTGTTGCTTTAACATTTAAGTAGGCAAAAGAAAGGGTAGGCTGCATTAGCATATTCTGCAAGCACCCTTTTTTCATTTATTGATCTGACCTTCTGTTGCTGAAAATACCTCTGCATTTTTTTTTCTTCGTACATTTAATGTGCCTGTCTGTTTCCTATACACTGCATGATCTAAAGCTTCTGGAAATACTATGAGAAATGACATCAAAATTTAAGAAACAGTCAAGCCCTGTTTTTAATATAAATGATTTATTAGGAGACAAAATAAAAACCTAACCAGTAATTTTATGTGTGATTGGTAGTGAATTTCCTCAGTAGCGCAATGTAAGTAAACAATAACTTTTTGTAAAATAATTCTTTTTCTTTATTTATTAATTTTTATTAGTAAAATGTTTGTCAGTATCCTCCCAGCCAGGCATCTGTGGCCAAGTGTTAATCAATACTGAAGAGCACATATACCATAATGGAGGATTTATCTCAGCTCTTTGGACTACTTACTTACCAGTGAACACCTCCACAAATCCTCCTCTCTTTATATTCTTACGTTTCCTTCTTCTTTGCTCTCAGGTGCATACTATAAGCCTTGATGGAAAAACCACTCCTAAGAGAGTTGTGGAGGTGGAGGAGAATAGTTGGACAAAATAAGTTGAGAAGATCGTTAGATCCAGAGCAAGGGAGAAGGGTCAGAAGAGTGTTGCTGACATGGTCAGAACTGTTTGCACACATGAGATGTCAATTTAGAGTGTGTGTTTGACTCTACACAGATCATAAAAGTAATTTTCAACTTAGCCTTCGAAATTGAGCAAGTTGACAAGTTCATTCAAAGCACATGGTCCTTTTTTATATTTCATAAAACTTCTGCCACCATGGCATTTTGTGCTGGAGTGTAACAATGAAATGTAAAGCAAAACTTGCCTTATGAGCATAGATGCATTACACACAAAGGGTTAATACTGGACTGTGTTGTGTTTTAGTGATGGATGGAAAAGATTGTTTTTGCAGATAATGGGGGGGGTTATTACTTACGTGAAGACGGGAGAGCTGGTCCTTTATTGGGTCCAATGTTGAGCAATACATTTAAAAGAAAAGCAAGTTAGATCATTAGCTTTGAAGATTTCCCTCTTAGGTTGTGGGCTTTGTTTACACCCTTACCTTTCAGATTGCCCAGTTCAAACCTCTCATGTACAGAGCATGATGTTGCTTGTGTACATCCTTTGACTTTTCATGCAAATTTATGTTTAAGTGTACTTGTTTGTGTGTACAATCAAGAACACAAACACACACACACGGGGGTGGAGGGAGACCTAGAAGGGGAGTTGTGAGGTGGGGGGGGGGGTATTGGTGATGGTGGTGTAAGGCGGTGACAGAAATTGAGGGGGACGGGGTGGCAGCTGCAGGCTGCTCGGTGCACTGTCAGAGCGGAATGATTAATGAATGGCGGCCCCAGCTGAGCCTAACCTTTGGAGAACCGCACAGGACATCTGCAGAACTGTCAGCGCTCTGACAAGGACAGAGCTGAACAACCAATTATTTCGCCATCACTAAGGTGGGCTGTCAGCTTAATCCTAGCCATTCACTTAGGCAAGGACAGGCAAATTTCTCCTTTACATACACACACACACACACACACTGAGCAGACCACGGTCCTGTATGGACATACACACCTACACAAGTGAACAAACAGGCATGCATGGACAGGAACACATGCCTATGTGGACATGTACACAAAGAGGACCGGTGCTCTCGTGCAATCACATACTCGCATATTCACACACAGGCATAAGGTCCTGGACAAAATGGAGTTAACCCCTTCACTGCTGGTGGTGGCAACCCCATGCAGGTGACATATATTAAGGAAAGCAGGGCAAGCAGGGGAGGTTTAATGATGACAAAACAGCACTGGTGGATGCTGGATGAGGCTGTGAGCTGGACATGGGTGGGGCTGTGTACTGGGGAAAGCGCTGTGTCTGGGATATGTTGAGAGGGAGGGACAGAGGGTTGAATGGAGGGAGGGAAGGTGGGACCTAGAGAGAGGGAATGGTGAATACCCTTATTTCTGCAAAACGATTTAAATAGTAGAGCAGGAGTAAATGCAGGAATATGTTGCTTTTACAAAATATTGATAGTAGAAGAAGATAAAGATTTATCTAGGAATCTTTTTCCCCTCTAAATTTAGTTGGTATTGGAGCACATTAACAATGAAGTACATGTGGAGGACGTGGCATGAGATGATTTTCACTTTTTTTTTTTTGCAAAACATTTAAACACTGGAGAAAAAACAAAACAATCGATTGACCTTTTAAATAATACAAAATTGATCATGTTGCTCTGAGGAAGATCACAAAAGAATGTTTGAATAAAACATGGTGATGATGAAAATCATGATACTTTATCATGTCATAAAGAAAAAGTCTGAAGTACTCATGCAGGAGGAAGCTTTTCAGTTGGAGGTTATTACATAACTATTTGTACAGTGCAGTTTTACAGCCAGGAAACACTTATTCAAGACTAAAGCATCTGATGGGATAAGAGCCTAACCAATCAAAGCAAACTTTTTCCCTTTTTCTGGATGACAATCTTTTTTGATGCATGTACTTCAGGAGTCTCTCTAAACATCTTTCTCTCCTTTTTCAAAAGAGGAACATTAATTGATACTCATGAGTATTTGATCACAAGTCTTATTGATCAGCCAGTGGGACCTCAGTAATAACAGAGGAGTAAATGCGAGTAAAATTAGTTTGCATTTACATTATTCATTCATCATCTGTATCTATGTGTTTGTGGGGAAACCTGACCAGAGTTGGGTGCTGATGGACAGTGTGAGTGACTGATTTGGATTTGATTGAGGCGTTCCTGAGGCGATAAAAGATTGAGTGTTGCTGCAAAGCCTATTGACAGACTACTGATGAGGCCAGAGAGAGAGAGAAGGAAAGCCGAGGAAATTAATAAGTGGATAAAAATCAATTAACGTAAAAATTGTCCCTCATCAGTGGCTAACCACATGTGCGCGCTTGTGACTGCGTTGCATATTGCTCCATATATCTACAACTGTGTCAGCATCTACCTACAGTACTGCAGACTATAAGGTAGCAGTGCTTTGCATTGACCAACCTCATGCTTGTGGACAATACCAGCATAAAATGCCAAATCAGATCAGTTTAATCCTAAATGTGTTGTAGCTGTTATATTCATGAGTGAAGCATCTACTACTCTCAGTGAATGGGGAAGGCTTTGAACAGCTCAACTCATTTGATGAGGAGAATCCTAATACGGCTTTACAATTTGCAATATTGGAATAATTTACAACTTTGGTGTCGCCAGTGGATGCAAAACCCATTAGGTTATTTTTTTTAAAGCAGCACAGTCAGCACAAATTGATTTGAGTCTTCATGACTCATTTTACGAGAAATATTTGAAATTTCTCAGGTGAAGTGAATTGATAAGCATTGATATAGAGACTGTGTTTAAGGACAAGTGCATGAAACTTCAGGTCTTAATCTGTGAGCTGTTATAAGAGTTTTAGTCATGCATACAACCAGGGTGTATTCATTAGAAGCTTACTAAGGGCTGTCTACTGTCCCAGACAAACTGCAGGAGGAGGTGTCTGGCTGCTCGCCTTTAAACTGGGTTAGTGGACCAGAGAGGAAGTGAAAGAATGAGAGAGGGAGACAGGGCATGAGAGACAATTTGAAGTCTAAAACTAGGACGAGGTACATGAGAAGATTTTTCCTCATCAATTGCAGTGGCACTCCCCACTGTGGACCCCTTTATGCCACATGCACACAAGTATTTATTTATTTTCATTATTATTGCTATAGGTCATGGGGCTATGGTAGATGCATGCACCATCTTCCCTCATGTCATTTTTTCCAATGTTATAATATGTTAACTCCACTGGCGTCCTATAATGAATTGGATATTTTTCTTATGCTTTGCTCACTTCAGTCTCCTGCCCTCAGTTGATTTAGGAACCAAATGGCAGCCCATTAACATGTGAGAATGATTGTGCAGCCTTGGGGTTGTAGCGTGGCAACCCACAGAGAGGTTTTTTTTGCTACACATCCCTCTGATTCTCAGACTTTGCACTGTCGACGAGAGTTAAGCATCAAAGGCAAGGACTAACTATCCTCACCCTCAATCGCTCCCTCTGTCTCTTTTTGGCCTCTGGGTTCACACTGTAATTTGCTCCATCTTTCCTTTGCATTCTCTTTCTTTTTCTCTCTCTTTGTCTTTGTCTTTTTTCTCATCTCTCTCAGGGTTTGTGAATGAGGAGAGGGAGGTGATGAGGTCAAAGTGAATCTTCTCCTCGCCGTGGATGATTATGTCTTAACCTGCCGTTATTTAAAGGAGCAGACCCTGTGGCCATGAGTTGGCCTGCCAGCCACGTGCCGGCAATGAGGAGGGGACACCTCGAAGGAACGACTGGGAGAAAAGCCATCCAGTCAAATGGACTCCCAGGGTCAAATGTACAATGCCTTTACTGAGCGTTTCATATGACTCTATCCCCATTGAGTGGGTTGGTTGATGGATAATCGTCGTCTTTCTAATGGCCAATCTAAGACCCTTAAATTGATTGTGGATGACATCACTAGAGGCAGACGTTCGATTTTAAAGTTGCTATAGAGGTTGCTGTGAGAATGAATCAAACACTTCTGGAGAGATTTGATGTGCAGTAGGATTCAGAAAGTGGTGCCAGTGGTTATGAGAAGAATGTCAATTAAAATCCAGCTTATTAGCAGCCAGTGTTGGTTAATTGATCAGTATTTGCTTATTGAGGTAATAGAGAATATCACTTCAATTGTGCTTTGTCTCAATGAGCAGGGCTGGAGGGTTTTCACACAGAAAATGGTTGAGTCTTCCTCTTTTATCTTTGTCCCTCCTGACTTTTCTTTAAGCTCCAGACTTCATATTCAGCAGCCCTGGGCTTGGCTATCGGTCTTCCCCTTTTTCAATTAATTCTTTTCTAGGTGTGACACACACATCACACACATCTTGCAGATACACTGACAAACTCATGGCCACTCATTTTTCTCACATGTGTTGTTTAATGAGGGTAACTAAGAAGTCAAGTCTGAAATCCACTGGCGACAGTAACAAGCCAGTGAGAGGTGTTAACACAGCTGTTTGACTCAACAAATCTAATACGCATTTCATCAAATCTTAAACAAGTCATCAGCAAGTCTAATGCTCTAGTATGAGAGCCGCACTCTATGATGCATGTGCCTTCAAAGCGTTTTCTTAAACATCAGCACTTAGCCTATCCTCTCACACCCTGGGATCATGCCTTTATTGGAAAAATGCTGATGATAAGTCAGATTTATAATTTTTCCGATTCAGATTTATAAAACTAACAATATTCCAATTGATAACTTCAATAGCTGCCATTTTTGTTGTTGCTGAAACCTGATCTGCATGAAAAGTCTGTCTTAATCAGTTGTTATTAAATAGCATGTGTTAGAATTTTGAATCCAGCTTCATATATTATCACTTTTTAACATTTTTTGGGCACAGGAAAATGCGTCAGTGTCACTAATGGCTGAACCAAGTGAGCCGTAGGGAATCGCCCTGCGTGTCTGTCTCAAGGCTTAAGAGTTACTCTCTTGTGACGCCTTACCATTTTAAACCATATTTGGTTTGCAAAAGTGAAACTAAGCTCTTTTTTCTCCCTAAGTTCAATTTTTGGATTCCATAGCTTGAGACAAAGATAAGGGGGGATAAGGGGATAACTTCTGGGGACAGTGGACATCGGATTTCAAGTGGGTTCATGAGGGAAAGGGAGGGAGGAATAGAGGGAGAGGAGAAGGGTACATTGGAGAATGAGGGGAGTGGAGGTGAGGAGCCTGGAAGGGTTGGAAAGTAGGTGGAGGGGGCTGAGGTTGGGGCAGTGAGACACTCCAGAGAGTTGACGGAGCTTCAAAGGGAAGTTTTCTGCTATGACTGACAGGCCCCTAGAGTGAAGGGGACCTGGTGGCAGGCGGCATGCCCCAGTCCCAGGATGCCCGGCTGTCTCCATGGCACTCACCCCATCCCACTGTATTCATCAGAAAGTAGGGTTGAAGTGATTGGGGGTCAAGATGTGTGGAAGCACTGCTATAGATCATTGGCCGGCTCAGTGTTTCATGCTATTTGAAGGACATTATACCTCCTTTGAACTTCCAAATGAACATTTATGTGCAAAACCATACAATTTTACAATTAGTCCTTTTTGTAATGTGCATACCTTCTCAATTCTTTTTCCTGCAATGCAGCATCACTGTTGCAACAACAAACACTTTTTAACATATGTAGCTGATAATTGAAGCTGGAATCTCTTCCAATGATCTGATCAAATTCAGATTTTCCCAATGCAGGTTATCATCTATTTCACCCCTTGCAGCCTTTTTCTTCACTTTGTCCTTCACCTATTGGACAGTTTTGCTCAGAAATAAAAGCAGATGTGTGCTTTTTGGAAAACATAACTAATTAGCTAGGCTGAACCTTTCTTTATATTTAGTGCAGGGACATATTTTGAGATTGGTAGGATCATAAAAGTGTCATTAAGAGGTCCCTGGAAGACAAATGTTGTTTTTATTTTTGGTGTTTATTTGAAATATCATGTTATTGAGCAAACTGAATTCTGGAGAAGCAGAAATTTAGAAATCAAAATATTCAACTTAATGAAACTTTGAAAGAAAAAATTCTCATTAAAAGATGTAATTGCAAACACAGTGATAATCCAGATAGTTGTAGTCTATATGTGATGATCATTGACATTGCATTTGCATAAAATTAGTATTTGGGGGAATCTTTAACTTAACATAATTATTATTCTGATTCTATTTTAAAATCTTGATAAATTATTAATATTTTTCCATTTTTTCCAGGGTTCTATACCAACAATGTTATGTGATGGCAAGTATGATGTAATATGATTTTGATTACATTTCAATTAATTAAATAGACCAAGTCTCAACTCTGAGTACTAAAGCTCAACTGCCTCTACCTCAGCATCTCTTCTCTCTGAAGTGCAGCTTTGATTCTGTCACCTGACAAAATAACTCATGGATGCATGGTACGAATTAAGCTTTTTTTCTTATAGTGACTTTTATTATCACCATTATTTATGACTCAATATCAGCTAAAAAAGTATTTTTTGTGACTTAAACTTTCATATTGATTCACTCTAAAATAACTCCTGTTGTCCACCTTTCTTTTCTTTGCTCCCAGAGTTCTGACTGAAGACATAACCACCTGTAACTTCGAACATAGTGACAGCGGGGGCAACCAATGGCGTTAGCAAGAAACAGAAGAGCTGAGCCATATTGGTTGAAATATGTTATGGGTGGCATGTTTAGTACTGACCGCCAACTGCTTTTTGGAGATAGAGGGCAGTCCGGGACTGATCTCAGCTGATTGTGTGATGGAAATTGATGGGGACAACTCAGGACTTGCTGGACATTGGTAAGGACATGTCCCCACAATCCCTACCCAATACTATGCCCATATTTACTGGTAAATTTAAGCAAACGGTAAGATTAAAAAGGCTTTCAAGGCTGGAAAATCTCTTAAATACAAAAAACATTCTTCCTTTGTCAAAGTATTTCTATGAGTGCATCAAAATAACTGCCCAGAAGGGGAAAGATAAATGACACCACTGTTTCAAGTCCTGCACCCTTCTGATACATGAGAGCAGGGAGGGTTGTGTTTAAAGGTGTCTCAGTAAACACTGTTAGGCCTATGTAAACAGCAGTACATTGATCAGCCCTCTATTTATGATCAGCATGTCTGTGCCTGGACTGGATTAGTCAACATACCGACCCGACTGTTTGCTCCACTCTAAACTGAGGCCAATGTCAATGCCAAAGCCTAATTGGAATACAACACACTGCTGGGATGTGCTTGCACAGAAAGTAGAAGACTATATGAGTGCATGACTTTATTTCTAAATTGACAATATAATCTAAAAAAAAACCCATTTCCTTTTAATTTCATGAGTTATTATTCAATAAGACTAATGCCTCTCACATGACACAGATACTTTATAGAGAATACAAACAGTGGCTGCAGAAAATGTCTACTGAACAATTGTTGCATTGTGTCATTGGAAACCCCAGATCTACAATCATCAGGGTAGTGCCACAAACAGAATATCATCTCTCTGTGCTCCTTAGAGGAATGGACAGCACTGCTTGGCTAGGCACTAACTGCTGTTTATAGCAGAAGAAAAGAATTTGAGAGTTATTGAGTGTCAGAGATGGAGAGAAAGAAAGCGCTGGAAAGAGAGAGAGGCATCGAAGTGTGGAGGGCAGCTGCATTGTATCACCCCATTTTAGCCCATTACACTATGTATGGGGGCCTTTCCCCCCCTTCTTTTGCATGGTAATTATTTTCCAGCCCAAAGGTAGCTGCAGGCAACGTCAGCCACTGCGTCAGGGCCATTGCATTAGCCGGCCATTGCATTATTTATTTGCGCGTGGGCAGCTGGATGGATACCCCAAATCCACTGAGACTTGGGGGCCCTCTCAATGTCACCTCATGCATTGCGGCAGGCAGTTGTGGCCACTTGGACTCGCGTTGGGAAACCTTAGGCTGAGAGTGGCTCAAGGGCAAAATGGTGTCTTGGCATAAGGGACTTGTGTGTGGGAGTAGTAGTTAGGTGTGAAATGTATTCAGAAGTGGGTTAGAGGTTTAGTAACTGCCCTCACTTATGCAATAGTCAACTGTGCAAATGTCTGATGCTCTGGATAACCATATAAGGACCTTATGTGACATCACAGAGTTTCAGCATTGTTAAAGTATAGATAGAGGTCCATATAGTTCACAATGCCTTAAGGCTCTGTGTATAACTACAGATGGTAATTTGCAGGCTGGGTTTTTATTGGTAATAGACAAATTCATTGTGTTGCTGGGCAAGTTAGCATCTCAGATGCAAAGAGAGTGATGCAGCTCAGTGATTATGACGTTTGGGAGGTTGTACCCCTGTGCCCCCTTCTCTACCACAGCACATACACAGACAGCACACAGAAGCACCTATGTGCTGCTCTGTTGAACATGGACCCCCCTGACCTGTCAGTCCCGGCCAATTGTATAGTAGCACCCAAAATGACAGCTGAACTACTGTCCCTGTCATGGCTCCTCAGTGTAGAGACACACACATGCACCAAAACGCACAACGCACACATGCCAGTACATATCCGCTACAACATCGGTGCAACATCAACTCCCGCTGGCCCCTCGGATCTATCTCTCTGTCTCCCTGCTCGCCAGCCAGCTCAACCGCACGAGACGCTCAGACGGCCTTGTGACATGACAGTGACAATGCACTGATGCTGCAGTGAGCGCCTCCAACGCTGTCCACTTCACCCAACCCCACATGTCCCCCCTCTCACGTCTCTTGTGTTTCCTTCCTTCTCCTTTGTCTCTTGTCAAATGGGATGAAATAAACACAGTTACTGTGCAACTTCATATTATTGTTGATATGATTTTAGTTTTCTGATTTCCAGATCAGTTTTACCCTCACTCAGAACTTATGACTTCCTGTATCCATGCATAGATGGATGTTATTAATGTTTTACACTTTGAGGAAAAGAAATGAAAGAAGACAGTCCCTGATAAAGATAAGGGTGTTGACACTGCTGCAGGGACCCATGTTGATGGAGACCTCCCAATTATTTTTCTGGCTGATAAGTGCTGGTGCTTGTTTAAGGCTGCAACATGGATGAAGAGAGAGAAATGGAAAGATGGAGAAGGAAGATGAGGAGGAGGAACTGTGGGGAAGTAGCTGGGGCTGGGTTTCATGGCTGACAGGTCTTGATCTGGCAGGATGGCTGGCTGTCACACACAACTTAAGTCGAGCTCCCCAGGGCTTGCAAATGCACACTTACAGCCACACAACTAGCATGTAGTTACACACATCATGCATCATGTAAGCATGTGGAAACAGACAACAGGATACACATGTATGTTTACAAACATGTCTAAACACATGCTTCAACTATTTACATACCAGTGCAGCTTTATGATTAAGCTGGATTGCATGAATTTATACTTAGCATGCATACATGCTTCATTTGTAATATGCAAGTGCTGATGCAGAAACTGTCTAATCTAGACCAACTTGGAAAAACAATGTAAAATTGCTAACACTGAATCGCATGCAGATGGGTTTGACATTCTGTTCCTTATATTTGATCCTTACAGTTTCTTTGCATTGCAAATAGTAAATAAGGCACAAAAACCTTTGTGTCCTTTAAAGACATTCGTTCAACAACTTTAAAATACATATTATTTTTTTCATACTTAGTTTTGGGATCTCTTGTGTTGTTGAGACCGCTGTGTCCAAGATTTGCTACAGGCTTGGATGCCTTGCTGAGCAAAGAAGGCGGCTTTGTAGTCAAGAGTGAGCCAAACGAATTATCTGTCTGTGTGCATTTGTATGTAGAAACAGCATTGGCAGCTGCATATGGTTGAAGGGCTGGGTGCTGCCACTTATTGCCAGCCTTTTTGAGCAGGAACAGAGCTGTAACAAGGAGGAAGCGAAAGCTGAGAGCATTGAGCCGTTAGAAAAAGAGCCTCATTTGCTCCTAGAAGGCGATCTTTGTGTGTGTTTTAGCTGCAAAATGACAGGACGTGCTTATCCTCAAAATTATTTAATGATTCAGAGAAATTAGGACAGTTCATTCCAAATAACACTTTTCAAAAATAATTACACACTTGTAAAGTAATTGCATCCTTTGAATCAGAGATACTTCACATTAGAGAAATTGTTGCATCAATCACATCAGGCCGAAGCACGCAACAGTAGTTCCTTAGTGTCAGCCCCTTGTCTCAACACCAAGGGTATCTGTGTCATGACAGCCTGTAATTTGCCTTATGTTAGCTTAAATGAACGCCTTAATAAGGGTTATCTAATCCATACTAAGTGTCATAATCTTGAATAGAATGGCTGCATTACATCGGTGTCATTGCTGAGCTTTAAATGCCTCAGTTGTCGCCGATACTTCTAACATAGCCCACAGCCAGAAAAGATGAGCGATATCAGTGGGGAGGAATTTTCTCTTTGATTTCATATTAGCTTGAAAAACCCATCACTGGTTTCTCTCCAAAACTATTCTCCAAGATTTAATTTTATATCTTTCATTTCACCTTCTTTCTGCTCCATATAAAGGAGAAGGAATTGTGTATTTATTGCAGCTTCTTTCATTATCATTTCTGATATTCTTTATGCATTGCAACTTCAGCAACTTTGCTGAGCTCGTGGAGTGGCTGGGGGTTAAGCAAGTTTCACTCAGGGATTCTTCGATCGGTTTGGCCATATTGAAGCCCAAATTTGAGACCCATTTAGAGGAAAACTCATTCACCACATGCACTCACCTGCAACATTTACCTCTTGTACAATCTCTTGTATTTCTTTGTATAAAAACCACTCTGGGACACTTAGTTTTGAAGTTCCCCTATTGAGGCAGCCTTTATGTGCTCCTACTTCCAAGCAAGAGTTGCTCCTTTTGCTTTAATTACAGTAAGTACAGCAGACCCCCCAGGCTTTTTTAAATGCATCAACCAGCAGAAGAAAAGAAGAAAATGCTAATTAGTTCCATAATGTTGCTGACCATGCGAGTTCCTTAACACTGCTGAGTTTTATTGACATAAGAAGGACAATAGGAATCTGTATTCAAATGATTTGCTCTACCCTCCTCGTGTTTGGGTGCAGCTGCTGCTGCATAGACTGCTACCTACCACACATTTCAGTGTGTGTTTCACAGAGTGAAATTAGACATGACAATATGAGGGAGTCAACGTGTGTTTGTGTGTGCCTTTCTGATTTTGAGTCTTTGTGTATTGAGACCTGTGGGATTTCAGTATTAGAGTGTGCTTTGCTGTTTTACATGTGTGAATACTGACAACAACAAAAAAAGTGTGCCTTTTTCCATTTCTGTCTATATGTGAGCATGTGTCAACTCCCAATCCACAACCTCAGTGCAATATAAAGCATCTAATGCATTCCATGTTACAGAGTTGAGAAGCTGCATGTGCGTTTGTGTGTGTACGTGTGTGTAGGAGAGGGAGAGGAGAGAGTCAGAATCAGGATCAATACTATTGACCTGTTTACCTTGGTGCCGAGCAGCTCGGGCCAGCTCTTCGGTTTACCACTTGAAACATTAAAACCAGACTATTAGTAATACTTTGGTCTTTCTACTTACTGATTGGATGGCCTGCACTGGGGCAGTCCACCTAACACACATGTAGAGAGAAGGAGGGGAGCGGTGAGAGGTGGAGGGAGAAAGGGGGTTAAAGAAAGAGAGAGACCCTGAATCTAATCCTCTTGACTTAAAGCCACTGGGTTTTGCCCATGTCTCGCCGCTTGCCTCTAGACCTGATGTGGTCACTCAACCCTATCGAGCTGCAGGGCATTGTGGTCCGCCCGTCTCTGCCACACTCACACCCCTCCACCCTCAGGCGCTTTTGTGCTCCCAGCTTCCCACCTCTTCCCCCACCCCTCCTTTTCTCATCCTCCTCCACACCACCAAAACAGAATTTCTTTAAATGCTTAATTTTCCCCCCTTTGGCTTCCTTTTTGCAAGTGCCCTCTCACTTGTTTGTCCATCGATTTTTCATCCTTCTCCTGCCACTGCCTCCCTCCGCCTCCTTCCCGTCCTTCTCCTCCTCCTCCCTCTCTTCCTCCTGCTCTCACCACCACCCCAACCTCCCAGCTTTTCATCTGCATCTCCCCAGTCTCTTTTGCTCTCCTCTGTTGTTGATGTAAAGTGATTTATTTATTTATTTTAAGCTTGTTGCCCAGGTAATTTGTGGTAGGTAATGACTTTCCGTGAATCTACTTTGGACTCTTTGAATTCTTTTTCTGACCTTTGCATCATCCAGACCCAACTCTCTGCACATCCTCTTTGTCCTATTTGCTCTCCAACTTTTTTTCTATTTCCCCTCCTTTCCTTCTCTGTCTCCTGTTTCTGCTCCTTGCCAGTGTATTTTTAATTCCCCTAGATATTGGCAGTGCATGGTACATGCTTGTGTGTGCGTGTGTGTGTGTGCGCGTGCATGTGTGTGTGTGTGTGTGTGTGTGTAAATGTCTCTGAAGCCATCCTGAGGAGGTGATTGACACCTGGCCCTCTGCTGTAGAGGGTTCTCACTCCATCACCCCCTTCACTCCCTATTCTCTCCCTTTCTACAGCCACCGTTTTTGTGTCCGTTGGGACATTGAATGAACAGTATAAGACTGTAGGAGGAAAAGAATGGAGGCAGAGACTAAATATAGGCAAAATATTTACCAACAAACACATAGTGAGATTTTACAGAATAGCAGGATTTGACTTGTCTTTCCCAACTGAAAAGGTAAGGCAAATCAGGGTGCTACATGTAATTGAATAGGCATGAAAACTATGCAATTCCCTCCAGCCAACACAACCAAAACCTGCACAAGAAGACACACATTTTTTCACACAATGCTGTGTTTCTCTTCTTGTCCTTGCTTCCATCTTCTCCTACACCAGGGAAGAAACTTAGGATCTGGAAGAAATGACACAGAATAGTTATTAGAATGAACCTTGTATGATATGCCTCAACATACAAACCTGTTCCAAGGAGGCACTGTCACTGTAAACAGTGTGAAAAAATTAAATGGCTTCCTTTTAAGTATGTTTATAATAAAAAATATACTTTTACAACTTTCCTGCCTGTTAAAGCAGACAGATTTTAGCTTCCTGAGGTGCTTCATTATACTCAAGATGGCATTTTTAATTTTAATGTAATATGTAAAAAAGAAGCAGCAATAAACAACACGTCAGTGCAGGATCCTAATGAATAAGTTGTTCTTGCATGCAGACTGATGGGCAGATGTTGCTGTGTGGAAACCAGCCTCCAAGTCCAACCAGGAGGGGACAGTAGAGAGCAGGCAGACCACGGTCTCCCCTTTATTCAGGACGATAAGGGGAAAAAGACTTTTTAACCTCATTATATCTGACAATTGAGGAACGAATTCAGTGTAGAAGAGAGCATTAGAAGAAGAAGATTATTGGTATTTTAATTTAGAAATCATGGCATACAAGTTAGATGAAATTTTCTGTGCCATTATTTAAAAATATTGTCAATTTTAGAGCACATAGACACATAGAGACATACTCACACATGTTCTAGGAACTTCCTTCTGGCATAATCCAGAGGTCAGGGCAGAATTCATCTCCCTTAATCATGCAGATGAACATGACCTTGGCTGGCCTTGGCACCCGGTCACATCAGCACCCTTATCCAGTGTTGCTTTGCATCTCTGATTGTGTTAACTCTTGTTTCCCTATCATCAGCAGACACTGGATGGACAGCATCCTTCTCTAAGCACATCCAGAGAAGGATAATTGCCAAGACCTTTAAAAGCCTTTCAGAAAGAAACGGGGAAATCAACATAATTCAGATGAAGGGGAATATCGGAGACATAAAGTAAAGTATGCCAGGCAACAGTGGGTGTGGAAGGTGGGGGGTGGAAGTGGAAAAAAAGATGCAAGACTTTTAAAATGGTGGGTCCTTGGCATTATTATGATGATGCGTTTAGCCATGCAGAGTGGGCCAGCTCATTGGAGGGCCCCTAAATGAAGAGGCTGACCTTCAACAAGCCCTCTCTCTGTTCATTAGCCACGTGGTGCTTATCTACAATAATACTGGTGTGGAGAATATGAGGCCACTGGGCCCTACCAAAGTCAGTGATGCACTACAGGTTGAAAGATGAGTGTCTGAAATTGGCTCAGGGTACTGGACTTTACCCTCTCACCCCATTCCGTCTCGGCCTCCCTGATCGGCAATAAAACTTATGACTTGATGAGTGGAATACTAAGAGAAAGTGTTTAAAAAAAAGGTGTGAGAATAAGGGCACTTCGATATACACAAAGTTAGATTGTAAACATGCATCAGAATCTGTGTCCATGATATATTCATACACACATACTTACACTTCTGGTTAGAAATTTAAACACACTCATCCTGGACATGAATTTAATTGTCATATTTTGGCTTCCCATGATCCTTTTGAGCTGTTGTTTTTCTGGAAAACAAATGTACAAACATCTCAATATAGGTGCACAAGTTTGAATGCACTGAGGATTTTCTGAAATTATAAGTATCGGGCCAAAAATGTGGATGAATGAATGAAAAAAAGTCTATTTGAACAAATTGACAAACATAACCAAAAATAGATAGATACACTGCCATTTGGTCAAATGTCCATTAGCAAGTTGAACTTTGACCAGATGCTTTTGGCTGCACATCATCTGGGAGAACTCAGGTTTGACATCTGACCTTGATTATTTAAAATTTGTTTAGAACTCGGCTGAATTTATGCTTTCTTCCAACTTTACTGTAAAGCATATTGTCCACATATCCCTTGGTGGGGTTGAGGTCAGAACACTGGGTAGGCGATTTCAAAAGCAGCCTGCTTCTTGCATTCCACAGGCAGTTTTGGTGTGTGTTTGTATCACTGCTTATTTACAACATCTTGTAGTTTCTAAGTTTCTAAAGTTAAGTTGGTGTATTTGGCTTATGAAGAATTTTTCAGATCATCTTGCTACTGCCATACCACATGATGCCATCACTTACATGTTTTTCACACATGGTCTTGGGACTGAATGCCTTACATTAACTCCTCCAAACATACCTAAGTTTATTTTGTCCAAGCAACTAAATCTTTGTAAAGCTTGAAAGTGTTAATCAAAAAGCTGAGGGTCCTTCCTCTCTTTTATTGGTGATGTATAACTTAATTGATTGTTGACACTGATGCTCCAGCTCCTTGTATGTCATTGTAGACCTGTGTCTTGCTGGTTTCTTGGTTTTTCCTCACCATCTAAACCAATTTCTCCCAATATGTGTGGCATTTTTTTTTTACCTTTTCCCAAGCTTTTATGAAGAAGCTGAATCTCAAAAAACTTGTAAATGTGAAAAGTCATTTAAATTAACTAAATCTTTAGTTATTTTTTTTTTTTTAGAAAACTACAAGTCATTCCTGACTTTCATAAATCCACTATCGTATTTCTCTTCTGCGTGTCTATTGCAGTCTGAAAAACTATGGCTTAAAGTGAAATGAAAAATTTACAGCTCAAAAAGACCAATATTTAGTTTGCTTTTCATTTCCAGACAGAAATGGACCACACTATACCCCCATTAAGGTGGCTTGCTCAGTATCTCCATCGTAGTGTTATGGTTTGCACTTAGTTATCTCCACAGGACAGTGCAGATAAGAGCAAGACACTATGATTTTCTCCAATAACTGTCTTGGCAGCTCTGTGTCACATTGCATCTCAAAAACCTTCCCACTCCACTCTTGGTGCTTTGGGTAGAAAAATGCAGCATAAGAAGGAATATAGAAACAGAGTTAGACAAAATTCAAAGGTATTGGATCTCTCCATATGAATGAGTGCAGGCCAAATTCAAACACTGATACCGGGGTTAGGAGCGGGTAAATAGATGAATAAAAAAACAGAGGGGGGAAAGCAGACCCAGAACATGGTCGATAGTGTCAAAAGCAGATGACAGATCTAAAAGAATGAATATTGATCTTTAGAGGGCCTTTGCTCAGGCGACCTGTGGGAGGTCAGCCCATGTAATTAGACCAGAGGAGGTCTAATGCAGGACTGGGGGTGTAGCTGATGTTGGAGGAAAAGCTGAAGCCAGGAAATATATTGCAGAGAGGTTTGCACATACAAAGTATACAAAATGATTTTAAATGCCTAACTTTGCCACACCTCTTATTTATATTTTCTTCTAATCACATAATTTGTCTCAAAATTTCACAAGATCTTGGTGTTCCCTGTAGTTTTATCAGGAACTATTGCAGTCTTGATCCTGGTAAGCGTAAACAATGTTTTTTATATAAAGAAATTAGTACTGTGCCAGTGGGTTTTTGTGGCAGGAGCTGAAGTGGTAAATGTGGGCTCAAAAAGACATGGATAAGGTGGTGTTTATTGGAGCGGGTTGACAGGGGATTAGAGTCCATACAACCCCAGGCTACACACACTGCCTCAACAAGGTTCTGCTTGATGATGACAGTTAACTCTTGCCCTAAGTTTTGCTCTCTCTCTCTCTCTGTCTCTCTGTCCATCTAGATCTCACTTGGAAGTATTAATACAAACTTGAATCTTGATAGAGTGTGTGTTGTGCACACAATAACACACATGGATGAAGATAAATACACAGATGCACACTTAAGCACCACAAATAAACACATAGACAAACACATCAGGGCATGAGGACCATATGCAGACCCACACACACCCACAGTTCCATGCACATCCATGTGCAGTCTCTTTATCTGTCTGGCTGGGGATAAATGTGGGCAGCAGAGACTGAATGTGTGGATGTAACCGTGTATCATTGACTTTATCCACTGCAGTAACACTGCTGATTTAGTGCCTCACAGCCCTATTAATGGGCCCCTGACACACACACACACAGTGCGCCATGTAGTGCACCCTGCCAACAGGCTTTGTAGTCTCTGCGATGTTACTGCCCACTGGTTGACCCTCACTTCAGATGCACATATGCACACATGTTTATGTTAAGAAAAAGAAACTCTCAAGTGGTTGTACTAGCTTGCGCACGCACACACACACATTCACAGATACACAGATCAGCAGCAATGCAGTTGTCACCGCTCGGGGACGTCTCATGTAAGGTGAACTTAGAGTGAACCTACCCCAAACATAAATAACATCCCTCTCTCATCTTTCCCTAGCCCCCACAGCCCTTCTTTCTATCCTCACTCTCTTTTTCTCTTTCTTTACTTCTTTCTACTCTATTCCACTCTCTCCTTTCCAGTTTTCCTCACTCTTTCCTATGAGCAGGCACACACAAAGTATGAACATTAACACAATGGGATAATACACATTCTGCATCTCACTCTACCAACACTGAAACATAGCCATAGAAATACCTGAGGTCATGCCTTGAAGTACCCTTCCTAGTATTCGGCAAGTATATGCCAATATTATCACGGCCACTTCAAAGTGACTTTCAGAAGACTTCAGATCATATATCATTAGATGATGTTTTAGATCTTTTCTTGGTCAATGCTGTTTTAACTTACCTACCTGTTTCTGTAACAGTATTTTCACCTTGCCTCTAAGCAAAGTGCCCTGGAACACTACAGTATCACACGCTTCTATCTCTAATAACCTGCCTAACCATGTTTATAGCTGTATTTATTATAGAATTTACTCCTCCTCCTCCTCTTTATTGCTGTTGGTCTGTATGTTTGGTCCCCTTGCTAGCACTTTCTGTTAACACACAAGGCGTTTATTGATAGGCCATTCCCATTAGTGCTGTTTACCTGTCAGGCCTCGCTGCACTAATGAGAGAGCTTCGGGAAGGAAAAATGAGTAGGAACGGTTAACCGCTAATGGATGTTTACAGCCTCCCTGGATACTACCGTGTTTGCTGCTGCCTCCACTGGTACCACTATCACCAGCCCCAGACCTGCTCACCAGCTAATTGGTACAGCACTGAAGACCCAGTCTAGGCCCATTTGATTATCATGGGATTATGGTGAGAGCATGGTAAAGTTAGTAGCCAGATAAGTAGAAGGGAAGAGCCGGTGTTAGAGTGGGGGTAGCATTTGGGGTTATGGGCCTAATCGATATCCAGCGATCAGAGGCTTTTGAGGGGGCTGAGTGTAGACATTGGAGTAGGAGCTATGGGGGCTTGAACGGGATATGTACGAGGGTCGTAACATCAGTTTTATGCCAAAAGCTTCCTTCAGAGCACTATTAGTACTGGTGGTGAAGGGTAATTGTGCCATTAGAGCTGTAAGTGATACTAAATGGTGCAGGTATGGTAAAGGAACCACTGTGTACAGTGAACTGGCAAGTGATTTAATATAAATCTCTGATCAGACATCTTAATAGCTAGTGTATCCTTGAGAAAAGTGCCCATCATTGTTTAAGTAAGCAATATTAGTTTAAATATATCTCAGTACCACCAAGTCAATCCATCTTACTCATTAAATTTGGATCTTACGAACAGACCTGATTTCATTCATTTTATTTGGAGCCTTTCTTTATGATCTAAGATAACTATAATTTAAGGAACTGTGTTAGGTTTGTGAGGCCAGTCTCTAGATGACACCCAAGGACACCCTTGTAAAAGAATTTACAGAGAAGAGTTCATATTGTACTGAGTATATGCATTCTATATTGCTCTGCAATTGCCGGGTCCCTGGAGAAGATCAATTTGTGCTTTTATTAAATTATTGCAGAAATCTTATAAGTGCTGGACTATCTGTGGAGGGTATTTATCTGTTTATTGAATGAGAGAGCTTATGCACTCTCTTTTTCATCTTCATTGTCTCTCGTGTTCTTCTGAGCAGGACCAGGGCTCCAGACCTACATTTTCCAGTAGAAGTACTGGTGCCCTCTTCTCAAAACCTGAGCAGAGCAACAGCAAAATCTTAAGAATCTCCACTTGAATGAATATTTAACACAACATATTTTCTACCTATACGGCACCAATTAATGTTATAAAAAATAGGAAAAAAATACCAGTATTTCTTATTTCTAATAAAAGTAGTATACTTTGGTGTCCCCTAAAGAAGGCTATTCAACATCTGTCTTGCATCCTGCCTCTTCTCTTAGCTCTCTACAGCCAGTAAAAGTCAGTCTGATAGAAACTTATGTTGTATTGCTTTAAAAGATACACAACTAAAATAATAATAAAATAATCTCTTGAACTTATTATCTGGTTACTTTAAATTAAAAAAAGGTATATGAATCTGGAAATAGTTTATTTTCAAAATTTGATGAACAATGCTGTTTTTTGTGTGTTTGTGTGTTGTCATTTCAGTTTCTCCATTAGACTAAGTAGATCCCTGCCTTTCTTCCGGCTGCTGCCTTAAGTTTGCAGGTGAGCTATAGCAAAGTTGTTTTCCCATCAAAAGTTGGTCCTCACCAAGCCACGTGGATACAGTATGTGCTACATCTTTACGTTAATTACCTTGAGACCATATGTAGCAATGCTTATATATATTTTCTTTTTGTAAAATTAATTGTTAGCTCAAAGAATCACGTGACACTAAGAGTTGGCTACTTACTGATTAGGTGTGTAGGTCTATCATAATACATGTTTTTATACTTACCAAAATCTTGTGTTAACTTTCACATCTGTCAAACATGCAAATACAATTCAGCATCACCAAAGCATCAAACACCGTCCAAACATTTAATTCTCTCTTTCTTGTTTCTTTCTGTCTAAAGAGAGTTTGAAGATACGTGCAATCATGGGCAAAGCCTGAGTTTGTGGAGCAAGTGGGTTGAAAAGACAATAAATCTGCCAGTTAACTTGCAAAATTGACAACAGTCAGTTGAACTTAAGTGTGGCATTACACAGATTTCAGACAATCCTGTTTAAATGGTGTAAATTTTCACATTTTAAAAGAATCTACTGTCAAAATTCCAGAAGTAAAAAAAAAGGATATTAAACAAACATATAAATAAGTACTTATTTTTTCAGGTTCATGTATTTGTCAAACAACGTTCAGATGTGGATTGGTGGTTCCTTGTTGAGGCTTTTCCTGCCAGCTTGTAATCCTTATGTTCTGGATTAATTTTACTTATCCATTTAAAAAGGCATCAAACAGTCACTCAGTATCAAAGGACTTAACCTTCTCTCTGTAATTTACTTGCATGTTCTCTTTTTCTCAATTGCTTATCAGCTCTGTTTCTTCTCTAATTAAAACTTCACATGAAACAGGAGGATTGTAGACAAACACACACACACACACACACACACACACACACACACACACACACACACACACACACACACACACACACACAC